>NC_069457.1:1783930-1888930 GCF_026875155.1 Cherax quadricarinatus
ACAGCCACAATTGGAACTGACATCTAGGTACAAAATTAGCTGTCTATCTCAACAAAGTACTTGATCATCTCACTATTGAAAAAAACCGTGATCTGGAGTGATAATGAAGGCAGTTCTCCAGTGGTTAAGAAATAATAAGAGTAAGTTGGTCTATGTACAGAACAGAGTAGCAGAAATAAAAGAGATGCAGAGAGATTATCTCTTTCTCACGTCTCTACCCAAGAGAATCCAGCTGACATGTTGTCACGTGGTGTCCCACTCAAGAAATTTGTGGATAATAAATTATGGCTCCACGGACCGAACTGGCTCTCTAATGAAAATAACTGGCCTCAGCAAAAGCTCACATTATGCCAGAAGAAACAGTCTGCTTGAACACAGCAGAAACTAGTTGTGTAAATACTGCAGACACAACAGAAATAGTCATTGATGGATCTAAATACTCATCTTTGGGTAAACTCTTAAGAGTTACAGCTCTTGTCTTTAAATTCATTAAAGGAATAAAACCTGATTATGAATGTCTTGAACCCATTAAATACTGGGTGAAACTAATACAGAAAGATGTTTTCTCTACAGAATATAAATTTCTAGAAACACAAGATAAATCCCCAAAGAAACCTGTCATGATTAATTCTTTAGGACTTTATCTCGACTCAGAAAAAGATTATAAGATGTCGAGGAAGAATTCATAATTCTTCACTACCTAAAGAAGCCATACATCCAATATTGATCCCCAAGAATCATTGGCTAACAAAACTGATTGTGCAAAACGCCCACAGTAACGTGTTACATGGTGGGGTAGCTGACACACTTTGTCATATACGACAATCCTACTGGATACCTCAAGGTCGACAAAGTGTGAAAAAACAAATAAGGGACTGTATTACTTGTCGTCACTACGATATGCGAGTATGTCAGTATCCAGGTCCACCTCCATATCCCTCTGAAAGAGTTTGTCATATCACTCCATTTGAGGTGACAGGTGTAGATTACACTGGACCAATAATTTTAACCAAAACAGTTGACAAAGTTCCCATCAAGGTGTACATCTGTTTGTTCACTTGTGCTACAACTAGAGCATACATCTAGAAGTAGCCACTGACATGTCTGCTGAAACCTTTATCAAATTATTCAGAAGGTTTGCAGCCAGAAGGGCATGTCCCAGACTGATGATTTCAGATAATGCAACGAACTTTGTTGCTGGTGCTGCTTATATAAGCAAGATCTTTGATCAACCAGAAGTACAACAGATGCTGAATCAACGCAGTTGTCGTTGGAGATACATTCCTCCTAAATCTCCATGGCACGGCGGATTTTATGAAAGAATGATCGGCATTGTAAAACGTTGTTTAAGGAAGACTCTTCATCTCAGAGAAATACTCTAAGAAGAATTCCGTACAGTTGTGACTGAAAAGAAAATAGAAGTCAACACCAGACCTCTAACTAATGTTACCGAGACTTGGACAATTTAGAAGTGTTAAGTCCATCTCATTTACTCCATGGCAGAAGGCTCGAACCTGTTCCTCCCATGAATGATAAAAGAAATCATAGAGGATCCTACTTATTTCGAACCTGACAACTCAGACGTAAATTCGAAACACCTTAATAAAGTGATTGAACGTGGAGAAAATTTGGCGAGAAGACTATCTCACTCATTGAGAAAACACTTATTGGAGCTGTGTTCCTAAAAATCATAAGTCCTTAAGACCTGGTGACATAGTGATTAATTGACAATGATGGTCCGAGGTCCCAATGGCCACTTGAAAAATGTGACCATATTTCCTGATGCAAATGGAATCATCAGGACAGTTGATGTTTTAAACAAGAGGTGTAGTGAATAAGCGGACAATAAATAAACTAAGTGCCGTTAGAATTACACGTGGTTGAAAACAAAATTAGTGATTCTCCAGAACCCGCACAAGAAAAATAAAGCTGTTCAGAAAGGACAACAGCAGAGGTGGCGAGTGAGAAAATCAATTAATGTTAAGTGATGAATAGTTTCACCTGCAGCGAACCTCCGCCGCCCCCCAGTGTGGAGAAATTTTCTCCAGGAGGGGGTACAGCCCCCTTCAGCCCTTTTCAGCCCATCAGCCCCTTTCAGCCCTTAGGGGCCAAGCCCACTCAGAAGGGGCGAGCGCTTGTTTAACTGCTAGAGGTGAGTAATTGATCACAGATGCTATGTCCACGTAGTCAAGTGACCTCTGCTCCTGCAGCGGTGTTGCAAAGTGTATTTTTAATAAGAACAATACATTCTTACCATTTAGCAGGACAATTAAGGAAAATCCTGCTCCCACTTTATTACATAGTAAAGATAGTTGTACATTTTGTTTGTCTATGATTAAAGACAGCAAGAAACAAACATTCGTGCTTTGCTTCATCGAGGAGTTGAATACAAGGATGCAAGGTACTAGGTCAGCGTTTATTTTTTTGTTTGCTGGGGCTGACGCAATGGAGCGCTGTGGCGTCTGGCAGACTATCTTTGACTCTATGGAGAGGACACTGACGCCAGGATACTGAAATCTGTCGTTAGTTGTGAACTAAGTGTCCTAACACAAACACTTAAGAGAAGTGTGATCAGCTTCTCTTGTGATACATTGTGAACAAAAAACAAATCTTGTGGAACATAGTGTACCAGTGTCGTTCCCTAGACATGGAAGACGTGGACAACCAAGGACACATCACTTCTAATCAAGTCACTGATACCTGTCGAAGGTGTTGAGAACACCATAGCTCACGTTACAAAGAGCAAGGTATGTTACGAATTTCTTGGTAGATCGGGGGAATTGCGCATTCTTGAGTCACAAGGATTTGTATCAACCATAAATCGGCGTAAGGTGTGGACTTTTGAGTCCAAACAAGTAGGTATTTCGTCAGCCATCACGAATGAAATATTGCTGGCATAAACATCCCCCTAGGGGTAATTTATACTTACAAAATGTATCTCTTGACAGCCCACTGTTGTGATGGTTTCGACAGCTTCTAGACCTCGTCTGCAGGGGTGGCTGTGTAGACCGATTTGTGTCCATTTACAGCTCAGTGTTCATTATATATAAGTTATAAATTTATTTATTTTTAGCTGTAAGGCCAAAAATACTCACAAGGAGTTTCTATATAGTAGTATGTCATTGTTGTCAGCTAGGACTGTATACCATGTACATGTACTTGTAGTAAATAAAGATATTATTATTATTATTAATCTTTACTGAGGGTAATCGAACGCTATCCGTAGGTTTGCCAGGCGCCCGATTGCTGCAGCAAGTTATCTGATTGAGGTCCGTCCTCAGAGATATGCTCGGTGTGTATGTTGCCAGCGTGTCAGCGTGTCAGATGCCTCGTTGTGCACCCGGTTTTTCGGTGTTTTCACGTCGCTCTTACGTGCTAGAAAAACCCTTTTTTTTTTTTTTTTTTTTTTTTTAATTTGGTGAGTCATCAATCCTATACATACATCCCTCTCGCAAGCGCCTGGAACCAATCTTGGGCGGAAAACATTATATACTGATCCATAAAAAGGAGAATTAGAGTGCACTGCGTATGCAATTTACTGCACAGAGGGGAAATCATAGGCCTATTCCCGTGTGGAAAAAAAAAATAATATATTGAACTTTTCATGTCAGAGAAAGAAAGTCCTCCCTGATATCATTGAGAGTATACATAGTGTATAGTGTAACTACAGTGCTCCCTAGTATAGCATGATAAAGGCTAAAGTGTCAATTGAAACAGGAGAATTTGAAATGAAGGGATAAGCCTATAGAGGAAGGTGCCAGAAGTCGCCAGAAGACTTACCACAGGTCAGCTGTTTTTAATAATCTTCCTGGCCAGCTAGTGTACTCCGCATATAATCTCGTGATACCAGTGATAGCAGAATACCAGTGCTGTATAGCAACTAACCAGTATTATAATGGTACTTAGTGGAGTGGAGTGACTTCATTAGTTCTTTTTCCTTGGAAATACCAGACGTTATCAGTGATTTCATATAAACTGTAGTTACCAGCGGTCCAAATACACAACGAGGAAAGGAATTAATTACTACAGAAAAAAGCGTCCTCCCCCAAAATTTGCCACCAGTCAACTATAGTGATAATATAGCATTTATGGCGGTGGAGAACGGAAAAAAAAAAAAAAATAGAAAGCCCAGATACAGCGATTGATAAACAGGAGGTACCGTTCGTCATTGTAGACGCCAGATATACCGCTCTTCAACACGCAAGTTATACTTTTGTATTCATCAATCACAATACTCGGTAATAAATTCCAGTTAGAATCCTTCATGTGTTAGCTCAAATCACCTACCGGTATGTCTTAAAATAAGTGACCCACTTGATCAGAGCAGATCGACTGGTCCCAAACCTGACTGGTCCGACCCTTGACTGGTCGAACCTGACTGGTCCCGAACCTTGACTGGTTCCAACCCGACGTGGTTTCAAACATTCGTTGGACATTAAAGGCAGACTGTGAAACGGATGCGGTTTGTAGGCTCCCTATAAACACAAACATTTAAAAATCAGGAACGTGACGGTAAGCTGTCCAATATACAAAAAGAGTTAGAAACAGAAATAAATAGCTAGAGCTTCATTTAAGGTTATTAATATAATATTCAAGAGGTTGCTATAGAATTGCAGTAAATCAACCATTCAAATCATTATGAAGTTGGTGTGATCTGAGGTCCAGTCAAAACAAACGGGCCCCACATGGATAAATTTGTCATTTTTGTGGAAATTGGGTGTCCCGCCCCATGTTGCAGAAATCCCAGAACTAGCTAAAAGCATATTAAAACAGAGATTTTTTTCTGGGTATGCCAAATGAGGAAAATCTGTGGACTAAAATCACAAGGGTATTAAAAGAGGACACATCAAAGCTGCTTCCATAAAAACCTGGAAGCTTTCTACAACAGATGGGAAACATAAAAAGTCTGGGCGGAATGGTACTGCCCTTGATACTGGCCATGTAAGTCACAAACTGTAAGGCTGGAGGTGATGTCCTGGAGAGACAGTAATAGTAAAGGCTGGAGGTGCTGACCTGGGAGACATGAATGTGAAGCGGAGGTGCTGTCATCTGGGAGACAGTAAATGGTGAAGCTGGAAGTGCTGCCTGGTAGACAGTAATGGTGAAGCTGAGGTCTGTCCTGGGAGACTAGTAATGGTAAGCTGGAGGTGCTGTCTTGGGAAGACAGAAATGGTGAAGCTGGAGAAACTACTGTTCCTGGGAGACAGTCATGATAAGCTGGAGAAAATTCTGTCCAGGTATCGGGATTTAAACCAGGAAGGAATACATAAAATGACCACATAGGGAAAGGAAGCCATAGTAGGGAAACAAGTGTAGTCAAAGATAAGATAAAACCAATATTGGCAACTAAGAAATACCGCCGCAGGAAAAAGCAAACAAGAGGACTCCAATAGCGATAGTGAGGATAAATTAACCCAAAAACAACTGGTGGGAGCTCCATTGTTGTGCTGAGGGAGGATAGAAGTAAGACAGGGAAACATCACCAAACAGGGAATACAGTAGGAGAAACCCAAGGCAAGCGGAAACACGCCTCTGCACATACTATCACTTTATCTGCTGGCAGGGCAATCTGGAAAAACAGATGGGAACGTGCAACTATTGCCCAACCCTAGAAAATCCATGCCCATATGTCAAACAGGAAAATGCAAACTCCCTTCCTGTAAGCTTTTTTTCAACACCTTAAATGTGTAACCTCTCCAGTACAGGAATGACTGTGCTTATAACTTAAATTGCCAGTCATACCAATCTAAAGGGGACAAAAAGATACAAAACATCCAGGCCATTGGAAAACCATGGTAGCCACAGCCACTCAAGAGGGAAGAAGGTTTTTTTTAGTCCAGGAAGGAAAAAAAACTGGGCAGGAAATGCAGAAATCGTACACCAAATCCATTCATTCCTAGGAGTGGAACCACAGTCGATGGCCACCACTCCAAACCAACAGATACAGATACTAATAGCCGGAAAAAAAATCCCCCCCAGTACAACAATACCACCAGTCCGATAACATTCTTCTTGCAAATATACAAGGGGGGTTTGGGGGGGGGGGGGGGGGGGGGGGGGGGGGGGGGGGGTGTGGTCTAAAGCAGCAACAAACAACAAAATACCTTCATCCTGGACTGCTTGCAGAGGCAAAGGCAATGTTTCGCGCTTCACTGAGACCCACATAAAAGGATCACTTGGACAATGAAATATGGATCCCAGGTTACAATCTATACAGATGTGACAGAGTGAACAGGCAAAAGGGGGGGGGTTGGCCTGTACTTGCAGAGTCCACTTGTTTGCACAGAACTGCTTAAGCCTCAAATGACGTCGTGGAAGTTTAGCAGAAAAGGTCGAGAACCAAAACCTAGTCCCGCCCCACCCCCTGCCGGGCCGCATTGTGGTAGTCTACAAGCCTCCGATGCAACATCCCAGCAATTCCAGGAACAGCTGTTAAAAATTGGACCACTGTCTGGAAAATCTTCCAGCTCCTGCACCAACATCTTGCTCCTGGGATTTTCAACTTAAGGCACCTAAAATGTAGGAATATAGCAAATAAATATTTTGGCAGTAATAACACCAGGAGGCAGCTCTGATGAAAACTCACACTCACACGACTTTTTAAATCTCTGCCAAAATTCATTAAAACCAGCAAATAATAGAGCCTACTAGACTGGAGAATACACCTAGACCTCATATTTCACTAACAATGATGATCTGAATAAGAAATGTCACCATATCAAAAACAATATACCAGATCACAACATAATTGAGGTTCAGACAAGTATCGAGGAGCCCCAAGACCCGACAAAATGAGAATAGTCACGAGGGAGCCTTCACCAAATTCAACTCCTAACAAAAACATAAAGTGGGACCAAGTAAACCAAGTCCTAACCGATATAAGCTGGAAGATATACTAACAACACAGACCAAACTAAATGCCTAGACAGATTACTCGGTGGCAACTCGATTTGTATCACAAGGCTTAGTTCCTCAAGAAAAAGGAGGAGTAAGATGTAAAATAGAAAGATACAGGCGCTCGGCCTTTACAGGCGACGGAAAAGTAATAACAGAGCGGCTAAAAGAGGTCAATATATCTGAAATGCGCAGGGAGACACTGGTCAGAGAAATAGCAAGCATCGACTTAAGCTAAAAGGAATCCTTTAGGATTCAAGGATCGCGGGAAGAACTAAAAGCTATTAATTGAAATCGAAAGAACCCAAAGTATTTCTTCTCCTATGCAATCAAAATCGAGAAACCACGCCCAGTATGGGCCCCTACTTAAACAAGATGGGTCCCTACACAGAGGATGACAGCAAGAGAAATGAGTGAGCTACTCAGTCCAATATGAACTCAGTTTTTAGCAAGCCGCTAACCAACTGAGAGTCGAAGATCAAAATGAATTTTTTAGAGAGAGCCACAAAATTGAATTAACACAAGCCTATCCGATGTTTATCCCTGGGGAATCCAAATTTACTTTTCTACAGGCGATAAATGACATGCCCCATGCACTCTGCCACAGGGCCCGAGACTCATGGAATACTCTGTGTTCAATCAAGAACTGCCAAGAAGCCCCTATCACGAGCCTTTCCATCCTATGGAGAGGGAGCATGGACACGGGGGTCGGTCCTCAGTTACTAAAAACAACAGACATGCCCCTACTCCACAAAGGGGGCTGTAAGCACAGCAAAGAACTACAGAACCATTAGCACTTACTCCCATGTAGTGATACTGTCCCTGTGGAGAGCAAGCAGCAGATAATACTGCAACCAACCTCTTGGGCCCTTAACAACAACAACAGTTTGGTGGTGTTGTGATGGGCGCCAACCACACGGTGAGTGATACCTCCCCTCTATTTATATATATACATTAGTCCCAGCAGATTACCATGGTGAGTTTAATATGTGGCCTGTATATAACTTTTGCCTCTTGGACATATGCTAGACATCACCATCCCTGTAGAACCATTATAGATGTACTAGTCATTATATTTTGTTTGTTGCAGAAGTACTATGAAGATTCCTATGTTCAAAATAAAGCCTATAGATAAGGCCTGTGTTCTATCACAACAATTTTATTGAACATAGAGATCTTGGGCTACCTGGTGTTTCCTGCGCTAGACTACATCCACAACATGGAGCTTACTGAAATGAGAGCTAGACTGTGACCCCAGCTTATCAACGCTGCTCAGAATGAAGCACTGGTTTAAGACTTCGAAAACTCTTGGGAGCCCTCCTAAAGAAGATCTAGATACACTAAGTCTGCTCTCAATTTTGTGGTCACCTAAGGATATATCTGAGGCTATTTCTGAGTGTAATACCTACAAGATGCTATCAAAACCCTCAAGTCTCAGTAATATTAAACCTACCAAATGAAAATCTTTGCACGCTATCGCCTTGCAACTCGCCGCCAGCGATTGATGAACCTTAGAGGAATACCTTTCAAGCACTGAAAATTTTTAGGTAACGGACTGTCACTTCCATGCATGACACTGCTCAGTATTGTGAAGAGTCCCCCATCCAGGATGCTTTTATCGGTGGCCTGCAATCACCAATAATTAAGGTAACAGCGGTTATTGGAAATACAACTCTCGACTTGCCGCTGCCTTGACCAGGCAAGAGCTCTAGATTCAGCCCAAAGAATTCTGAAGTATACAATACCACTCAGCCTTCCGAGTGTAAGTGCTGCAAATCCGACCAAGACCATCAATGAAGTACTGTGTGAACCTGCCTCATGACAGCAGCAGCAGGTACTGTGTGTTCTTCTGTGGGTTTTTCCAAGACATCCACGTCCCAAATGTCCTGCTCGTGAAGCAATGTGCCATAAATTGCCACAAGAAAGGTCACTTTGCAAAAGTATGTCGTGCTAATGCTCAAAAAGAGCTAGTGCCTCCACACATTCACAGTGATCATGCGACTCTAGCAACAGTGACTTCTGCGGCTACTCCCAAATCACTGTCAAAAGGCAGTTGTGAAAGTATTCATCAAAGGAACAGAAGTAGATGGTCTTATTGATAGAGCAAGCTCAGAGAGTTTCATCAACCTTGACTTAGTTAAACGGCTCTCCTTGACTGTACATCACTCATCATGTACTGTTTCCATGGCATCAACATACTCTCTCGGGGTATTCAGACCTTAGAGGTTTTGTAAGGTAAAGTCTCAGAGTTAATGGAAAGATTATCAAGATGTACTTTAGCTATTCGCCACAACTGTGCTCTGATTTTATTCCTTGGTCCAGGACTTCAGAAGTTGCATGGTAGTGTCACCTTAACAAGGAGTGAACTGCCTCCTCTTGTTGTCTGTGGACTTAGCACTTTAAGGGTAGACCCACCAAAGCTGTTTGCAAATCTACCGCGATTGCCATCCTATATCAGCTAAGTCACTGCCGCTATTCTTATGAGGATCGGATGTTCATTGAAAAGAAACTCAGAGGCTGCTGAAGGAGGGTATATAGAACCGAGTGATTCCCCTTGGCGTGCACAGGTTGTTGTTGTTAAAGATGGTATAGGAAACGGAGACTGGCTATCGATTACTCTGAGCAATCAAAACACTTTACACTTCTTGATGGGTACCCTCTGACCTCCGAATTGATGATACAGTGAACAAAAATGCTCAGTACTATGTGTTTAGCACAATTGGAATCTACAGAGTGCCTATCATCAAGTCCCTATAAGGAATGAAGATAAACCCATACACAGCGTTCAGGCTAGTGATGGCCTGTATCAATTTACCAGAGTCCCCCTTTGGAGTCACCAATGGGTAGCCTGCATCCAACGAATTAATGAGATTCACTCAATCAGGAAGCAACTCATGGAACTTACGCGTATTTATAATATGTTTACCATTTTGGCAAGACCCATGAGGAACATGATGCAAACCTTGATAAGTTTTGGAACCGCCCAAGAAGAAGATATCAGTTACAATGAGGAAAAGTGCACTTTTTTTCAACTAAAGGCTTTGCGATCCTTTGGTTATGTAGTGGAAGGAGGTTTCAATATTCCAGACCCTGACGACACGTCCCTTCTACGGGAACTTCCAATGCCCTCAAGACAAAAAGTCACTCCGAAGAACTCTTGGTCTCTTTGCTTATTACTCACAAAGGAAATCTACAACTATTCAAGTAAAGTCCGCCATTGATGCTACCACATTCCGTGATACAAAGGAAGCAGAAAGAAGCTTCCATACTTCTCAACAGACATTGAAAACTCAGTTGTTAAAGCCAATGATGAGTCCCTACCATTCGAAGTGGAAACGGATGCATCTGACATTGCCATTGCTGCAGACTTATCTCAGGCAGGACGACCAGTAGCCTTCTTTTCGAGAAACTTTTCAAGGATCAGAGAAATGTTTAACTGCTGTAGAAAAGGAAGCCCAGCCATCATAGAAGCAGTTTTCGCCACGGGAGGCATTATTTAACTGGTAGATCTTTCACCATAAGGACTGTCCACGGTCCGTGATGTATATGTTCGACAAGGCCTCACAACCGACGGCACTCAACGTGACAATATATTACCTGTAGGAAAGTGACCTATCGTGTTTGTATGACTTTGAAATTCTGTACCGACCCGGGCCCAAGAGAACATTCACCTGATGCATTCTCTAGTCCCACTGTGGGAGCACATGTCATGAATTGCAATCACTCTCAGCGCTCCCCAAGGCTTTGTGTCATCCCAGGGATTTACATGCCTGTACCATTTGTCAAATCAAAGAACATGCCTACTCAGTGGAAAGATGTGTGACAAGTGATCATAGCATGCAGATTATGTGCAGAGTGCAAGCCAAACTTTCATCAGCCAGAGAAACTCATCTCATAAATCCACCCTGCCTTTCTCGAAAGATTGAATATAGATTTCAAAGGCCTCTAACCACAGGCACAAATCAGAATAGGTATTTCCTTAACATAGTAGATGAATATTCAAGGTTTTCCCTTTGTATTCCCACTGTGCAAATATGGCTGCTCAACCGGTTAATTAGTTGTCTTTCACAGTTGTTCTCTATTTTTGGTATGCCAGTTATAACCATTCAGACAGGGGGATCCTCGTTCATGAGTAACGAAACTCATGATTTTTGCTAGCAAAGGTATTGCCTGCAGCAGACAACCAAGCTACAACCCTCAAGGCAATGGTCAAGTGGAGCGGTTCAATGGTACTATATGGAAGCAGTTTACAATGACATTGAAGTCGCGCAATCTACCTGTCAAACACTGTCAACTGTCCTACCTATGCTCTTCACTCTATTAGATCATTGCTGTGCATCAGCTACTAATGCAATCCCCCCTCATGAAAGACTCCTCAACTATTCACGTCTTCCTCACGGAGAGCCTCCGTCCCACTTGGTTATGTCATCCTGGACCCGTTCTCCTTAAGAGGTCACCGTAGAATGAACAAGACGGATCCTTTAAGTGGAAGAGGTAAGAGAGCTCCTGCAAGCTAATCCACATTACGCCCACATTGCTACCAAAATGGTGAGAGACACAGTATCTGCAAGACATTATACCCCAGTTGAAATCCCCATTAGTTGTGGAATCTCAAGATACACCAATAATGTGAAAGATGCTTCCGTTTTCTCCTGGAAAGCCCTTGAGACTACACCCTATGGAAATAGAGATCTGCTCCAGCAGTTAATCAAACCCCGCTGGAAAATATCGACTGGTGGAGAGGCGTCAGGGCTACGAAGTCGGGACGTGTACGTCGCCCACCTAACATTTGGGAGGATTACTGTCCTGATTTTAAAGGGAGATTGTAGTGATACTGGTCCTGTGGAGAGCAGCAGCAGGATAATACTGCACCACCTCTTGGGGCCCTTAACAACAACAACAGTTTTGGTGTGTGTGATGGGCGCCACACACGGTGTGATTCTCTCCTCCTCTATTTATATATATACATTAGTCATGCAGATTACATGGTGAGTTTAAATATGTGGCCTGTAGTTATAACTTTTCTCTTGACATATGCGAGACATCACCATCCCTGTAGAAGCCATTATTAGATTACTAGTCATTATATTGTTGTTGCAAAAGTACTATGAAGATTCTATGTTCAATAAAGCCTAGAGATAAGGCCTGTGTTTCTATCACAACACCCATATCATAAAAATCTTTGAAAGGGTCCTAAGAAGCAAGATCACCACCCATCTAGAAACCCATCAGTTACACAACCCAGGGCAACATGGGTTTAGACAGGTCGCTCCTGTCTGTCTCAGCTACTGGATCACTACGACAAGGTCCTAAATGCACTAGAAGACAAAAAGAATGCAGATGTAATATATACAGACTTTGCAAAAACCTTCGACAAGTGTGACCAGCGTAATAGCGCACAAAATGCGCGCTAAAGGAATAACAGGAAAAGTCGGTCGATGGATCTATAATTTCCTCACTAACAGAACACAGAGAGTAGTCGTCAACAGAGTAAAGTCCGAGGCAAGCTACGTTGAAAAGCTCTGTTCCACAAGGCACAGTACTAGCTCCCATCTTGTCCTCATCCTCATATCCGACTAGACAAGGATGTCAGCCACAGCAACCGTGTGTCTTCCTTTGCAGATGACACCCGAATCTGCATGACAGTGTCTTCCATTGCAGACCTGCAAGGCTCCAAGGCGGACATCAACCAAATCTTTCAGTGGGCTGGCAGAAAACAATATTAAGTTCAACGATGAGAAATTTCAATTACTCAGATATGGTAACAATGAGGAAATTAAATCTTCATCAGAGTACAAAACAAATTCCGGCCACAAATAGAGCAAAACACCAACGTCAAAGACTACTGGGAGTGATTATGTCGGAGGATCTCACCTTCAAGGACCATAACATTGTATCAATCGCTCTGCTAGAAAAATGACAGGATGGATAATGAGAACCTTCAAAACTAGGGAGGCCAAGCCCATGATGACACTCTTCAGGTCACTTGTTCTATCTAGTCCGGAATATTGCTGCACTCTAACAGCACCTTTCAAGGCAGGTGAAATTGCCGACCTAGAAAATGTACAGAGAACTTTCACGGCGCGCATAACGGAGATAAAACATCTCAATTACTGGGAGCGCTTGAGGTTTCTAAACCTGTATTCCCCTCAAGGAAGGTTCCTTGATGTTGGTGAGGGGCTCTTGATTTAGGGAATTGGATCTGTGCTCCAGTTCCCCGAATTAAGCCTGAATGCCTTCCACATCCCCCCCCAGGCGCTGTATAATCCTCCGGGTTTAGCGCTTCCCCCTTGATTATAATAATAATCTAAACCTGTATTCCCTGGAACGCAGGAGGGAGAGATACATGATTATATACACCTGGAAAATCCTAGAGGGACTAGTACCGAACTTGCACACGAAAATCACTCACTACGAAAGCAAAAGACTTGGCAGACGATGCACCATCCCCCCAATGAAAAAGCAGGGGTGTCACTATCACGTTAAGAGACCATACAATAAGTGTCAGGGGCCCGAGACTGTTCAACTGCCTCCCAGCACACATAAGGGGGATTACCTAGAGAACCCTGGCAGTCTTCAAGCTGGCACTGGACAAGCACCTAAAGTCAGTTCCTGATCAGCCGGGCTGTGGCTCGTACGTTGGTTTGCGTGCAGCCAGCAGCAACAGCCTGGTTATCAAGGCACTGATCCACCAGGAGGCCTGGTCACAGACCGGGCCGCGGGGGCGTTGAGCCCCGAAACTCTCTCCAGGTAAACTCCAGGTAAACTGGTTTTCCTGTCAGTTCCCTCTCCCAATGAATGTCTTGAAGGAAGTTCCTCATGCCTGAGTAGTTCCCCCTTTTGTAGTTTGGTTTTTCCAGCCTATTCCTGCTACTCTCTCCACTTGGAGCTCAACTATGTAGTCGAAGCACAGAACCACATGATCACTAGCTCCCAGGGGCCTTTCATACATGATACCCTCGATGTCCGAACTACTCATGGTGAATACAAGGTCCACTTGCTGGTTCATCCTCTCCTCTCTCTCTGGTATGTCTCTAACCTGTTGAATTGCATGAGATTTTCCAATGCTCACACCATCCATCTTTGGGTCTCCATGTTTCCGGGACCCCCATGGGGCTGCAGGTTTTTCACCCTGTCAATCTCCTTGTGATTGAAACATCACCCATTTAACTAGTAACTTTGTTTCCCCCCATGTGTGCTCTCCTGGCCACCTCGGCTAGTGGTGTCGATCATTGCTTTTGTTCTCTCATCATATTCTTCTCTTGGCCCCCTGCAGTTCTGTGGTGGGTTGTACATTACTGCAATTACCCTTATGTCTCCTCCGACTGGATTGTTCCTACTAATAGTCCCTTTCGCCCGTGCCATCCATTCCTTCCTTATCTTCATAACCCCCCACTGGTTTTCAATGAGCAGTGCAACTCCTCCTCCCCCTCTCCTCCCTCTGTCTTTCCCTGAGAATTTGATACCGGATGGTAAGATTGAATCTGTTTTTATTCTGGTGAGTTTTGTTTCTGTGAGTGCTATTATGTCTGGGGATGTCCTCTTGATTCTTCATGCACTCCTCATACTTGTTTGTTATTCCATCTGCATTTGTATACCACACCTCAACTTCTTTGTGCTAAGACTGTTGTCGCCTGGAGGCATATTGGGGTTGGGGAAGTGGGAGACCTGGTAAGAAACTATGGTCGTTTGCTGTGGGGGTTGGAGTTGTAATTTAAGTTGTGATTTAGAGTGTTTTGGTTTGCAACAGGGGTTGACCTGGTTGGGAGGCTCATATAGAAGTTGGTTGAGGGAGGCTGTATTTGATCTTCTTATCCTGGGTCTGGATCTCATGTCTGTCTCTCCATCCCCACTCTTCCTCCTTTCGCCTTGTACCATCTCTCCAGTTTCTGCCTTCTTCTTGTTCTCTGTCGCGGTACGAGATACACCTTCCTGTATGCCGTCAATGTCCCTTAATGTGCTTTCTCCTGCAGGATCCTGGTCCGAGTGCTTCTGCCTTAAAGGTCACTTCACTGGCCAGTTCTTTTTTACAAACCCCCTATTCTCAGAAAATTTTCCGTTGGGTCCATGTCGTCTTCTCCTATTGCTTCATGATGCTTTCAATTGCTTTTTTCCCTTGTTTTCTTGCTTCCTATGTTTCCCCTTCAACTTCCTGAAGCCCATACACAAAGACGGCCCTCACCCTTTCATTCTCCCACTGCATATCCCTGTGTATCCCCTCATTTAATTTGGTTTCCTCCACTGCAGCTTTCCTTTCTTCAGTTTCACTGGCTAATGAACTTGGGCTCAGTGGCCTGTCATTTTCCCTTCTCGGCTTTCCTTGGGCTCTGTTGTCTGTTAGGGCCTCCACATAAAGCTTAGCTCTTTCATTTACTACAGTCTCCTCTGATAGAGCTTCCCCATGCAGTTGTGCCCCGTCTTTCCCTACAGTCCCCTTATTTGTGGCTGAGGTAGCAGTCTCTGTTGTCAATCCCAAAATGTTCTTTAGTTCTTTAGGCTGTTTCAGATTTTTCAGTTCCTCTTCTAAACTCTGTATCCTGGCCTCTGCTGCTTTGACATGCACCTCCCACTTCCTGCTTTCCATATCTATCCTCTCTTCCATTCTCATGCCAAGTTCTTCTTGTTTCTTTTCCCATTCATGATCCCATTTTAAGGGCTCTGCTGCCCAATCTTCCTTTGCAGCTTCCTCCTCCTGTCCCTTGGTTTTTCTTGTTGCTCTCTGACAACCCATTTTTGTTTTATCCTGATTGCCTCAGAGTGGGAAACCATTAGTTCTGTATGTTAGGTTAGTAGTGTGTATGTCAGAGTGTGGGGGGGATAAGATAAGATAAGATAAGATTTCGTTCGGATTTTTAACCCCGGAGAGTTAGCCACCCAGGATAACCCAAGAAAGTCAGTGCGTCATCGAGGACTGTCTAACTTATTTCCATTGGGGTCCTTAATCTTGTCCCCCAGGATGCGACCCACACCAGTCGACTAACACCCAGGTACCTATTTGCTGCTAGGTGAACAGGACAATAGGTTTAAGGAAACGTGTCGAAATGTTTCCACCCGCCAGGAATCGAACCCGGGCCCCCCGTGTGTGTAGCGGGAGCTTCAGCCACCAGGCCACCGGAGATAGTGGAGGAATTGTGGCTATGTGGGAGAGGAGTGGGGAGGGGGAGGGTGAACGGGGGAGATTTAATTTCCTCATGTTTACCATATCTGAGTAATTGAAATTTCTCATGAAGTTCAACGATGAGAAATTTCAATTACTCAGATATGGTAAACATGAGGAAATTAAATCTTCATCAGAGTACAAAACAAATTCTGGCCACAAAATAGAGCGAAACACCAACGTCAAAGACCTGGGAGTGATCATGTCGGAGGATCTCACCTTCAAGGACCATAACATTGTATCAATCGCATCTGCTAGAAAAATGACAGGATGGATAATGAGAACCTTCAAAACTAGGGAGGCCAAGCCCATGATGACACTCTTCAGGTCACTTGTTCTATCTAGGCTGGAATATTGCTGCACACTAACAGCACCTTTCAAGGCAGGTGAAATTGCCGACCTAGAAAATGTACAGAGAACTTTCACGGCGTGCATAACGGAGATAAAACATCTCAATTACTGGGAGCGCTTGAGGTTCCTAAACCTGTATTCCCTGGAACGCAGGAGGGAGAGATACATGATTATATACACCTGGAAAATCCTAGAGGGACTAGTACCGAACTTGCACACGAAAATCACTCACTACAAAAGCAAAAGACTTGTCAGACGATGCACCATCCCCCCAATGAAAAGCAGGGGTGTCACTAGCACGTTAAGAGACCATACAATAAGTGTCAGGGGCCCGAGACTGTTCAACTGCCTCCCAGCATACATAAGGGGGATTACCAACAGACCCCTGGCAGTCTTCAAGCTGGCACTGGACAAGCACCTAAAGTCAGTTCCTGATCAGCCGGGCTGTGGCTCGTACGTTGGTTTGCGTGCAGCCAGCAGCAACAGCCTGGTTGATCAGGCTCTGATCCACCAGGAGGCCTGGTCACAGACCGGGCCGCGGGGGCGTTGACCCCCGGAACTCTCTCCAGGTAAACTCCAGGTAAACTCCAGGGGAGGGTGAACGAGGGAGGGGAGGGATCAGGGGAAGAAGTGAGATGTCGGTGGTGAGGGGGGGGGAGTGTATGTGTGAGTCTGGATATGTGTGTGTGTACTCACCTATTTGTACTCACCTATTTGTGGTTTCAGGGGTCGAGTCCTAGCTCCTGGCCCCGCCTCTTCACCAGTTGCTACTAGGCCCTCTCTCTCCCCGCTCCATGAGCTTTATCAAACCTCGTCTTAAAACTGTGTATGGTTCCTGCCTCCACTACGTCATTTTCTAGGCTATTCCACTGCCTTACAACTCTATGACTGAAGAAATACTTCCTACTATCTCTCTGACTCATTTGTGTCTTCAACTTCCAATTGTGGCCTCTTGTTTCTGTGTCCCCTCCCTGGAACATCCTGTCCTTGTCCACCTTGTCTATTCCACGCAGTATTTTATATGTCGTTATCATGTCTCCCCTGACCCTCCTGTCCTCCAGTGTCGTCAGGCCGATTTCCCTTAATCTTTCTTCATAGGACATTCCCCTTAGCTCTGGAACTAACCTTGTTGCAAACCTTTGTACTTTCTCTAGTTTCTTGACGTGCTTTATCAAGTGCGGGTTCCAAACAGGTGCTGCATACTCCAGTATGGGCCTGACATACACGGTGTACAGTGTCTTGAATGATTCCTTACTAAGGTATCGGAATGCTGTTCTCAGGTTTGCCAGGCGCCCATATGCTGCATCAGTTATCTGATTGATGTGTGCTTCCGGAGACATGCTCGGTGTTATACTCACCCCAAGATCTTTCTCCTTGAGTGAGGTTTGCAGTCTTTGGCCACCTAGCCTATACTCTGTCTGTGGTCTTCTGTGCCCTTCCCCTATCTTCATGACTTTGCATTTGGCAGGATTAAATTCGAGAAGCCATTTGCTGGACCAGGTGTCCAGTCTGTCCAGGTCTCTTTGAAGTCCTGCCTGGTCCTCAACAGATTTAATTCTCCTCATTAACTTCACATCATCTGCAAACAGGGACACTTCTGAGTCTAACCCTTCCGTCATGTTGTTCACATATACCAAAAAATAGCACTGGTCCTAGGACCGACCCTGTGGGACCCCACTCGTCACAGGTGCCCACTGTGATACATCATTACGTACCATGACTCGTTGTTGCCTCCCTGTCAGGTATTCTCTGATCCATTGCAGTGCCCTTCCTGTTATATGCGCCTGATGCTCTAGCTTCTGCACTAATCTCTTGTGAGGAACTGTGTCAAAGGCCTTCTTGCAGTCCAAGAAGATGCAATCAACCCACCCCTCTCTCTCTTGTCTTACTTCTGTTATTTTATCATAAAATTCCAGAAGGTTTGTGACACAGGATTTGCCTTCCGTGAATCCGTGCTGGTTGGCATTTATACTCCTGTTCCGTGTGTGTGTGTGTGTGTGTGTGTGTGTGTGTGTGTGTGTAACCTAATTCATGTCTACATAAATAACTCATTGCTATTGTAACCAGATATACACACGTAACTTGTTCATTACCACTGTAACTTGTTCAGTTATCAAAACTTTGCGGCGCAGTCCCTGGACCCATTATGTACCTCTGTAATCTTTTGACTACCACCCACAGGATGGGTATGGGGTACATAATGAAGATATTAAACTAGGTATGCTGTGGTTTTACATACCTATCCACGGCAGTGTATGCCACGATACCTTTATAGGTGTGATAAATGGTTTTCAAAGCCATTTATCACATCTGTCAGACACTACAACATCATGGGATCTTGATACAAGGAATTCTTCAATACTTATCCAACCTTTGGACGAAGACCTACTTCGACTAGTGGATGGTACCACTAAGACCCCACCTCCTCCTGCTTCGCCTCACTTCACTACAGTATATAAGCCACGTCTACAGCCCTATGCTGTACTTTCTACAAGATCGATGGACTGAACACATCGACTCCAGGTGAGGGACTGATTACCTCAAACTCCTCCTCTCCTTACACCTTTCTGCTTTGTATTGGACTGATGAAGCCACTGTATGGCAAAACGTTTTCTGAATAAAGACTCCCATATGTTGCATAAGTGTCTCAATCTTCACCTATTATAGGTGTTCTGAGTGATATTTTATACCTCAGACTAACAGTTATCTTATGTATGGCCACAGGAGGTAACTTATCCATGTATTATTAAATAGCATCTCACACGTGATAACGACAACCTTAGATATAAGAGTGAATACAAAAAGGCCAATAGTGAACCTGAGGATTCCAAAATGGATGGTTACAGAACCTCTCGATGTAACAGGCCTATGATATGGAGGCCTATAAGTCTCTGTAATGGACCAAAAAACGTGACAATTACATCTTTGTAATCCCTATATTTGAGGTATAGTAACATTTGTTAATTTTACCCCCACGACATTCACCATTTAACCTCTTCTTCCTCTGTGGGAAGCTCTAACCTGGCAGGTTTGCTCCTGAGAATTTCTCTGGTGATACTGCCAAAATGTCGGAATATTAATATCTTTATTTACTACCAGTACATGTACATCCAGGTTATCCTGGGTGGCTAACCCTCCCTACTCCAGGTTATCCTAGGTGGGTAACCCTCCCTACCTGGGGTTATCCTGGGTGGCTAACCCTCCAGGTTAAAAATCCCAACAAATTCTTACCTCCTTCTCTAGGTTCAGGTATGGAGACCCATAGCCATGGAATTCACCTCTTCTCGTCTGATGAGTGACGTTACGCAGTGTGGGGTTTGGTTAGTACTTGGGTGGGTGACTTGATGAGTGAAGTTAAGCAGTGTGGGGTTTGGTTAGTACTTGGATGGGTGACTTGATGAGTGACGTTAAGCAGTGTGTGGTTTGGTTAGTACTTGGGTGGGTGACTTGATGAGTGACGTTAAGCAGTGTGGGGTTTGGTTAGTACTTGGGTGGGTGACTTGATGAGTGAAGTTAAGCAGTGTGGGGTTTGGTTAGTACTTGGATGGGTGACTTGATGAGTGACGTTAAGCAGTGTGGGGTTTGGTTAGTACTTGGGTGGGTGACTTGATGAGTGACGTTAAGCAGTGTGGGGTTTGGTTAGTACTTGGGTGGGTGACTTGATGAGTGACGTTAAGCAGTGTGTGGTTTGGTTAGTACTTGGGTGGGTGACTTGATGAGTGACGTTAAGCAGTGTGGGGTTTGGTTAGTACTTGGATGGGTATTTGCCTGGGAACACCAAATGCTGCTGGCATTCACTTTTTCAAGGACTTCAGTAGAGATCATGGACCCCAGTGAAAAGTAAGGACCCCCCTTGAAAATCAAGGACTCTCTGGAAAGCATGGACCCCCTAGAAAGCAATGACCCCTGGAATTCAAGGACCCCCTAGAATAAGTAAGTTTATTCGGTGGCCCGGTGGCCTGGTGGCTAAAGCTCCCGCTTCACACACGGAGGGCCCGGGTTCGATTCCCGGCGGGTGGAAACATTCGACACGTTTTCTTACACCTGTTGTCCTGTTCACCTAGCAGCAAATAGGTACCTGGGTGTTAGTCGACTGGTGTGGGTCGCATCCTGGGGGACAAGATTAAGGACCCCAATGGAAATAAGTTAGACAGTCCTCGATGACGCACTGACTTTCTGGGTGGCTAACCCTCCGGGGTTAAAAATCCGAACGAAATCTTATCTTATCTTATCTTAAGTATACACAAATACAGTTATATAGAATTATCGTACATAGCAGCATACTGGTGGCCTGGTGGCTAACGTTCTCGCTTCACACGGTGAGGGCCTGGGTTCGATTCCCAGCCAGGGTAGAAACATTGGACTGGTTTCTTTCCACCTGTTGTCTATGTTCCCCATCAGTAAAATGGGTACCTGGGTGTTAGTGGACTGGTGTGGGTCACATCCTGGGTGTTAGTGGACTGGTGTGGGTCACATTCTGGGTGTTAGTGGACTGGTGTGGGTCACATTCTGGGTGTTAGTGGACTGGTGTGGGTCACATTCTGGGTGTTAGTGGACTGGTGTGGGTCACATTCTGGGTGTTAGTGGACTGGTGTGGGTCACATTCTGGGTGTTAGTGGACTGGTGTGGGTCACATCCTGGGTGTTAGTGGACTGGTGTGGGTCACATCCTGGGTGTTAGTGGACTGGTGTGGGTCACATTCTGGGTGTTAGTGAACTGGTGTGGGTCACATCCTGGGTGTTAGTGGACTGGTGTGGGTCACATCCTGGGTGTTAGTGGACTGGTGTGGGTCACATTCTGGGTGTTAGTGGACTGGTGTGGGTCACATTCTGGGTGTTAGTGGACTGGTGTGGGTCACATCCTGGGTGTTAGTGGACTGGTGTGGGTCACATTCTGGTGTGGGTCACATCCCGGGACACTGACCTAATTTACCCGACATGCGGAGCATAACAAGGTACTTTCTATATAGTAGTATGTCATTGATGTCAGCTGGGACTGTATACCTTGTACATGTACTTGTAGTAAATAAAGATATTTATGTGTAGAGAACCTAGGATAACCCAAAAAAGTCAGACAGTGACTTATTTCCATTCCCCTGGAAAGCAAGGACCCCCACTGAAAGCAAGGGCCCAGTGGAAACCAAGGACCTAATAGTAACAATGGACCTTAATGGATTATTATTATTATTATTATAATCAAGGGGGAAGCGCTAAACCCGGAGGATTATACAGCGCCTGGGGGGGGGCATTCAGGCTTAATTCGGGGAACTGGAGCACAGATCCAATTCCCTAAATCAAGAGCCCCTCACCAACATCAAGGAACCTTCCTTGAGGGGGGACCTCAATGGAAAGCAAGGATCCCAGTAGAAATAAAGGGCCCCAATAGAAATAAAGAATCCCAATAGAATTCAAGGACCTGAATGGAAAGCAAAGATGCTAACGTAAATCAAGGACCCCAATGGAAATAAGTCACTTCTCTGACCTTTTTGTCATACTAGAACATTTCCTAGATATAATAATTGCAGTCAACTAAATTCAGAGGACATTATTTTAGTGTTGTAGTGCCTGGAGTGCAGCCATTGGCTGAGAATGGACCAATGAGGGTTGAGAGTGTTAACCAGCTGTTTGTGTTGATCATTGTGTTGTTTACATCAGCTGGTGATCCTCTCACTTGTTAACTAGTGGTTATTACACCACTTTGTGGCCTCTAATGACCAGTGTTGGCGCTCGTTACTGCCTCTACTGGTACACTGGAGGACACCTGAGTTCCTCTGTCTTATAAACTAGTGTTTATTGCAGCTTTTGTTGCCTCTAATGACTCGTTGCTTATACTAGTTCACTTGTTACTTCCTCTAGTGATTCTCTGCCTTATAACAAGTGTTTATTATATATTTAGTTTAGTTTAATGACCAGTTATTCAGTCGTTACTTTAACTAGTCGTTCACTCGTTACTTCCTCTAGTTATTCACTCGTTACTTCCTCTAGTTATTCACTTGTTACTTCCTCTAGTTATTCACTCGTTACTTCCTCTAGTTATTCACTTGTTACTTCCTCTAGTTATTCACTCGTTACTTAATCTAGTTATTCACTTGTTACTTCCTCTAGTTATTCACTCGTTACTTCCTCTAGTTATTCACTCGTTACTTCCTCTAGTTATTCACTCGTTACTTCCTCTAGTTATTCACTCGTTACTTCCTCTAGTTATTCACTCGTTACTTCCTCTAGTTATTCACTCGTTACTTTAACTAGTTATTCACTATTTACTTCCTCTAGTTATTCACTCGTTACTTTAACTAGTTATTCACTCGTTACTTCTACTAGTTATTCACTCGTTACTTCCTCTAGTTATTCACTCGTTACTTCAACTAGTTATTCACTCGTTACTTTAACTAGTTATTCGCTTGTTACTTCCTCTAGTTATTCACTCATTACTTCAACTAGTTATTCACTCATTACTTTAACTAGCTGTTCACTCGTTACTTCATCAAGTTATTCACTCGTTACATCCTCTAGTTATAAACTCGTTACTTCCTCTAGTTATCACTTGTTACTTCCTCTAGTTATTCACTCGTTAGTTCCTCTAGTTATTCACTCGTTACTTCATCTAGTTATTCACTCGTTACATCCTCTAGTTATTCACTCGTTACTTCATCTAGTTATTCACTTGTTACTTCCTCTAGTTATAAACTCGTTACTTCCTCTACTTATCACTTGTTACTTCCTCTAGTTATTCACTCGTTAGTTCCTCTAGTTATTCACTCGTTACTTCATCTAGTTATTCACTTGTTACATCCTCTAGTTATTCACTCATTACTTCCTCTAGTTATTCACTTGTTACTTCCTCTAGTTATTCACTCGTTACTTCCTCTAGTTATCATTTGTTACTTCCTCTAGTTATTCACTCGTTACTTCCTCTAGTATTACCTCATACTTGACACTTCATCGTACTTGTCGGTTATTAACCTACATTATACAGTTAATTGTGAAAGTTATAGAAATTTAAATGTCGTGTGTAACTAATTATGATGTGAATGAGATTGATGTAAGATGTGAATGTTAAATTTAACTGTCATTACTCGTTTAAGTTTTATGTATAATAAGGTAGTTTTTGTGTTATTGGGGTAAAAAAATGAATAGCCATTTCTGTCCCTTCAAGGGGTTGAGGTTGGGGGAGGGGGTTGTCTTGGTGCCAGTGAAGGGCTCTTGATCCATGGAATCAGAGCCATCCTCCATTTCCTTTAATCAAACATGATGACTTTGCATTTTTAAGGCATCGCGTGACTCAGAAATTTGGCCGGTGTTCTTGGCCTGCCCAAACATAAGCAGAGACTGTATTATGTTACCAGATATTTAGTGTCAGTATATTTTTTGTAAGACCTCGACTTACAGACACATTGAGAATTTTGTGTATTGTGTATATAATTATTATACACAATTCAGAATGTCCTCAATGTGTTCGTGATTTCAAGACTTCCTGTATTACAAATGTTATACACAATTCAGGAGGTCTCCAATGTGTTTGTGAGTCGAGGACTTACCGTTCTCATTTTTATAGGCTTCTCTAAGCTTACCTATAAACCGGTCGCTACCTGACTGCTGTATCAGTAGCCTTTAACACACTTTTGCTACCCAGCTACCAGTTAAATATGCACTTCCTATATATTACCACTTTCCCATAAACATACTACTAGCCTATTCTCTTCATGTTATATGGCTTAACTTGGTTATTATTGTCATGCCCACTATTAGGGCACATGTAGGTTCACACAGATTGATGGAGAGTGAATAGTTGATAGCAATTCTACCTGTACAGTACAGGTGCTTCATGACTTTTCATAGTTCGACTTGCAATATTTCAACCATGATAGTGCAAGAGCATTTATACTTTGGAGATGAAACTTAAGATAATTACCCAACATGAAGGCAGCAAGTCCATAAATTGTCTTCATTTATTAACTTTTCATTACTGGTAATTATTTGTTTATTTACTTATTCATTGACAGCTGTTATTTATTTAGTTATTTAGCATATATTCATGTTTATGTTCCTGGAAATCAGCAGTTTACATGGAATTGTGTTATGGGGACTGATAAACATGTGGCAAACATGGAGTTATGTTCTTGAGTCCTTCAAAAAAAAGCCAAAGAAGTTTATGTATATCAATTTGTTGTAACCTTAAATTCTGGTTAGTAATAGTTGTTTGCCTTGACACATGCAGAGAAGGTTAGTGTGGCCCTACTGGGCCATTATAGATGGCTGTGGTTCTTGGACTGAGGTGGATAGTTATGGTTTTTGAGCTGAGGTGAATTGCTGCAGTTATGTTGATTTTAATATAGAGTTGTTAGTAGATGATGACTGTACTGGAGTTCTTAAGTATTCTGTAATCCATCTGTGGTTTGTTTTACCCTGCAATAATTGATACAGCTGACTATAAGGTGTTATCACCTGCTTCAGAACCTGCTTCATGTCAGTGCTTCTAGATGTGTCAGGGTCCGATTGAGTAAAAAAAAAAGTCTACAGTTTTATCAGCACTCATGTATCACTTGGAGTATTAATTGTTAAGATATAGTTCCTTCTACCTCATCCTCTTCTGTTACCTGCCTCACTTATATCTGAGAATTGACTTCCTCCAACATTTTTTTTTTTTTATTTTGATGTTCATTGTCTTGTAACACATGATTGCAACAGAATCACACAATGGGTGAGACTTGAACTCCTGGCAAGCAAGTCCTGAAACACTCAAGCCAGTGTGTTGACCACATGACCAGCTGGCTCTGAACTAGCTGTTTCAGTGGTTTGAATCTCACCCATTCTGTGATCTGGTTGCAATTGTCTTGTAACATATCTTGAAGCTCTGGCTTGTTACTGCCCTTCCAATATTCACAATTTCCTGGACTTGACTCTGTTGAGGGAAAACCTGTGAAATTATTCACCATAGTAGGCCTCTTCCCCAGCTTCCCATTATTGTTGAGTGGGGAATTTCATTGATTACATGTGTTTACATGTGTGTGTTTCATTGATTACATCTTCAAAATTAAATTTACTCAAGAACACTGGCACTCCACTGTCTGGGTCATCAGCCATTGCTGCGATAAGTTTCTGCACCGCCCTGCATCTGTAGTGGCACTGAATCTCTTAATCGCTCTTTGATCCAATGGAGGTACCAAACATGTCGTACTTAGTGATAAAAACAGAACCTAAACATTTGGGTACAGAAACTCCAAGATTTGAGGATGGCTATGGGTAAAAAGCTTTTATATAAAATATTAAAAATGAAAAATCACAATACCATTACTGGAACAATAAAGAAATAACCTGCACATAGGAGAAAGAAACTTATGATGACATTTCAGTCCGTCTTAGACTAATAACTAGTTAATAGTCCAAGTCGGACTGAAACATTGTCATAAGTTTCGTTTTCCTATGTGTGGGTTATTTACGTAAAATATTAAGATTTTGCTTAATTTTCCTCTTAAAATGCTGTTTAGAGAGTAAGTTTGATTTAAAATTACATTTTACTCATTTCTACACATCATAAAGGGAAACCTTTAAATGAAATATTATTTTGGAAAAGGTACACTGACTGAATGAATAAAATGATACTTGAACCACTCAATATGACTTAACATTCTTGTTCATATTATGCAGGAGAGCCCCTCTTATACAGCTCTGATAGTTGAATGGGCAGTTTCTTGTGCTCAATTGAAATAGCCAAGAATTAGGCCAATTTGAGCACGGGAATTGGTTTAAAATAGGCCTCAAATTGGGCGAAATCACAGTTGTGTAAAGTTCTCCATAACCTCCAACTTCACACCTGCTTAATTCCATAAGTTTTATATCCAATTTTTGCATTTTTGGTGTCGTCACCTTTACAAAATGATTCTCTACCATTTTACAAGCCTTTTAAAAAATGTGACACTAATGGGACTTTTAATTCTGGGTGTAACAACAGTTTAAGAACATTAGAGGAACACTGCAGTAAGCCTACTGGCCCATACTTGGCAAGTCCTTGTCAAACCCATACTCACTAACAAAAATATCCACCCAACCCATTATCAGTGTTACCCAAGGAATAAGTTTTGATAACCCTATTAACTCAAGTGTGTAGGTCCCACTGAAACCCAACCCCTCTCACTCATGTGCACACCCCACTCAGATCCAACCCCTCTCACTCATGAATTTATTTAACCTATATTTGAAGCTTCCAAAGCTTTTGGCTTCAATGAATTAATGTCATAAAATACAGTGGACCCCCGCATAATGATCACCTCTGAATGCGACCAATTATGTAAATGTATTTATGTAAGTGCGTTTGTACGTGTATGTTTGGGGGTCTGAAATGGACTAATCTACTTCACAATATTCCTTATGGGAACAAATTCGGTCAGTACTGGCACCTGAACATACTTCTGGAGTGAAAAAATATCGTTAACCGGGGGTCCACTGTATACACAAGTCTTTTCCTCTTTTTGATATCACATATTACCGTATTTTACAGCTTATTAGACATATTTTTTTCCATAAAATGTCTCCAAAAACCAGCCTGCGTCCTATAAACTGAAGGTCATTGACAGGAGCTATAAGTTTGGGGTGTCGGGTGGGCTGTAGCTCTCCCATTTACGTCCAATGCCGAGCTATTGAAACTAAAACAAGTCTTATAAGCTGCAAAATACGGTATTCATATCCTACAGTACAGTAGTCCTCCCATATCCGCGGGAGATACATTTCAAGACCTGCCATGGATACCCAGAGCCACGGATAGTACCGAATCCTATATACGTGTAAGTCATTTCTCGTTTGGATACCCAGAGCCACGGATAGTACCGAATCCTATATACGTATAAGTCATTTCTCGTTTACATACATACCTATGATAAAGTTTAGTTGATAAATTATGTGCAGTAAGTTGAGAATTATCACTTTTTCACTGATGGGAAACACTTCACAGCTTCTCTTAGGCTTTGAAGAACTGCCAACATTACTTTTATGCTTTGGAGTTATTATAAAGAATAAAGAATAAATATTTAATTTCTCTGTAAAGGTTACAATGTGTAATTACAGTTTTGGTTTGCTAAACACAAAGAAAGTCACTATCACGCCGGGGCATTTCGGTGCAGACTAATCCTAGTACATAATAACTAATTAAATCTAGACAAGATAAGAGTGGTTAACTTTTTAATAAATCTTTATTTAATCTTAATACTAATGTGAGGTAGTCAAGGTGGAGGGTTATAAGAATAATAATCTTAAAGTTGTACATAAGGTCACAGACCGGGCCGCGGGGGCGTTGACCCCCGGAACTCTCTCCAGGTAAACTCCAGGTAATAAAAATAATATTACAATTAATGGTACAGACAGTAATATTTCATGGAGTGGCAGATGTTTAACAGACTAAAGGTCATATAATATTTTGGAGAGTTGCTTCAAACTGTTTAGTACAGTGGACCCCCGCTTAACGATCACCTCCAAATGCGACCAATTATGTAAGTGTATTTATGTAAGTGCGTTTGTACGTGTATGTTTGGGGGTCTGAAATGGACTAATCTACTTCACAATATTCCTTATGGGAAAAAATTCGGTCAGTACTGGCACCTGAACATACTACTGGAATGAAAAAAGTTCGTTAACCGGGGGTCCACTGTAGTTGTTTAGTAGTTGTTTAGTAGTTGTTTAGGTTGGTTTGGTTAGTATTGAGAGATGAGATGATTTTTAAGCATACATTGTAGTCCTAAATTTATATGTAGTCAGGGGATCCTTTACCGGTTCAGGTAGTGAATTCCAGATCTTCGGGCCCTTTATGTGCACTGTATTTTTGCATAGTGTGAGACGGACACGAGGGATGTTGAAGAGTGCTTTGTGCCTTGTATTGTGACTGTGCGTTCTGTTGTGGCTATTAAGAAGTTTAAATGGAGAGTTTATATTGGAGTTTAATGTTCTGTATATGTAGTAGGCACAATAATATGAGTGTATGTCTCGTATATTTAGTAGGTTCAGGCTTTTGAAAAGTGGTGGGGTGTGCTGTCTTGCACAGGAGCTGGTAATCATCTACACAGCAGCTTTTTGTTGGGTAATTAAAGGTTTAAGGTGGTTGGCTGTGGTTAATCCCCAGGCACAAATACCATAGGTGAGGTAGGGATATATTAAAGAGTGGTATAGGGTAAGGAGTGTCGTTTGGGGTACCTAGTATCGTTTCTTGGAAAGGATACCTACTGATTTGGAAATTTTCTTGGATATGTGTTGGATGTGGGAATGAAATTTAAGATTACAGTCAAGGAGAAGACCTAGAAATTTACCCTCAGTGTGTCTTGTAATAGGGAAACCATTTATTGATATATTAAGTTGGATATTTAAGGCTCTGTTTCCTAACATCATGAAATATGTTTTTTCTATGTTGAGAGTGAGTTTGTTGGTCATCATCCAAGTACATGTATATATTTTTAGCAGCTCGTTGTTTATAGTGTCTCTAAGTATCGCTGGGTCTGAGTGGGAGTAGACATAAATAGTGTCATGAGTGAATAGAACTGGTTTAAGGAGTTAAGATGCATTGGGGAGATCATTGATGTAGATGAGAAAGAGGAGTGGGCCTAGGACACTACCCTGGGGCACTCTGACAGCTACAGGCTGGATAGGGTAGTTGACTCCACTTGCGTATACATACTGGTGCCTATCATTAAGATAAGATTTTAGGTAATCAAGGGAATGTTCTCTGATGCAGTAATGATTTAATTTTAGGTGCAGGAGATTGTGGTCCACTGTATCAAATGCTTTCCGTAGGTCAGTGATGAGCCCCATTGGATATTCATTTTTATCGAGGGCTGTACATATTAGTTCAAGCATTTGTATAATAGCTTCATTCATACTTTTTTTTGGTCTAAACCCAGACTGGCAGGGGTTAAGTACATACATTGTTGGATATAAAGTAGGAGTAAAGTTGAATATTTTAGAAAGTAAGGGCAAGTTTGATGTTGGTCTATAGTTATTCACATCAGTGGGATCACCTCCTTTGAGGATTGGAGTAACCCTTGCTGTCTTGAGTATGGATGGGAAGGTTGAGGACTCAGCAAATTTGTTAAACAGTGTTGCAATAATGGGTGACAGTACATGTGCTGCTTTATTAATCCTCTGTGAGTAGGTGCCATAGTACTACAGCTTTGAAGTGAGGGTCAGTGCCATAGTACTATGCCTTGAGTTCAGCCCACTCAGATAAGCTGTGAGCAGTAAATTCAGGCCTAGATATGAGACAGTGGGTCTATGTGGTAAATGTGCACCTTATAAAAGAATCCTTCAGCAAGCAGTTCATAATGGGATTAAAAAAACTGTGACTGTGATTAACACATACTTTGTGGTGTATTTTTGTATGGTTCTTATGGTTGTATTCTCAGTTTCTTGGTGTCTTGATAGACTGTAAGATATATTTCAATGATTTTGATTGATTTCAGGGGTGAAAGTAGCTTGAAACTGAGCTCAAAGTAGCAGAAATGTTCGCTTTTTGCTGATATTCCAGAGTACACAAATTACATCACTCTTCCAATGCACTTCAAACTGGTTGGTTTAATACTCGTTCATAAATGTGCTGACATTATTTATGCAATTACAGTGGTACCTCGGGATACGAACAGCTCAAAACTTGAACACTTATGTAAGTGTATTTATGTAAGTGCTTTTCTAAGTGTATTTTTGGGGGTCTAAAACGAATTAATCTAATTTACATTATTCCTTATGGGAACAAATTCGTTTGGTATCGGCACTTGAACAGCCTTCTGGAATGAATTAAGTTCGTATCCCGAGGTACCACTGTATTACAATAGTGCCTAACAGTAAATCTTCTATTTTTTGTGTGAATAAAAATTCAAAATTGAAAGCAAGTGCCAGGAATTTCTACATTGTTTATTCTGGACCCTATTTTTAAATTGGCAATTTTTAAATTTTTGTATGAATTTGGTCAAATTACCGATTTCTGATCACTTTTTTGGGTAGTTGAAATAGGTAAATGGGTGGTTTCTTGTACTCAATCAGTAGAATAGAAGGAATACCAGCAAAATAGCAATGAGTTTGGTCAACTGGAACAGTGGAATTGGCTGAAAATAGGGCTCAAAGTGGGAAAAATCGCCTATGAGAAAATATTGCCTAGACCACTAACTTTGCTAGAGCGTAATTCTGTAAATTTTTCAGCAGATTTCATACTTTTCTTTTCATTACCTTCTGAAAAAGATTCCCTATCATTTCATAAGATTTTTTTTTTTTTTAAATTTTTCAACCCTGAGAGAAATTCTGAGATCAGGGGTTCTGACCCTGAAAGGTTTAAGCAAAATTAAAGGTTATTTTTGGGCTACAGTAAGCCGTGGATAACTGAAACCGTGGAAATAGAATCTGCGGATACTGGGGTTCTAGCAGGAGGATTAATTTGCCCAAAATGCGTTGCATATTAGTGGCTTTCTTTTGTGCCTACCAATGTTTTAATGCATGTAGACTACATTATTTTTGTACCATGAGGCTGAAAAAAATTTAAATTTGAAGAATAAAAAGGCACAATACCATGAGTGGAAGAATACACAAATAACCCACATATGGGAGAGAGAAATTTTTGACAACGTTTGAGTCCAACTTGGACTGGTTAATGGTCCAAGTCACACTGCAATGTCGTCATAAGTTTCTATGTGCAGGTTATTTGTGTTTTGAATTTGAATGGTGTTTCGTGCACCTTCAAATGACTCTCCTTTCTTTTTACTAATAGGCCTTAGGTAATGGTCAGCACAGCAGTATGCCTACTGACGCATGCTAGGCGGGTCTTTCTCAAGTCCATCCTTTCTCATTCCTATACAGTGGACCCCCGGTTAACGATATTTTTTCACTCCAGAAGTATGTTCAGGTGCCAGTACTGACCGAATTTGTTCCCATAAGGAATATTGTGAAGTAGATTAGTCCATTTCAGACCCCCAAACATACACGTACAAACGCACTTACATAAATACACTTACATAATTGGTTGCATTGGGAGGTGATCGTTAAGCGGGGGTCCACTGTATTTGTCTATCATTTTTTTAACTTCACGGTTAAGTGGTAGCTCATTCAGCCCACAACTAAACAACTTGGGTTCGGTTCTGAGATGAGTGGAAATGTTGAGCATGTTTCCTTATACTGTACATGTTGCCTCTGTTGACCTAGCTTGGTTGCCATCACACTCAGCTCACACACTGAGGTCCAGGAATTGATCCTTCGGTATGGCTGGAAAACATCAGAATGTGTTTCCATAAGACACCTGCTGTCCATGTTTACCCATAAGGAAAATGGGTACCTGGGTGTTAGTTGACTGGTGTGGGACAAAATTGACCTAATTTGCCCAAAATGCTCTGCATAACAAGCAGCTTTCTATATGGTAGTGCTGCATGTCATTGATGTCAGCTAGGTCTATATGCCTTGTAGGTATTATTATTATTATTATTATTATTATTATTATTATTATTATTATAAGTAGGTACTTGGGTGTTAGCCAACTGTTGTGGGTTCCATCCTATACTAATGCAGCCTTTCCTCACTTAGCGACATACTTGTTTACCGATGACTTGGGCTCATGACAGCTCTCTGACCACTATGCATACCTAAATAATGTATATTGGAGTTATATTGGATTTCCTCTATCCTGTTTATAACAATATACACTACTGTATAAACTTTTAAAAATATAATTAAAATGTTATATATGGTGCAAAGGTGACATTAAAACAATATCAAAGATGGTTGACACAAACCCACTACCAGTATAGTATGCTCCTTGTTTAGCAACAAATTCGTTTACTGACTTGGTCTTAGGAATGGAATTCCGTCGTTAAGTGAGGAGAGGCTGTACAACTTTATTACAACATGAAACATTGTTTATACAGAAGTGGGTGACACTTGAGTACGTGTTGAAAGAGCATAGTTATGCAAAGCATTTCTGGCAAGCTTAAGCCTTACTTAAGACTACAAGTTATTATCACTGTACATATATACTTATAAGAAAAAAGTTAATTTGGTTATAATCTAATAGGTTTATAGTTTTTATTTTTAACATTTGATGACACTAGATATGACCCACATACATGTAATTGAGTTTCTTTGATAATTCTGAGTTACTGACCCTCTTGCTTATCCAAAAAATTCTTATTTTACCCAAGGAGTTAGCTTCAGTGACACTACTTGGCAGTTTGCTCAACTCATCTACAACTTTTGCTAAACCAGATCTCAGTTTATCAAACTTAAATCCATTGTTTCCAGTTTTTAGTTAGAAATCCTTATCACCTTATTTATATCATATTTATATGATTGTGGGCTTTCAATCATACATTTGTCTAACCTATTTTCAGAATTGTGTAGTGTAAGTATCAAATTTCCACATATCTCAAAAGGAAGGAATACAGTAGCTGGCTGGCCATCTCAGCATATAAAAATTCTCACTGAGATTCTCATAAATGATGAACCATGAGTTGCTCTGAAGGCAATCTGGATCTTTTCCAAGGAGCAGAATTTGCCTGTTATCGGGACCTGGAGAAAGCCATACGCGCTCATAGTGAAGCTACTTACATTCATTGGGTTAAGTCTGATTGCAAGAAAGTTGTCACTGCTAATCAGCGTCTGACCAGAGATACCGATCAGTATGAGTCTAAATTTGTATATCGTTATATCAAGTACAAATGCAAGCACGGAGGGGTGGCAGCACAAAGTGTTGCATCAACTGGAGCTCGCCCAAACCAGCGCTCATTCAAGTTAAACTGTCCTGCCAAGATTTATGCCAGTGTGGATAGGAAAAAAAACTGCATGATAGTGAAGACTTTTAATGATGTACATAATCATGGAACGTCTCGCGAGTTGTTTGAACACTATCCCTCACACAGACGTCTTAATGATGCACAAGAGGAGGCTGTCCGAGATAGGCCAAGGAAAAAAGTAAATGTCATATACCCACAAGACTACGTGAGATTTAAGGTAAGCATATGTCAATATATATTAATCCATTTAAAAGTTACATATTTTACTAATAAGAAAAAAGAGACCTTTTTCAGATTAGTAATCAAGGAAGGTTAATAACCCAGGGTAATTCAAGAAAGCCAAGCAGAGTGACTTATTTCCATTGTGGTCTTTAGGTCCTTCAAGATGCCACTCACAACAGTCAACTAACTACCAGGTATCTGTTTACTGCTAAGTAAAAGCGATCGTAGGGGCTAGGAGACTTGTATGCACATTCTGCCTCAATGGGGTTCAATCTCTGGGGAGGAGCGAATGGCTAGTGAGAACATTTACATTTTATAAAACGTTAAGTACAAAGAAAGCCACTAACATGCCTGAGCATTTTGGACAGACTAATGCTAATGCTTTAGAAAGAAGCATTCACAAGTTATCGTAAGAGAACCGACATTTAAATTTTCGTAGTTTCAATAAAATTGGTGTTCGTGCAAATCATATTCAGTTTAAAAGCTGCCATCGTAAAGATACACTTAGGGTTTGAACTCGATCAGCTGAGGAGTTCTGGTACTGGAGGGAATGACACACTAATTAAACTAGACATAACATATTAACATAATGTGAACACATTCATGGTTGTGAGGATTTCAGATATTAACCCATTAACTGTCCAAACGTAGATCTACATTTTCGCGCATAGTGCTCCGCCCTTGACTTTCTCCATAAAAAAGCATGTAAAAAATGTAGATCTACTTTCGGAGCACTACACAATTATTATTATTATAATCAAAAAGAAGCGCTAAGCCACAAGGACTATACAGCGAAGCACTACACAAGCGAACGTAGATCTGTGTTTGGACAGTTAACGGGTTAATGAATTATGACGATGTTTTATTCTCCGGTGTGCATGTTATTTTTGTATTGTTCCAGTCAAAGTATTGGCAATTTTTATTCTTGGCTGGAAAGAACAGTTGTGGTGAGTTGTGATGAGATTATTTTGATGCAGGTTAGGTTAGGTAAGGTTCATCAGGAAACAGGACAATTGTTTCCTGATGCTGGTCTTAGTCAGATGACCTGCTGCTGGAGCTTTTGGTCATCAGACTGAGGCCTTCTGCTGGCTTACCACTCCACCCCTTTAAAAAATATGGTTATAGTTATAACCATTTCAGTTGTGACTTAGGTATTTTGATGCAGTTATAACAATAGCTGATGTAACCAGTGGTCTGTGTTGTTTCCAAATCAGTTCACCCAGTGAATTTTGTCTTGTTTTCTCAAGTTTTTATAGAAGGATATAATGACAAATAGGGTTTATAAATCTATGGTGGAAGGTAGGAGCAGAAGGGGTCATTCCAGGAATGGTTGGAGGGGAAGGGGTAAAATTGGCTTTGATTTTCAAGGGCTTAAGCATCCAGCAGGCTTGTGTAAGTATTTATTATTAATTTAGACATGATACATAGAAGTACAAAGAAATGCAGTGGTTAAGTGTAACATGCCAAAAGCCCCTTGTATGAAGAGCATTGTAGATTGGAGTGAATTGAGACAAGTGGTTATTTAATGGATGTGCTGTTGGAGTGTGTGTGTGAACACTTTAATATTTATGAAGGGATTAAAGGGATGCTGGTTAGCTGGACTTAAATCCTGGAGGTGGGAGGTACAGTGCCTGCACTCTGAAGGAGGGGTGGAGGTGGGAGGTACAGTGCCTGCACTCTGAAGGAGGGGTGGAGGTGGGAGGTACAGTGCCTGCACTCTGAAGGAGGGGTGGAGGTGGGAGGTACAGTGCCTGCACTCTGAAAGAGGGGTGGTGGGAGGTACAGTGCCTGCACTCTGAAGAAAGGGTTCCTACTGTAGTAGCTAACTTCTGTATACTGCTAGGTGACTTGGGACAGTAGGTGTTAGACTTACCCGTTTGTCCCACATTGCTCAGAATTTGACACATAAAGTATTCCGATATTTTCATTCTTTCTTCATACCGTTGTATATGAAGACGTGTAACACCTGAGGATCTTTATTGTGGGAATGTTTTGCCTACCAGTAAAGATACTTATATGATTCACACATGTTTTATTCATCTACTTGTTGATTTAATAAACCATTAATATTTTACTGTTGTATTATGTGATTACACTCACTTGTTTTATTGCGATTCCTTGCTATATACAGGAGGGCCCCACTTATATGGCAGTTTAGGTTCTAGGCTACTGCAATAAAGCGAATCACCATTTTTTTTCACTTTCAAATGAATGTAAATGCCTAATAACATGTTTACACTGTCATATACAGCCTCTCCTCACTTAGCGATGTACTCGTTTACCGATGCCTCGGACTTACGAAGGGCTCTCTGACCAGTATTCATACCTAAATAATGTATAATAGAGCTGATTTCCTCTATTCTGTTTATTTCAATGTACAGTACACTACTGTATAAATATTTAAAAATGCACTACCATCTGACTTACAACCTGCTCAACATATGACCACTCGTACTTACGACCGTACTGTTTACAGCTTAGCTTAGGTTATTTTGTACTTTTCTGTTCATGCATACAAATGTTTTCGTATGTTTTCATGCATACGAATGTTTTCATATGTTTTCATGCATACGAATGTTTTGTATGCAAATAAACAATTGTTTGTGTTGTACACAGTATTTCTCCTAAACCTTATACATTTTTTTTATTATTATCACACCGGCCGATTCCCACCAAGGCAGGGTGGCCCGAAAAAGAAAAACTTTCACCATCATTCACTCCATCACTGTCTTGCCAGAAGGGTGCTTTACACTACAGTTTTTAAACTGCAACATTAACACCCCTCCTTCAGAGTGCAGGCACTGTACTTCCCATCTCCAGGACTCAAGTCCGGCCTGCCGGTTTCCCTGAATCCCTTCATAAATGTTACTTTGCTCACACTCCAACAGCACGTCAAGTATTAAAAACCATTTGTCTCCATTCACTCCTATCAAACACGCTCACGCATGCCTGCTGGAAGTCCAAGCCCCTCGCACACAAAACCTCCTTTACCCCCTCCCTCCAACCCTTCCTAGGCCGACCCCTACCCCGCCTTCCTTCCACTACAGACTGATACACTCTTGAAGTCATTCTGTTTCGCTCCATTCTCTCTACATGTCCGAACCACCTCAACAACCCTTCCTCAGCCCTCTGGACAACAGTTTTGGTAATCCCGCACCTCCTCCTAACTTCCAAACTACGAATTCTCTGCATTATATTCACACCACACATTGCCCTCAGACATGACATCTCCACTGCCTCCAGCCTTCTCCTCGCTGCAACATTCATCACCCACGCTTCACACCCATATAAGAGCGTTGGTAAAACTATACTCTCATACATTCCCCTCTTTGCCTCCAAGGACAAAGTTCTTTGTCTCCACAGACTCCTAAGTGCACCACTCACTCTTTTTTCCCTCATCAATTCTATGATTCACCTCATCTTTCATAGACCCATCCGCTGACACGTCCACTCCCAAATATCTGAATACGTTCACCTCCTCCATACTCTCTCCCTCCAATCTGATATTCAATCTTTCATCACCTAATCTTTTTGTTATCCTCATAACCTTACTCTTTCCTGTATTCACCTTTAATTTTCTTCTTTTGCACACCCTACCAAATTCATCCACCAATCTCTGCAACTTCTCTTCAGAATCTCCCAAGAGCACAGTGTCATCAGCAAAGAGCAGCTGTGACAACTCCCACTTTGTGTGTGATTCTTTATCTTTTAACTCCACGCCTCTTGCCAAGACCCTCGCATTTACTTCTCTTACAACCCCATCTATAAATATATTAAACAACCACGGTGACATCACACATCCTTGTCTAAGGCCTACTTTTACTGGGAAAAAATTTCCCTCTTTCCTACATACTCTAACTTGAGCCTCACTATCCTCGTAAAAACTCTTCACTGCTTTCAGTAACCTACCTCCTACACCATACACTTGCAACATCTGCCACATTGCCCCCCTATCCACCCTGTCATACGCCTTTTCCAAATCCATAAATGCCACAAAGACCTCTTTAGCCTTATCTAAATACTGTTCACTTATATGTTTCACTGTAAACACCTGGTCCACACACCCCCTACCTTTCCTAAAGCCTCCTTGTTCATCTGCTATCCTATTCTCCGTCTTACTCTTAATTCTTTCAATTATAACTCTACCATACACTTTACCAGGTACACTCAACAGACTTATCCCCCTATAATTTTTGCACTCTCTTTTATCCCCTTTGCCTTTATACAAAGGAACTATGCATGCTCTCTGCCAATCCCTAGGTACCTTACCCTCTTCCATACATTTATTAAATAATTGCACCAACCACTCCAAAACTATATCCCCACCTGCTTTTAACATTTCTATCTTTATCCCATCAATCCCGGCTGCCTTACCCCCTTTCATTTTACCTACTGCCTCACGAACTTCCCCCACACTCACAACTGGCTCTTCCTCACTCCTACAAGATGTTATTCCTCCTTGCCCTATACACGAAATCACAGCTTCCCTATCTTCATCAACATTTAACAATTCCTCAAAATATTCCTTCCATCTTCCCAATACCTCTAACTCTCCATTTAATAACTCTCCTCTCCTATTTTTAACTGACAAATCCATTTGTTCTCTAGGCTTTCTTAACTTGTTAATCTCACTCCAAAACTTTTTCTTATTTTCAACAAAATTTGTTGATAACATCTCACCCACTCTCTCATTTGCTCTCTTTTTACATTGCTTCACCACTCTCTTAACTTCTCTCTTTTTCTCCATATACTCTTCCCTCCTTGCATCACTTCTACTTTGTAAAAACTTCTCATATGCTAACTTTTTCTCCCTTACTACTCTCTTCACATCATCATTCCACCAATCGCTCCTCTTCCCTCCTGCACCCACTTTCCTGTAACCACAAACTTCTGCTGAACACTCTAACACTACATTTTTAAACCTACCCCATACCTCTTCGACCCCATTGCCTATGCTCTCATTAGCCCATCTATCCTCCAATAGCTGTTTATATCTTACCCTAACTGCCTCCTCTTTTAGTTTATAAACCTTCACCTCTCTCTTCCCTGATGCTTCTATTCTCCTTGTATCCCATCTACCTTTTACTCTCAGTGTAGCTACAACTAGAAAGTGATCTGATATATCTGTGGCCCCTCTATAAACATGTACATCCTGAAGTCTACTCAACAGTCTTTTATCTACCAATACATAATCCAACAAACTACTGTCATTTCGCCCTACATCATATCGTGTATACTTATTTATCCTCTTTTTCTTAAAATATGTATTACCTATAACTAAACCCCTTTCTATACAAAGTTCAATCAAAGGGCTCCCATTATCATTTACACCTGGCACCCCAAACTTACCTACCACACCCTCTCTAAAAGTTTCTCCTACTTTAGCATTCAAGTCCCCTACCACAATTACTCTCTCACTTGGTTCAAAGGCTCCTATACATTCACTTAACATCTCCCAAAATCTCTCTCTCTCCTCTGCATTCCTCTCTTCTCCAGGTGCATACACGCTTATTATGACCCACTTCTCGCATCCAACCTTTACTTTAATCCACATAATTCTTGAATTTACACATTCATATTCTCTTTTCTCCTTCCATAACTGATCATTTAACATTACTGCTACCCCTTCCTTTGCTCTAACTCTCTCAGATACTCCAGATTTAATCCCATTTATTTCCCCCCACTGAAACTCTCCTACCCCCTTCAGCTTTGTTTCGCTTAGGGCCAGGACATCCAACTTCTTTTCATTCATAACATCAGCAATCATCTGTTTCTTGTCATCCGCACTACATCCACGCACATTTAAGCAACCCAGTTTTATAAAGTTTTTCTTCTTCTCTTTTTTAGTAATTGTATACAGGAGAAGGGGTTACTAGCCCATTGCTCCCGGCATTTTAGTCGCCTCATACGACACGCATGGCTTACGGAGGAAAGATTCTTTTCCACTTCCCCATGGACAATAGAAGAAATAAAAAAGAACAAGAGCTATTTAGAAAAAGGAGAAAAACCTAGATGTATGTATATATATATATGCATGTGCGTGTCTGTGAAGTGTGACCAAAGTGTAAGTAGGAGTAGCAAGATATCCCTGTTATCTTAGCGTGTTTATGAGACAGAAAAAGAAACCAGCAATCCTACCATCATGCAAAACAGTTACAGGTTTTTGTTTCACAGTCATCTGGCAGGACGGTAGTACTTCCCTGGGTGGTTGCTGTCTACCAACCTACTACCTACTACAGTGCTAAAAGCATAAGGTTTGACTTGCGTCCATTTTGACTTACGACCAGTTGGTCGGAACCAAGCTCAGTCGTAAGTTGGATTGTACTTGTATACCAGAGATGTTATAAATGGTGCAAAGGTGACATTAAAACAATATCAAAGATGGTTGACACAAACCCACTACCATTATAGTATGCTCCTCACTTAGCGACGAATTCGTTTAATGATGTGGTCTTAGGAACAGAACTCCATCATTAAGTGAGGAGAGGCTGTATTAAGTTAGCAATAGAACTAGACCTAAAACATAGTAAAGAAGTAAAATGCATATACAGTACACTCATTACTTACCTTAAAATATTTTTGGCCTTAATGTAGGGTGAGAAGTGAGTAGTATTTATTGTAGGAAATCAGGAGATGAAAGCAGTCTCTTCTAGCTTTGAATTTATCTTCAGCAACTTTCTCACCTCTCTCAGCCTTCAGAGATTGAAGAGGCTTAGGGCCTTGGACTGGATAATAGCTCAGCTTAAAGGCACGTTGTTATTAGTTTGATCTTCAGTTCACACCAGTAAAAGTTTTTCTGCGTCAACAATACAGTGGAGCCCCGCTTAACGATCACCTCCCAATGCGACCAATTATGTAAGTGTATTTATGTAAGTGCGTTTGTACGTGTATGTTTGGGGGTCTGAAATGGACTAATCTACTTCACAATATTCCTTATGGGAACAAATTCGGTCAGTACTGGCACCTGAACATACTTCTGGAATGAAAAAATATCGTTAACCGGGGGTCCACTGTATTTTCTTATAATTTTAGTATTCACTGATGTACCACTTTTAATTTCCCACAACACTTTTTCCTTAGATGCCATTGTAACACAAAAATAGTATATATAATATATGTAATGACTTTAAAACACTTAAAATTTTGGAAAGTTTCCAGATGGAACCAAGAGATGCAGTGCTCACTGCAACACACCCAAGTTCACTTGCAGAAATAAAGATTATTATTGTTATTATTATTTATTGTTATTATTATTATTATTATTATTATTATTATTATTATTATTATTATTATTATTATTATTATTATTATTATAAAACACCATGGGGAGGGTGCTCCATAAATAAGTCCATGGTGTCAGTGGTTTTGGGTGGGAGGTTGGATTAACACGTGCGTACATATTTCATACATGTCCACTGGCTGTTGATACGCATTCATCTTGCATTATGCACATGATTGTGAAGTATTTACCCACAAAACACCTTATATTGTGTACAAGTTGTCTTCACATTAGTGCAGTAGAATACATAACAGCAATACTCCCATTCTCATGCAGCATCACTTTTAGAATGAATGACGCTGTTTGTGAAGGCATACAAAAGGAATATTTTTCTAGTTACCCCAGTAATTGTATAGTGCACACAGTTTCTCTGATGTTGGCCTAGAGTAAATAGAATTCTTGCCATCACTCGTACAAGCCGCCCGGCTACCACATCTCATATTTACGCCAGTTTGTCTTACTGTGGGTATGTATGTGATGTTTATATGATATGTAGCATTTCTTGTATAATTTTGAAAAAATGCCGAAGATGGATTAATGAAAATGACTATAATAATGTAATATGTGACATTTTAACTGCCCCATGGTGATGATTATTATTACAGTGAACCCCCGCATAACGATATTAATCCGTTCCTGAGAGCTCATTGTTATGCGAAATTATCGTTATGCGAATGAATTTTCCCCATAAGAAATAATGGAAATCAAATTAATCCATGCAAGACACCCCAAAGTATGAAAAAAAAAATTTTACCACATGAAATATTAATTTTAATACACACAAACTGAAAAAGACATGCACATTTACATGACACTTACCTTTATTGAAGATCTGGTGATGATTGATAGGATGGGAGGAGGAGAGAGTCTTAGTGTTTAGAAGGGGAATCCCCTTTCATTAAGACTTGAGGTGTCAAATCCTTTTTCGGGGTTACTTCCCTTCTTCTTTTAATGCCACTAGGACCAGCTTCAGAGTCACTGGACTTCTGTCGCACAACATATCTGTCCATAGTGGCCTGTACCTCCCGTTCCTTTATGACTTTCCTAAAGTGTTTCACAACATTGTCAGTGTAATAGTCACCAGCACGGCTTGCAATAGCTGTGTTAGGGTGATTGTCATCAAAAAAGGTTTGCACTTTAAGCCACATTGCACACATTTCCTTAATCTTTGAAGTAGGCAACTTCTTCAATTTCTCTCTCCCCTCCTCCGAAGCAGTTTCCTCAGGTGTGGCCTCATGCTGATGAAGATGATCTAGCAGCTCATCAGTGGTTAGTTCTTCATTGTCCTCCTCCACCAACTCTTCAACATCATCCCCACTAACCTCCAACCCCAAGGACTTTCCCAATGCCACAACGGATTCCTCAACTGGCATAGGATTCCCAGGGTTAGCCTCAAACCCTTCAAAATCCCTTTGGTCTATACATTCTGGCCACAGTTTCTTCCAAGCAGAGTTCAAGGTCCTCTTAACCACTCCCTCCCAAGCCTTACCTATAAGGTTTACACAATTGAGAATATTAAAGTGATCTCTCCAAAACTCTCTTAGAGTCAGTTGAGTTTCTGAGGTCACTACAAAGCACCTTTCAAACAGAGCTTTTGTGTACAGTTTTTTGAAATTTGCAATAACCTGCTGGTCCATGGGCTGCAGGAGAGGAGTGGTATTAGGAGGCAAAAACTTCACCTTAATGAAGCTCATGTCCCCACAAAGTCGCTCTGCCACGTCTGTAGGATGACCAGGGGCATTGTCTAACACCAGGAGGCACTTAAGGTCTAATTTCTTTTCAGTTAGGTAATTTTTCACATTGGGGGCAAATGCTTGGTGTAACCAGTCATAGAAAAAGTCCCTAGTGGCCCATGCCTTACTGTTTGCCCTCCACAGCACACACAAATTAGCCTTGAGGATATTCTTTTGCCTGAACGCTCTGGGAGTTTCAGAGTGATACACTAATAAAGGCTTCACTTTGCAATCGCCACTGGCATTGGAACACATGAAAAGAGTAAGCCTGTCTTTCATAGGCTTATGTCCTGGGAGTGCCTTTTCCTTCTGAGTAATGTAGGTCCTGCTTGGCATTTTCTTCAAAAACCGGCCTGTTTCGTCGCAATTAAACACTTGTTCAGGTTTCAGTCCTTCACTGTCTATGTACTCCTTGAATTCCTGCACATATTTTTCAGCTGCTTTGTGGTCCGAACTGGCAGCCTCACCATGCCTTATCACACTATGTATGCCACTACGCTTCTTAAATCTCTCAAACCAACCTTTGCTGGCCTTAAATTCACTCACATCATCACTAGTTGCAGGCATTTTTTTAATTAAATCCTCATGCAACTTCCTAGCCTTTTCACTTATGATCACCTGAGAGATGCTATCTCCTGCTATCTGTTTTTCATTTATCCACACCAATAAGAGTCTCTCAACATCTTCTATCACTTGCGATCTCTGTTTCAAAAACACAGTTGAACCTTTGGCAAGAACAGCTTCCTTGATTGCCGCTTTCTTGGACACAATAGTAGCGATGGTTGATTGGGGTTTACTATACAACCTGGCCAGCTCGGAGACACGCACTCCACTTTCATACTTAGCAATGATCTCTTTCTTCATCTCTATAGTAATTCTCACCCTTATTCCTGTAGGGTTGGCACTAGAAGCTTTCTTGGGGCCCATGGTCACTTATTTTGCAGATAAAATCACCAAAAACACTGTAATAATATGAAATGTTCCGATTGTATGCTTGGATGTTACCGCGGATGCTGGCTGGTAAACAATGCCACCAGCGGAACATGTGAGGCTGGCTCAGGCCGCACATTAGACGCGTCTCGGACGAATAGCGTTGAGCGGGTTTTTTAGCGGTATGCGAGGCAAAATCTTAGCGATAAAATGTATCGGTATGCGGATTTAACGTTATGTGATGCCAACAGTATGCGGGGGTCCACTGTATTATTATTATTACAGTGGAACCTCAAATTTTGAACTTAATCCGTTCCAGGACTTAGTTCTAAAGTCGAAAAGTTTGAAAAGCGAAGAAATAATGGAAATACAATTAATCCATTCCAGAAACCCAAAAATATTCACAAAAAAATACATTTTATAGATAGTATTACATTATAGTTTTACATACACACAACAGATATAGTGTACAATTATTAATAAATTTAAATAAACATATAAAATAATATTTTTACTTACCTTTATTGAAGATTGGTAATGGCATCTAGAAGATAGGGAGGAGGAGAGAGGGAGTTGGGTTAGTGTTGGGAAGGAGAATCCCCCTCCATGAGGACTTTAGGTATCAAAGCCCTCTCTGGGGTTACTTCCCTTCTCTGTCTTTTAATGCCACTAGGACCAGCTTGAGAGTCACTGGACCCCTGTCTCACAAAATAACTGTCCACAGTCCTCTGTTTCTGGTGCCTCTAAGATTTCCCTAAAATGGGACATGGTTCTGTCACTGAACTTGTTTCAAAGATGCTTGTTTCAGCTTGCTCAGGGTGGTACTTCTCCACAAACATTTGGACATCATTCCACTTGGCGCAAATCTTGTTTTTCCCATACATCCTGGCAAGCTCAACAAGTCTCACACCACTCTCATACTTCTTTATTATTTCCTACCTCGCATCTATGGTGTTTCTCACTTTCTTTACCATAGGGGTATCACTAGCAAGTTTCTTTGGGCCCATGGTAGCTTATTTCACAGTCCCACAAGCACTAAACACAATGAATTAATCGTAAAATGTTTGAATGAGACCGCAGGTTAGTGTTCCCTCAAGCATCAACAAAGTCAGACTGGCTCACGGCGCCTGCGCAGGGACGTGGACAGAGCAGGCTGGCGGACAGGTCTGGTACCCGGGAGTTCAAAAATAGGGGCGAGTTCGATAATAGGGACAAAGTTGGTTAAAAAAAAAGTGGTCGATTTTCGAGGAGTTCGATAAGTGATACTTTCAAAATTTGAGGTTCCACTGTATTATTATTACGTATTCAACACTAGCGAGACACTCTTAGTGGTCTTAATGTGTACCTGCATGCCAGCATAGTGTGTAAGTTTATTTAGGTACAGGTACACATAAGTACAATTATCAGAGTAGTATATATAACATATGCAGTAACTTTAAAACACATGAAAGAGACACGGAGCTCACAGAGGATGTAAGCAGAGTGGTTTGCAGACACCATAATAGTGACTCTGGGAGCCGTATAAACAAATTTTGGTTATAATTTGAAATATCCGTATTAGCGAATCACCATAAAGCGGGGCCCTCCTGTATGAGGCATTGTGTAGCAAAAAGCAATAAGTACCACTACAGCCAAAGTTCAGTGTTTCTTTGTGTGGGAGTGTATAGATATTGTCTTCTGTATCTGTAAGTTAGGCTCAAAATGCCACAACAAAGTGTGGTAACTCAAGCTTCATAGTTCTGCTCTCCTCAAGCCTGCGCTTACCCGACCATTTGAATTTGTTGCTAAATTCATGTAGGTTGTGCAAAATATGATTTTTTGTTTCACAGTTAAATTCAGTGTATGGAAAGGTACATCTAGTTATGGCTACTTTTCAAGTCCTTACTGAGGACACGACTGAAAATCTTAAAAATTTAGAAAGAGGGATTTCCAATAAGTTTAGATGGGACTGGCTTGAGCGAGAAATTCCAATTACAATAAACCAGAATAAAGTATATTACAAAGTGGGTGAATTCATTAGTAAAGTCAATATCGGAGGAAAATGCTGGTGTTGGACATGCAGAGAGCTGCTGGATTATGCATCCAGGGGACGAATTGCAATTGAAAAACACGTGCAGAGCAAGAAGCACGCGCAGAACAGTGAGAGTTCGTGGGACGGTTACAAGCTCATGACTTTTACAGAAGATGGGAAATTATTTGCATCATCTACATCAGCTTCTTTTACTCTTTCTGACAGGATTTCAAAAACCCAGGTAATTTATTAACTTGTTTTCATATTATTATGAAGTGATGGAGTGAGTGATGATGAAAGTGTTTTCTTTTTCTTTTTTGGGTCACCCTACCTTGGTGGGAAATGGCCAGTATGTTAATATAAAAAAAGAAATAAAGAACGTCATTGAATGGAATGATGCATTTCACCAGTCATGAACACAAAGGCATGTTGTAGAGCAGTCTTTTATTGCAGCAATAATTCACTCCGTGTAGGGTTTTAATATAAGTATAATATAGTCAGCTCTTGTGTAGAGTTCCTATACGTGGTGCAATTTTTTTTTTTTTTTGGTAAATAGGATTGAAAACTTGCATCAGAAATTGAATACACATGATAATGCCTTCACAATACTTATTATTCAAATTTGGATGTCCTTTTTCAGTTGCATTTCCAAAAAAATTGCATTGTATAGAATAGCCTCATAAGAAAGCCGATTGTATTCTCCAATAAAATGTCTTAAAGAATAAAGAATAAAGATTTTATTTCTTTGTAAAGGCTACAGTTTTGATTTGCTAAGTACACCTACCATCCGACTTACGACCAAGTTCGGTTCCGAGAAACCGGTCGTAAGTCGAAATGGACGTAAGTCGAACTTTACTACTGAATATCAACATCACATTTTTGTAATGACTTTATTTTATTGTTTTATTTTGGTATTTCATGTTTCACTTTACTTTTTATGCTGTTAGGACTGTATTTTATACTGGAAGGTTTAGGATAAACACTGTGTACAGCACAAATAGTTGTTTATTTCCCAGAAATTTGGCAAAAAAAAAAAACATGGTCATAAGTCGAGTGGTCGTAAGTCGAGCAGGTCGTAAGTTGGATGGTAGGTGTACATACAAAGAAGTTACTATCATGCCGGGGCATTTCAGGCAGACTAATCCTAGTACATAATAACAACTTAAATCTAGACAAGATAAGTGGTTAACTTTTATTAAATTTTTTATTTAATCTTAATACTAATGCGAGGTAGTCAGAGTGAAGGTCTATAAGAATAATCATCTTGAAATTGCAACTTGCATCTTTGTCTTCATGGAATATCACTCTAGGGTTAGCTGGTGCTTCTTAAATACTGTAAAGTAAGCTTTCATATACAGCTCCTATATATATACATGTATATATATGCAGCCTCTTCTCACTTAACGACGGAGTTCCATTCCTAAGACCACGTCGTCAAACAAATTTGTCGCTAAGTGAGGAGAATATTATGATGGTACTGGGTTTGTGTCAACCATCTTTGATATTGTTTTAATGTCGCCTTTGCACCCTTCATAACATTTCTGGTATATTTTTAAATGTTTATACAGTAGTGTACTATATATTGAAATCAGCTCAAATATACATTACAGTGGACCCTCACCTAACGAACGCATCGCATAACGTTAAATTCGCCTAACGATACATTTTAACGCTAACATTTTGCCTCAGCTAACGCTAAAAAACTCGCCTAACGATATTCGTTCTCGAGTACCAATTAATATCGTTAAGTGAGGGCCCACTGTATTTAGGTATGAATACTGGTCAGAGAGCCCATCATAAGTCCGAGGCATCGGTAAATGAGTATGTTGCTAAGCGAGGAGAGACTGTATTTAGATAAAGAAAATTGGATATCACATTGGAGGGAGGGAGTATGGAAGAAGTGAATAATTTTCAGATATTTGGGAGTTGACTTGTCAGCGGATGGGTTTTTGAAGGATGAGGTTAACCATAGAACTGATGAAGGAAAAAAATGTGAATGGTGCATTGAGGTATATGTGGAGACAAAAAACATTATCTATGGAGGCAAAGAAGGGAATGTATGAAAGTATAGTAGTACCAACACTCCTACATGGGTGTGAAGCTTGGGTTGTACATGCTGCAGCGAGGAGACGGTGGAGGCAGTGGAGATGCCCTGTCTAAGGGCAATGTGTGGTGTAAATATCATGCAGAGAATTCGGAGTGTGGAAATTAGGAGGAGGTGTGGGTTTCGGAGGTCAATGCCCGTGTGGCCCGGTCTGTGACCAGGCCTCGTGGTGAATCAGGGAGATGTTTCCAAAAATTGAATAGCACATACTTTGAAAGCCTTTCCATGCACTATTCAGTTTAAAACAAAATACAATACAAATTTATTACAGCACAATACATTATTTATACAGAAATGGGCGACACTTGAACATATTGGATATACGATACTTTTTCAATCACTAATGAAAAACTACACTATATAGAGGAGCTTAGTGAGAGGTGACTATACCGATAATAGTACTAAAGCTGTTGAGGAAGCAGTTAAAGTGTGTGGTTATAGTATTACAGTAATAATGAAGTTGTTGGGAGAAGCTTTTGTAGTATTGCTGATAGTAGTATTAAGAGTTGAAGATTAGGTGTTGATTGAGGCAACATGAAGTGATTAACCTGAATACTACTAATAAACATTCATACATCTGTTAAACGCTTTTATGTAATGTCTGGAAGAATTGTACGTTAAGCGTTAAATCCTCAATTTAATAAACTAATAAGGAGAATCAGGTGGCTGGTAATGGTGATTGTGGTGGATAGACATTCAATTTTAGATTTTTGTTTCTTTTTAAGCAGTATAGTAGTCTCCCTGTATCTGCAGGAGATATGTTCCAATACCTACCATGCATGCCCAAAGCCATGGATAATAGTGAACCTACATATAAGTTGTTTTTTGTTGACATATATACCTATGATAAAATTTAATTGGTAAATTATGCACAATAAGTCGAGAATTAGCACTTTTTCACTGATGGGAAGCTTCTCTTAGGCTTTGAAGAACTGCCACCGTCACTACTTTTGTTCAGAAAAATTTGACCCAGCCTTTGAACATTTTTCTGAAATCCGAATGTACTGGCTTGTTTACAGTTCATTTGCAGAAAACCATTACAGGAAAGCCCTGTTTCAGAAGTGCTTTGAAGTGACCTCTGACACTTACCTGACTGACTCTCAGAGACTTTTGGAAGAGTCAGTTCAACATCCTCCAGTGTGTGAGGCTGATAATTAAAACCTGGAAATACTTTTTCAGACATTGAACTTTTCTCAGTCTGAACACCACCTAGGAACCAATTAAGTTCAAACATAGGTTTCACTGCATTTTTGTTTTCAAATAAAGTTCACAAACACAGTGGCGTTGCTAGGGTTAGTGTCACCCGGGGCGGCATCTTTGGTGTCACCCACGTGAAATCCAAGGGCGGGGGGGGGATGGGGGAGTAAACTCCAGTTATATCACTGCTGCATGACCAATGCCTAATGTTTAGCAGTGAGAACATTTAACCCTTAAACTGTCCAAATGTAGATCTACATTTGCGCACGTAACGCTCCGACCTTGATTTTCTCCACAAGAAAGTATGTAAAAAAAAAGTAGATCTACGTTTGGAGCGCTACGCGAGCAAACATAGATCTACATTTGGAGTGGTACGCGAGCAAACATAGATCTACGTTTGGAGCGCTACGTGAGCAAACATAGATCTACATTTGGAGTGGTACGCGAGCAAACATAGATCTACGTTTGGAGCGCTACGCGAGCAAACATAGATCTACGTTTGGAGCGCTACGTGAGCAAACATAGATCTACGTTTGGAGCGCTACGCGAGCAAACATAGATCTACGTTTGGAGCACTACGCGAGCAAACATAGATCTACGTTTGGAGTGGTACGCGAGCAAACATAGATCTATGTTTGGAGTGCTATGTGAGCAAACATAGATCTATGTTTGGAGCGCTACGCGAGCAAACATAGATCTACGTTTGGAGCGCTACGCGAGCAAACATAGATGTACGTTTGGAGCACTATGCGAGCAAACATTGATCTACGTTTGGAGCGCTACGCGAGCAAAAATAGATCTACGTTTGGAGCGCTACACGAGCAAACATAGATCTACGTTTGGACAGTTTAAAGGTTAAGAACCATAAACTAAACAGGAAAATACTTCTCAACTTTATTAATGATAAAATAAATAATCATAGCAATATTGAGGGAATGTAAACTCAAATACCACTTTGAGTATAGGCAACAGATCCTACATTTATTCATCTTCAACAATGTAAAGAAAAAAACTTGAAAAATAAATAAAAACATTGTAATATCATAGAAACACTAGTTCCCATTTGACCTTAAGTACAGGTAACATCTCAGTGAATCTGATCTTACATTTCCTTGCCTTCAATCCTGCAAAATCATCTATCACATCATCAAAATCAATGCTGTCAAATGACCCATTTTTTATGAATAACATCTACTCATTGTGGACCGTAAATAGTTTTTAATCAGCTTCAACTTGGAGAAACTCCTTTTACAAGAAGCCACAGAAACACATATAGTAAGGAACAACCTCAGGCAGAGTGTCAGAGTTGGAAGAGATTCAATGAAGTTCCATTCATCTATGAATGTTAGTACATCCAGTGTAGTCCAGTACAGTGGACCCCCGCTTTACGATCACCTCCCAATGCGACCAATTATGTAAGTGTATTTATGTAAGTGCGTTTGTACGTGTATGTTTGGGGGTCTGAAATGGACTAATCTACTTCACAATATTCCTTATGGAAACAAATTCGGTCAGTACTGGCACCTGAACATACTTCTGGAATGAAAAAATATCGTAAACCAGGGGTCCACTGTACTTAACTTTTCCAAGATCAACATCAGCAACTTGCAGGTGCCTCCTTAGTCTTGGTATTTCAAGCATGAGCTCATTCTTGTATATTTCATTATAGAAGACTGTGAGTCTTGAAGCCGTCACCTTCAATTCTTCTTCAGTAGCTTGTACAAGATTCTTCGTCTGAATGACAACAAACATGGCTGCCACATCCATGATTACTTTTGATCGCATCTTGAGTTCATTATGAAAATGATCAATGCACTCCAACATTGCCCTCTTGTTTTCTTCCTGTAGAGTGAGTCCGGAATCTCTTGCCTGCTCCCCTGCCATCCTTTTCCTTAACCTGATTCTTCTCTCTGTTGGAAATCCATCCTCCTCACATCAGTGATGAGTGATTATAGTGATGCCAGGTGGATTAAGGGTTTTTCCAAAATATCGTAAATACAGTGGACCCCGGTTTACAATCAGCTCCCAATGCGGCCAATTATGTAAGTGTATTTATGTAAGTGCGTTTGTATGTGTATGTTTGGGGGTCTGAAATGGACTAATCTAAGTCACAATATTCCTTATGGGAACAAATTCGGTCAGTACTGGCACCTGAACATACTTCTGGAATGAAATATCGTAAACCGGGGGTCCACTGTAAAATTATCGATTTATCGTAGTTTTTCGTATAGTGTCATTGGTTTTCCCTATATAGGCCTATTTGTACTCTGTAATCATATAATAGGCTAAAGAGAAACAAGGGGATTTTCTCTTATGTTGCTGCAACACGGTTTTGGGCATTAGTATCACCTTTAGAGGCTCTATGGTGCCACCCCTTGATGGTGTCACCCTGGGTGGCCCGCCACCCCGCCTTATGATGCCACTGCACAAACATAGCTTATACAAGGTGGTTTTCACAGATGTACATTATTCTTATCTCTGAAGCTGTGGGTTCCCGGTCAATTATAGAGGGCCATGGGGGTGTTGACCCCCCGGAACACACTCCAGATAGCAGGTAGACCTACAGGCTGAAGTGGACGACTCTCTCTCTTGCGTTGGTGAACGCTAATTAGCCTGCTGGTTCAGCTACCATACACCAGCAGTCATCACAATGCAAATTTGCTGGTAAGGCAATGATTGCCTTTTTTCCCAATAGTTGACACAGGCTGAAGGATAACTCAACAAAGACAAACCACATTACAGTGGACCTCTGGTTTACGATCAGCTCCGAATGCGACCAATTATGTAAGTGTATTTATGTAAGTGCTTTTGTATGTGTATGTTTGGGGGTCTGAAATGGACTAATCTAATTCACAATACAGTGGACCCCCGGTTAACGATTTTAATCCGTGCAAGAGGGGTAATTGTTATGCGAAATAATCGTTATGTGAATGAATTTTCCCCATAAGAAATAATGGAAATAAAATTAATCCGTGCAAGACACCCAAAAGTATGAAAAAAAATTTTTTTTTACCACATGAAATATTAATTTTAATACACACAAACTGAAAAAGGCATGCACACTTACATGACACTTACTTTTATTGAAGATCTGGTGATGATTGATGGGATGGGAGGAGGGGAGAGCATTATCTTCTTACTGTTTAGAAGGGGAATCCCCTTCCATTAGGACTTGAGGTAGTAAGTCCTTTTCTGGGGTTACTTCCCTTCTTCTTTTAATGCCACTAGGGCCAGCTTCAGAGTCACTGGACTTCTTTCGCACAAGATATCTGTCCATAGTGGCCTGTACCTCTCGTTCCTTTATGACTTCCCTAAAGTGTTTCACAACATTGTCAGTGTAATAATCACCAGCACGGCTTGCAATAGCTGTGTGAGGGTGATTTTCATCCATGAAGGTTTGCACTTCAAGCCACTTTGCACAGATTTCCTTAATCTTTGTAGTAGGCAACTTCTTCAATTTCTCTCTCCCCTCCTCTGAACCAGTTTCCCCAGGTCTGGCCTCTTGCTCTTGAAGTTGATCTATCAGCTCATCAGTGGTTAGTTCTTCATTGTCCTCCTCCACCAACTCTTCCACATCCTCCCCACTAACCTCCAACCCCAAGGACTTTCCCAATGCCACAATGGATTCCTCAACTGGCATAATCCTCTCAGGGTTAGCCTCAAACCCTTCAAAATCCCTTTTCTCTACACATTCTGGCCACAGTTTCTTCCAAGCAGAGTTCAAGGTCCTCTTAGTCACTTCCTCCCAAGCCTTACCTATAAGGTTTACACAATTGAGGATATTAAAGTGATCTCTCCAAAACTCTCTTAGAGTCAGTTCAGTTTCTGAGGTCATTACAAAGCACCTTTCAAACAGAGCTTTTGTGTACAGTTTCTTGAAGTTGGAAATAACCTGCTGGTCCATGGGCTGCAGGAGAGGAGTGGTATTAGGAGGCAAAAACTTCACCTTAATGAAGCTCATGTCCCCATAAAGTCGCTCTGCTACGTCTGTAGGATGACCAGGGGCATTGTCTAACACCCAGGAGGCACTTAAGTTCTAATTTCTTTTCAGTTAGGTAATCTTTCACATTGGGGGCAAATGCATGGTGTAACCAGTTATAGAAAAATTCCCTAGTGACCCATGCCTTACTGTTTGCCCTCCACAGCACACACAAATTATCCTTGAGGACATTCTTTTGCCTGAACGCTCTGGGAGTTTCAGAGTGATACACTAATAAAGGCTTCACTTTGCAATCACCAGTAGCATTGGCACACATGAGAAGAGTAAGCCTGTCTTTCATAGGCTTATGTCCTGGGAGTGCCTTTTCCTCCTGAGTAATGTAGGTCCTGCTTGGCATTTTCTTCCAGAACAGGCCTGTTTCATCACAATTAAACACTTGTTCACGTTTCAGTCCTTCACTTTCTATGTACTCCTTGAATTCCTGCACATATTTTTCAGCCGCTTTGTGGTCCGAACTGGCAGCCTCACCATGCCTTATCACACTATGGATGCCACTACGCTTCTTAAATCTCTCAAACCAACCTTTGCTGGCCTTAAATTCACTCACATCATCACTAGTTGCAGGCAGTTTTTTAATTAAATCGTCATGCAACTTCCTAGCCTTTTCACATATGATCGCTTGAGAGACGCTATCTCCTGCTATCTGTTTTTCATTTATCCACACCAATAAGAGTTTTCTCAACATCTTCCATCACTTGCGATCTTTGTTTCGAAAACACAGTTAAACCTTTGGCAAGAACAGCTTCCTTGATTGTCTTTCTGGTGCCCACAATAGTAGCGATGGTTGATTGGGGTTTCTTGTACAGCTTGACTAGGTCGGCTATACGCACTCCACTTTCATACTTATCAATGATCTCTTTCTTCATTTCTATTGTAATTCTCACCCTTATTGGTGTAGGGTTGGCACTAGAAGCTTTCTTGGGGCCCATGGTCACTTATTTTCCCGAAACAGCACCGAAAACACTGTAATAATACGAAATATTCCGAGTGTATGCTTGGATGTTACCGCGGAGGCTGGCTGGTAAACAATGGGACGGGCGGCACATGTGAGGCTGGCTGAGGGCGCACATTGGACGCGTCTCGGACGAAAATCGTTGAGCGGGTTTTTAATCGGTATGCGCGGCAAAAATTTTGCGATTAAAGTAAGCGGTATGCGAAATAATCGCTATGTGATGCCATCGTTATGCGGGGGTCCACTGTATTCCTTATGGGAACAAATTCGGTCAGTACTGGCACCTGAACATACTTATGGAATGAAATAATATCGTAAACCGGGGGTCCATTGTACTTGTTTCCACATGATGAATTCAAAATGAATATGTCAGCATGAAGTATGTAATATTGGATTTGTCATCTTTATACCTAATGTATTTACCTATGCACAAACAACCTTCACGTAGGAGAAAGAAACTCATGACAATGTTTTGGTCTGACTTTGACTATTAACTAGCCACACACTGTGTGACTAGTTAATGGTCTAAATCAAACCAAAATGTTTTCATAAGTTCTCCTGTGTGTGGGCTGTTTGTGTATTGTTCTGGTCATGGTATTATTGTGCCATGGTATTCTGTATTTATCTATACAGTGGACCCCCGGTTTACGATATTATTACATTCCAGAAGTATGTTCAGGTGCCAGTACTGACCGAATTTGTTCCCATAAGGAATGTTGTGAATTAGATTAGTCCATTTCAGACCCCCAAACATACACGTACAAACGCACTTACATAAATACACTTACATAATTGGTCGCATTGGGAGGTGATCGTAAACCGGGGGTCCACTGTACATGTATACCCACAGTCAATTTAGGTAAATGAACTTAAAAGATGGATGTGGGGCTCAAACTGCAGCCCATAAATTGGCAGTCTGATGCATATTTGCAATGTTTGGATATTAGGCTGTGTTTTGTCTGGTAGGAGCTGTATGATGCCTCATTGAGGCTTTTTGCCTCATTGAGGCTCGTTGCAGCTGCCTAACAGCAAAATGTTACTAAAATAATATCCAAACATTACAGTTGTTTCCATTTATGTTGAGAAATTTAATTTGGACATTGGTTTGCTCTAAGTAGAACTTTTTCCAGCTATAACTACCTGTACTTATTTTCTATCATACCAACTCAATTTTTGACCAAGCCACCTTGAGTGCCTGATCAACCAGGCTGTTGTTGGTGGCCCTACTGGCCCATATATATCCATTTGAATAAGACACATGCAACAATATAGAGACATAGAATCTAATGACTAGATTCTATGTTGAAAAAGACACTTATGTACAGTTCAAGACATTTATTTAAGGAAACGTTTTGTCATGATTGGCATCTTCAGTCTTAATTAGTTCTGATTAGGACTAATTAGAACTAATTAAGACTGAAGAATCCAGTCATGACAAAACTTTTCCTATATCATCATATCATTTATCATCATATCATTTATCATTAGATTCTATATACAGGAGATCCACAACTTAGAAACTCCCACACTTGCAAATGGGGAACTTCAATAACCAATTGTGAAACTTAACAATCCATTGTACTGTGTTTTCAAAGACTATTGCTTCCCTTAATCTATTTTGCGAAGGGGTTTAGGGAAATTAGTTAGTCAGACTTGAGTTCTGGAGGTGTGAGGTACAGTGCCTGCACTCTAAAGGTGATATGTGCTGTTTAGAGGGACATTTAAATTGTATCTGCATGCTTCTGGCAAGGCAGTGATAGTGTGAACGATGGTGGAAGTGTTTCTTTTTCAGGTCACCCTACCTCGGTGGGAGACGGCCAGCATGTGTTAAAAAAACGCATTCATTTCATTTCTCTCCCACCTTGGAAGGTACCGATGATGCACATGTTCCTCCTTCCTTCCCTTCCCAAGGTCTCTCATCTCTGCCATGGAAATATACCCCTCTTTCCTTGAGCATTTTCAATTTCCATCACATGTTGCTGCTGTTGTGATAATCCTTAGGCTGTTGCAACCCTTCAACTCAACCGTAGGCAGCCCAAAAACTGTGATAAATCTTCAACCCAACAAAAACATGATGTGATACTATTTTTTCAATATTTTACACAACCTGCACATAGGAGAATGAAACTTATGATGACATTTCAATCTGACTTGAACCATTAAATAGTGTCTAGTTAATGGTCTAAGTCAGACTGAAACATTATGAAATAATTCTCATATGTACAGGTTATCTGTGTATTGTTCCAGTCATGATATTGTGTCTTTTTATTCTTTCAGTATTTTTATATTTTCTAGTATATTTTTTGTGTTATGCATTCATATACAGTAATAGAGGTATATTATCTCTGCTTGTGTTAGACAATAGGCTCATCTCTGGTATACCTGGAGTATACCTGAAGAGTGTTTCAGGGGTCAACGCCCCCGCGGCCTGGTCCATCACCAGGCCTCGTGAATACATATTTAGTAAATGTCATCATTGAAAAAATTAATAGGATTTAGATTCGTATTGTTATCATCCTGGTCCCCCTTTTCAGGTTATAACTTGGGCTCTGATGGGGAAATTGCAGTTTTCTTTAGTGTATTTTTCACTTAACAAACTACTTGTCCGGTCTCTATCTAGGTTGTTAATTGGGGGTCCACTGTATATTTGTTTATTTCTGTGAGCATTATGTGTGTACAAGTGAGGATGTTGCAGGTCATGGAATCATTGGGATTGTGATGTCTGTCTGTGCACTTTTGGCAAGACAGCTATTGAGTGAATGACTGTGAATGGGCTTTATTTTTTACGGAGTTACATTAACCTTAGTGGGAGAAGCTTGGTGCAGTAAACAAAAATAGTTTTGCATTGCAGTAATAAAAATATGCTATGGCTCCCAAGCGCAAAATAGTCGTTTCTGGAGGAATTTCAACTCGTGTGAAAAGAAGCAGAAAAGCACTTTCCATAGAAGAAAAACTTAATCTTGTAACTGACCGAGACAATGGAATATCCGTGACCATCGTTGCCCAGAAATACGGCATTGGTGAACAGACTGTGCGAGATATTTACAAAAGAAAGGCAGAGTTAATGCATTATGCCCGAAGTTTGGATAGTTCTCTCGGGCTCAAGTACAGGAAGAACATAAGAAAATGTGGCAGCCTGATGCCACATCACTGGCAACTGCAAAGAGGATTGCACGATGAGGAGACCGTCTCTGATATTTCCATTGCAGAGAGAGGCCAGCACCCTCTCCACATTACTGGCGATTCTTTTGACGAGTCGCTAGGCTGGTGGTGGACTCAAAGAAGTGCTCGTGGCTTGTACGCAAGACCAGACGCACAAGGCATTACCAGTCTGGTAAGTATTTTTAAATTCAAAGTCATTTTATTATTATTACCACAGTATTATTATTATTATTATTATTATTATTATTATTATTATTATTATTATTATTAATATTATTATTATTGTTAATATTATTATTATTATTATTATTATTGTTATTATTATTACCACATTATTATTATTATTATTATTGTTATTATTATTACCACATTATTATTATTATTATTATTGTTATTATTATTACCACATTATTATTATTATTATTACAACAGTGTTATTATTATTATGTAAAGTGCTAAACCCTTTTGTGGTCATTCAAGCAGAGGATCAGTCTTTCATCAACCTTGTGCAAGATAGACATACTGTCCAAGTGAACTTAGTTAAGCCTTACATATACATATGTATGTAAGTGTTATTATTATATTCATGGGGAATGGGGAGCAATCAGGTGTAATGTGAGGAAGGGGAGCAATTCCAATTCCTGTGATCAAGAGCCCATCACCAACATGAAAATTCCTTCCCTTCAAGGGTCCCTACATGTCGAGGATTGATGGTGACAGCCTGGACGTTGTCACAAACAAAGGTCACTTGCAGTATTTTACAATGACTTGTGTTCGTAGTTAACCCTAGATTTGGGGAGAAAACCTTACATTTGGGGCCATCCTGGACCATCATCAAAATAAACAAACAGCTAACCATGGAACGGTTGAGATTTGAACAGATGGCAAGTGAGCCCTACAACTCCAGGCCAGTCCGTTAACAACTTGGCCAACTGGCTACAGTAAGATTCATCCCGCCTAGTTGGATAAATCTTATTCAGCCTAGTTGGATGAATCTTATCCAGGTCAACCAGGTTGTGATACATATATATGTGGGCCAGCATGTTGCCAGTAGCAATAGCCTTATTGACCAGATAACCACCAGAAAAACCAGGCCCCAGTGTGGGCTACGAGGGTAAAAAAAATTTATAGCTGGTCAAAGGTATATAGTATCACAGATATTTATACATGCTATAATTCTTCACTGTATGACAATATTACATGTCCCATGGCTTGGTTGGCAACGCTCTCGCCTCACACACTGAGTGTTCGTGGTTCAGTCCCTAGCTGGGTGGAAATGTTGGGCATGTTTCCTTACACCTGCTATCCCTGTTTGTCATGTGGGTTCGATAACGTGGATGGGGTAAAAATACTCACGTAGGCTGGTTTGTACGTATAATTATAACGGAAAGTATGGGAAATGTCATCAGCCGACCTGCCTCTCTCTGCTCCCTATCTCAGACTGACCCACTAGTGCCTAGCAGGTGAACGGCATTCAAAAACATGCTATGGTCAGCAGCAACATGAATAACAGTCAGTGATTCACACAGACGGTTGGTAGTGAGTCATCTACTGGTAACTGGTTGCCAGTAGTACCAGTTACCAGTAACCAGTTACCAGTAGATGACTCACTACCAACCGTCTGTGTGAATCACTGACTGTTATTCATGTTGCTGCTGACCATAGCATGTTTTTGAATGCCGTTCACCTGCTAGGCACTAGTGGGTCAGTCTGAGATAGGGAGCAGAGAGAGGCAGGGCGGCTGATGGCGTTTCCCATACTTTCCGTTATAATTATACGTACAAACCAGCCTACGTGAGTATTTTTACCCCATCCACGTTATCGAACCCACATGACATGTTCACCTAGCAGTAAGTAGGTGCCTGGGTGTTGGTTGACCTGTGTGGGTGGCATCCTGAGGGACAAGATTGAAGGATCACAATGGAAATAAGACAGACAGTCTTCAATGGCACACTGACTATCTTGGGTTATCCTTAGTGGCTAACCCTCTGGGTTAAAAACCAAACAAAATCTTATTATACTCCTACTTTAGGGCCTCGCTTATACAGTAGGTTGGGTTCTGGGTTACTGTAGGGCCCCCCTTATACAGCACATCAGATTCCGGGCTGCTGTAGGGCTCTGCTTATACATCAGGTTAGGTTCTGGGCTACTGTAGGGCCCCACTTATACAGTAGGTTTGGTTCTGGGCTACTGTAGGGCCCCGTTGATACAGCAGGTTAGGTTCTGGGCTACTGTAGGGCCCCGTTGATACAGCAGGTTAGGTTCTGGGGTACTGTAGGGCCCCGCTTATACAGCAGGTTAGGCATAATACCATGACTCCAGCAAGTCACAGATAACCCGCACATAGGAGAAATAAACTTTTCCACAGTAAACCATGGATAACTGAAACAGTAGATACCGAATCCGTGGATATGAGGGTTCCGCTCTGTTTAATTTTGAGAAGGATGAGGGGCCAGCACTGCCCCGTCATACACCTAGGGGCTTTAAATAATTCCATTACAACCACTTAGAGACCATATAACAACCAATTACTTATTGCCTTATTAGTCTGAAGTTAGGCTGAAATTTACTCAAAATGCTTTGCATATCAAGGAGCTTTCAACATGCACATCTAAATGTCACCCATCTTTGTACAAACATTTTTTGGTTATTGTATTATGATGAAATAATGAATCTTTAACCCTTAAACTGTCCAAGCAGATCTATGTTCACATGTGTAGTGCTCCAAAAGTAGATCTACGTTTTTTTTACATATTTTCAAATATAGCAAAAAAAAAAGTAGATCAAAGTTTTTTTTACACATTTTCAAATAAAAAAAAAAAGATCTACTTTTTTTTTACATACTTTCAAATGTTGAAAAAACGTAGATCTACGTTTGGACAGTTTAAGGGTTAATCTTTAATTTGTGAGGGTTAGAATGCTATGACTAGGCCTGTGTGTGCATGTGTGTGTGTGCAAAGGCAAGTAGGCCTATCATTGTTGAAAGAAAAAGCATGAATATGAGGGCAGAAAACTCAGTAGCTGTCAGTTGATTAATATAATGTTTCTGTTTTGGTAGCGTCTATTCTGCATTACTGTAGTTAGATGTTGTTATCTAGGACCGAATTTGTCTGTCAATAATTATCTAGGATTGAGTTTATCTATCTAGATGTCATTCATTATCTAGTGTTGAGTTTGTCAAGCTAATGTCATTTATTATCTAGGACTGAGTTTAACTAATGTCATTCATTATCTAGGATTGAGTTTATCTAACTAATGTCATTCATTATCTAGGATTGAGTTTATCTAACTAATGTCATTCATTATCTAGGATTGAGTTTATCTAACTAATGTCATTCATTATCTAGGATTGAGTTTATCTAACTAATGTCATTCATTATTGAGGAATGAGAGTATTTAACTAATGTTATTCATAAGAGAGTGGTGCAGAAGCTAGGGGAGCAGGCAGGAATAATAGGAAAAGCACTGCAGTGAATCAGAGAATACCTAACAGGAAGGAAACGAGTAATGGTAGAGTGGTGAAATGTTTCTTCTAATAAATGTTCTGATCTGTACATAAGTGTCTTTTTCCACGTGTTGTCGGTATCACCATTCCACTTCTCAGAGTTTTTATTAAGAGAAGGTTTTCCTTTGTGTTGAGTCTGTATGACTTGGTAAAGCTTGACACAAAGTGATATGTTTTAATAGAAGTGGGACCCATGCTAATCTCCCTATGGTGTATAAATATACCGGGTTGGATGAATGTTATTGTAGCTGGTTGGCCCATGTGACTTACGCTCTGGCCTGGAGCTTTAGGACTCACTCGGCATGAGTTTGAACTCCACCCATACTGTGGCTTATTTGCAATTAGCTATTACCATTTTGTGAGTCATAAGTGTCTCGATGTTGCAGAATGGCTCTTGATTCAGGATTACCACGCATTCCTGAGTTACTGTGTATCTTGTAGCACTGTACTGGTTGTTATTCGTGATCTTTCTTATTGCTTAGGAAAAAATCTTAAAATGTCTGAGGAAAAATATTTTGTCAACTATGGATCAGAGATGCAGAAAAGCTTCGGATACTGTTCAGACATTCAGACACTTGACGAACATTCATACACTGGTCAGAGGACAAGTAACTTGATTAGGAAAAAGCCTTCTTGGCCACAGACTCTGTCAAAGAAGAAATCAGTTAAGTACAGCACCAGCTATAATCAGTCGTGGGAGGAAATCTATGACTTTGTGAGGAGATCTGCTATGTCAGATAAACATATATTCTGCAACATTTGCCAAAAAGACGTTTCCATTGCCCACCAAGGATCTTATGACATTGAGCGCCATGCAAGAGGGCAGAGACACAACAGGTTAATGCTCGCCCTTATGGACCAACCACCTGCTGGGTTCATATCACCTCACAGTGTAAATATTGGCAAGGTAGGTACAGTATTAAAATGCTATTACACAAATAACCCACACATAGGAGAGAGAAGCTTATGATGACACTCTTTCTGTTCAGATCAGACTGAAACGTAGTCACGAGTTTCTCTCTCTCCTTCGTGTGGGTTATTTGTGTATTGTTCCAGTAACGGTATTGTGCCTTTTTCTTTTTTAAAATCTAGTCAGCTCACTTATAAAGTGCCTCTATATAGTGCAATTTTTTTAAGTGCATTTAAAAAAGTTAATTGAAAACTGAATAGCCCTAAAATGCATTGCATAATAAGAGGCTTTCTGTGAAGAAGTTTGTGCAAAACAAGGCACATGGGGAGGAAAATCTTTAGCTCAAGATCTTTCACATTTACGTATTGTCAGGAGCAATGTTGCAAGACACCGACAAATAGGAGGGGAAATTCTTAAAGGCAAAGCAGAAAATATCAATGGCAATCCATGCTTCTGAAAATATCCCCTCTTATCTGCTTTTGTCTTATACATTGTCTTGTTGTGTACAATGTACAAGAGTCTAAAAGATCTAGATTTAAAGATTTCCGTTCCTATGTAGCTTGTTTTGCATTGTTAAGATTGTCTGTTGGCAATTGTATTGTAAAGAAGTTTACATATGTGAATATGATAATGGTATACAGTATCAACAAGTTAATAAGACATGTGAAACAGTTAGGCATCTTTATTCCGAAACGTTTCGCCTACACAGTAGGCTTCTTCAGTCGAATATAGAGGAGGCAGCAGAAGCGGTAGAGATTTAAAGACGATATAATCAGTCCACCCTTGAAGATGTAGAACAACCTGGTTGATCAGGTCCTGATCCACCATGAGGCCTAGTCACAGGCCGGGGTTACTGTGGCCCGAAAATAACCCTTAATTTTGTTTAATAATGACACCACAATGGACAAGTAGTGATGGAAACAGTTCTTCAAAGCCTGAGAGAAGCTGTGAAATACTTCCTATCAGTGATAAAGTACTAATTCTTAACTTTTTGTCCATAATTTATCAGTTAAACTTTATAATAGGTACATACAATACTTTATCAATCACAATTATGAAAAATTAACCAAACCATACCATGGGCGGGAATAGAACCCGCGGTCAGAGAGTCTCAAAACTCCAGACCGTCGCGTTAGCCACTGGACCAGCTAGCCACAATAAGATTTGTCCAACTAGGTATATTTCTACACCATAGGAAGGTTAGCATAGGCACCACTGTGACCACAAATGCAAGTTATTCACACAGACGAATCTCCAGCTAGCGTGGTCGTGACGAACTCTAGCTCAAGTCTCCTCAAAGCCGTCAACATGGTATGGTTTGTTTGCAATCATGTCATTACGATTTCGTGAATCATGAAAAATGATCTTGTATACCTGGAGTATACCTGGAGAGGGTTTCGGGGGTCAAAGCCTTTGCAGCCCAGTCTGTGAAATAAAGTATTATTATTTTACTATATAGAGGAGGTTTATAAGGAAGCTGATCTGTAGGATCGTCTAAATATTCCTTCAGTTGGGTACCTTGATGCTGGTGGGAGCTCTTAATTTAAAGAATTGGAAGTATCCTTCCCGTCCTTGGATCAGATATGATTACCTCCCATCCCCAGGTAGTGTGTGACTTCTATCTACATGTTTACTGGTTCCCCATTAATGATGATGATAATGCTAATGTTGACATTGAAATCATGTATCAGTACAGTGGACCCCTGGTTTACGATCACCTCCCAATGCGACCAATTATGTAAGTGTATTTATGTAAGTGCGTTTGTACGTGTATGTTTGGGGGTCTGAAATGGACTAATCTAATTCACAATATTCCTTATGGGAACAAATTCGTTCAGTAATGGCACCTGAACATACTTCTGGAATGAAATAATATTGTAAACCAGGGGTCCACTGTATAATGATAAGGCAGACAATGACAAGGTAGGTACTAAATAAACATGATTTTATGTATGTAAATACAGTAAATCCTCAATATAATGAACCTCGATATAACAGATTCCTGAAATAACAGACGGAATCCACTGGATAGATTGTGCTTTTAACTCATGAATTCATAGTAACAAGACTGCAAACAACTATGGTAAAGGGAATGTTTCAGCCCATGGTGAATCTTAAGCTCCAGGCCAGTGTGTTAACCACTGGGCTAGCTGGCTCACTGGCTTACATACTGGCCTGGAGTTTCATGATTCATCCGCCCATTCTGTGGCTTGTCATTTTAATTCCTTGATTTTCAATAGTTATTGCAGTACAGTGGACCCCCGCTTAACGATCACCCCCCAATGCGACCAATTATGTAAGTGTATTTATGTAAGTGCGTTTGTACATGTATGTTTGGGGGTCTGAAATGGACTAATCTAATTCACAATATTCCTTATGGGAACAAATTCGGTCAGTACTGGCACCTGAACATACTTCTGGAATGAAAAAATATCGTTAACCGGAGGTCCACTGTATATCTGTAAATTGCAAGGGACTGGTGACCTTTTGTCCTATATTAATTACTAAATACAGTAAAAAGAAGGTAAGCTTTATGTTTTCTTCTTTTTCGGGTCACCGTGCCTCAGTGGGAAACCGTCGGTGTGTTGACAGATATGTAAATTATGCGTACGGTACAGACATACCTCACTAATACGGTAGGTTAGTTTCCTGACCGCTGCTGTAAAGTGAATATCACCTTAAAGTGAATGACACTTTTTTTTTTCACTTGCCAGTGCCTATAAAAGCCTAAAAGCATGTTTACACTATCATTTATTAAGTGTGCATTAGTACTAAGCCTAATAAAACGATGTCGAAGAATAAAAATTATAAAAAAAAATTTAAAATTGCTGAAAACTATCTAAAGAGCAAGGCAAGTGCTGAAAATAATAAGCACGAATTTAAATGAAAAGTGCAGTATTAGTGAAACGCTCTGAAGTAAGTATTAGGTGTACAGTAGAGTTAAGGATTAAAGATTTTATTTCTTTGCATAATTTACAATGTATAATTACAATTTTGATTTGCTAAGTACAAAGAAATCCACTATCATGCTGGAGCATTTCAGGCAGACTAAACCTAATGCTTAACAGACTACTTAATACTAGGAATATATAACATAGTTCGAATTGAACATTGTTTTTTATACAGGTCGGCCATCACTAATCCGGCATCATTGGGACCTGTAACGTAACGTAACGATGGTCTGGAGTTTTGAGACTCTCTGATTGCAGGTTCTATCCCCGTCCGTGGTATGGTTTGTTTGTAATCGTGTCTTTACGATTTCGTGAGTCGAGCAACGTAACATTAGTAAACAACTGCTAAAGTGTAACACAAAGCCTGCCTTTGACCCTGACCTTGAGTATATAAGGCGCAGGATGATTTTCCAAAACTTACTGTGGGAAAAAATGTGTGTCTTATATGTCACAAAATATGGCTTGTGAATGGTAAACCCGTATGGGTCTTTCAGCACAAGTAGTAATGTTTTAAGGGGAAAATTTTGTATAAATGAAAATTTTATTGAAAAACAAGCCTCGTTATTTTGCAATATTTGATGTTTTCAAAGAATTTTCAATAGTTTTTCGGAAATTTCAGTTTTACCAATAAAATTAAGATAGTTTTTGGTTACAGCAAGTTACTTAGAGCTTGATTATCTTCCACAGAGTGCTAGGTTTAGTATCAAGATAAGATTTGTTGGGTTTTTAAACCAGAGACTTAGCCACCCAAGTTAACCCAGGGTAGGGAGGGTTACCCACCCAAGTTAACCCAGGGTAGGGAGGGTTACCCACCCAAGTTAACCCAGGGTAGGGAGACTTAACCACCCAGGATAACCCAATAAAGTCAGTGCTTCATCAAGGACTCTGTCTTTTTCCCATTGTGGTCCTTTAAGTTTGCCCCCCAGAGTGCCACCCACACCAGTCAACTAACACTTAGTAACCTACTTACTGCTAGGTGAACAGTGACATTAGGTGTAAGGTAACATGCCCAGTGTTTCCACCCAGCTAGCTGAACCCTGGGGGATTTCACTGAGCATATTTGGGACCAGTCGCTCCAGGATTTTCCAGGTATAGATTATGATGTGCCTTTCTTGCCTACTTTCCATGAAGTACATTTCAAGGGACTTAAAGCATTCTCAGTAGTTCAGATGCTTGACTGAATTTATGCAAGCAGTGAAAGTTCCCTTTACATTTTCAAAATCTAATTTCTCTTGCATCATTCTAGCCTTGAGAAAACAAATGATTTTAAGAGAATCGTTGGTTTGGCATCTCTTGTTTTTAATGTTCTAGGTATCCAGCCAATCATTTTCCTTGTCATTTTGATACTGATAAGAGTATTGAAGGTCGTCTATGTGTTAAGGAGTTAGAATCAAAAGTGTACAACTCCTATTATTCATTTTGGTTTGACCTTCAGAGCCTTGCCAATGACCGGGTTCCAGAAGTAGAAGTACTCTTGAAACTCGTCAAAGGTATATCAGAGGTAAAGGTATTAGCTGTTGCTGCTGCCTGTCTAAGCAAGAAACTTTGTAAGAACCCATGAAATCACAATAACATGATTACAAACAAACCACTGAACGGGCGGGGGTTAGAACCCATAGATGAATCTTATTATGGGCAGCTGGCCCGGGCCAGTGTGTAAGCCACTGGTCTGGAGTTTTATGACTCATTTGCCATGGGTTTTAACCCCACCCATTCAAAGGTTAGTTTTGCAAAGACTCGAGTCATTAACTCTGCAGGTACAGTGGACCCCCGGTTAACGATATTTTTTCACTCCAGATGTATGTTCAGGTGCCAGTACTGACCGAATTTGTTCCCATAAGGAATATTGTGAAGTAGATTAGTCCATTTCAGACCCCAAACATACACGTACAAACGCACTTACATAAATACACTTACATAATTTGTCACATTCGGAGGTAATCGTTATGCGGGGGTCCACTGTACTTGGGGGAAAGGGACATTTCACATGTGGAAAAGTTTCTTCAGTTATTGATTGAAGAAGTTTGTCCACAGGTAAAATGTCTAAATGAAGTTTCTCTCTGCAGTTGTATCTTTTTCATCATATGTCGACTTTGCACCGTTTGTCTCCATCTGAAGGTGCCATGCAGGTGGTGCACACCTGGTAGGTGTCCAAGGAAAGTGGCACCAGATGAGCCTGGCCCATGGCCGGTCTTCTGAGAATAGAAAAACTCTCAGAACTCATCAAAGGTATGTAGAGTATATACTGTTAGTGTCAGTGGTGGGCACTATTCAGTTCGGGTCAGTGGGTTCTTTCATTCTCAAGGAGGCCTTTTCCTTTGTTTTCTCAGTCTTCTGAACCGCCTCACCTCCTGTACAGTGGACCCCCACATAACGATATTATTTCAATCCAGAAGTCTGTTTGGGTGCCGTTATAGACTGAATTTGTTCCCATAAGAAATATTGTGAATTAGATTAGTCCATTTCAGACCCCGAAAAATACACCTACAAAAGCACTTACAAAAATACACTTACATAATTGGTCGAGTTGGAAGCTGATCATTATGCGGGGGTCCACTGTATCTTGTTACAACAATTTTTCCTCTGGACTCATGTACAGTGACAGACTGCCCTGGGGCCTGAGAATCTGACTTAAACTTGCCAGTCTCTTAAAACTGGCTCTAGCGTGGCTTCGACTTCGCTCTGTAGTACATCCTCCCTCTTCTCACCCCTGAAGGATTTAGCGCTTAGTTTTGATTATAGATTGAGACACTTATGCAGCATATGGGAATCTTTATTCAGGAAACGTTTCGCCACACAGTGGCTTCATCAGTCCAATACAAAGAGGAAGGCGTAAGGAGAGGAGGAGAATGAGGTAATCAGTCCCTCAATCTTCAACTTGTCGGTTTTTCAAACCATTCATCACACAGTTTTGATTATAATAATGCAATGTCTTAACTCACGAAAACGTAATACAGTGGACCCCCGCTTTACGATCACCTCCCAATGCGACCAATTATGTAAGTGTATTTATGTAAGTGCGTTTGTACGTGTATGTTTGGGGGTCTGAAATGGACTAATCTAATTCACAATATTCCTTATGGGAACAAATTCGTTCAGTACTGGCACCTGAACATACTTCTGAAATGAAATAATGTCGTAAACCGGGGGTCCACTGTAATTCGATTGTAAACAAATCCCGGTACGGGTGGGATTTGAACCCATGGCAAATGAGTCGTAAAACTCCATGGAATCCAGTTCTATCCCAGCCGTGTTTTTTTTCTGTGATGTCTTAGAAATGACGAGGTTTTCTAATTGATGTATATTATGGACAATGATTTGATATGAAATTTGAATTTGAGATGGAACTGGCTTAGTTCAAATTCAAATTCAAAGTTTATTCTCTATAAAGATTACAATGTTGAATTTACAGAATTTGGTTGTTGTGTGGTTTACATGTAGTTAAATAATGACTACAGAGTGTACCACTAGAACGCCTAGCATGGCTAGGCATTTCGGGCAGACTTAGTTTAATTCTTTATTTTAAAATATTACAAATTATGAGGTAAGTTGGTATTATGGCTAAGTGACTAAATACTAGTTTGTGAGTTTAGCAATGTGAATGCTTTTGTTTTGGCACAGTACATAGTTCAGTATTGGAGATCATAGGGATTCATTATTTTAAAGATGGAGATTAATTATTTCTGTTTATGGTCAAATGGGTGAGTAAAAGTGTGAACCACCAGGGTATACGTGTAGTTATTGATGGGGTGTAATCAGGAGATAAGATGTTTTCTAATGGTATTTTTGAAGTGATGAATGTTGTCTGCAGTTCTAAGTTCTCAGGTAGGGTGTTCCAGATTTTTAAGGGCCTTTGACATACATTTGTATTTTTTTGTAAAGGTTTAGTTGGACACGGGGAATATCGTAGGATGTTTGTGTGTCTGGTGTTATGCCTGTGGGTTTCGTCACAACTATCAAGAAAGCATTTTAGGTCAAGGTTGAAATTGGAGTTTAAGGTCACCTGTAGATGTAGATTGCACAGTAGTAAGTGTGGAGTACTGAACAGGAGTAAGTTTAGATCTATGAAGAGTGGGGGGGGTGTGTTGCCAGGATGGGATTTAGTGGATTATTCTTACTGTGGCTTTTTGTTGGGTATTATTGGCTTTTAGGTGTGTTACTGCAGTTTTGAATCCCCCAAGCACAAATAGTCATAGGTGAGGTATGGATAAATAAGTGAGTGTATAGTGGTGAGAAGGGCATTTTGCGGACAGCACGTAGTAATCGTATCTTGGAGAGGATCCCAACCTGTTTTGAATAACATTATGGTTAAGTGGTTGGATGATGAGTGCGCCATGACGCTTCGTTTTTTTTCATGACTCTCGTGGACATGTCTGTTTCCACTGCTTATGCTGTAAGACCCATTGATGTTATGCTCTCATGTGAAAAAATTATTATTATTATTCATTATTGAACATAATAATGATAAGAGCCCACTCCCCTCCGCATAATACTAATAATAATAATAATAATAATAATAATAATAATAATAAATAATAATAATAATAATAATAAAGTAATTAATAATAATAGTAAAATATAATAATAATAATAGATAATAATAATAATATAATAAAATAATTAAATATTTAAGTCACACTTGCCAGCTTTTGTTTCGACCTTGTGGGTCACGAACTCACCTTTTTGTTTGACCTTGTGGGTCACACAACAGCTTTTTGTTTGACTGACCCTTGTGGGTCACAACAACTTTTGTTTGACCTTGTGGGTCACACAACAACTTTTGTTTGACCTTGTGGGTCACAACAACTTTTGTTTGACCTTGTGGGTCACACAACAGCTTTTGTTTGACCTTGTGGGTCACAGCAACTTTTGTTTGACTTTGTGGGTCACACTACAACTTTTGTTTGACCTTGTGGGTCACAACAGCTTTTGTTTGACCTTGTGGGTCACCAACTTTTGTTTGACCTTGTGGGTCACACAACAGCTTTTGTTTGACCTTGTGGGTCACACAACAACTTTTGTTTGACCTTGTGGATCACACAACAGCTTTTGTTTGACCTTGTGGGTCACACAATAGCCTTTTGTTTGACTTGTGGGGCACACAACACTTTTGTTTGACTTGTGGGTCACACAACAGCTTTTGTTTTGACCTGTGGGTCACACAATTAGCTTTTGTTTGACCTGTGGGTCACACAACTTTTTGTTTTTGACCTTGTGGGCACACACACAACTTGTTTTAGACCTTGTGTTCACACACACCTTTTTTGACCTTGTGGTCACACAATAACTTTTGTTTGACCTTGTGGGTCACACAACTTTTGTTTGACCTTGTGGGTCACACAACAACTTGTGTTTGACCTTGTGGGTCACACAACAACTTTTGTTACATAGTGGTCACAACAACTTTTGTTTGACTTTGTGGGTCACACTACACAATCTTTTGTTTGACCTTGTGGGTCACAACACCTTTTGTTTACCTTTTTGTGGGTCACACAACTTTTGTTTGACCTTGTGCTTCACACAACAACTTGTGTTTGAAACTTGTGGGTCACACAACAGCTTTTGTTTGACCTTGGTGGGTCCCACACAACAGCTTTGTTGTTTGACCTTGAGTGGGTCACACAACAGCTTTGTTTGACCTTGTGGGGTCACACAAACAGCTTTTTGTTTGACCTGTGGGTACACAAACAGCTTTTTGTTTTGACCTTGTGGGTCACAACAAAACTTTGTTTGACCATTGTGGGTTCACCACATCAGCTTTTTGTTTGACCTTGTGGGTCACAACAACTTTCTTGACTTATTGTTTGACTTTGTTTCTTTGCAGCGGCAGACCAGCAGCTGTTGTTGAGTCCTGTCTACCAGGTAGGTCACTCTCACCACTCTATTAATCACCACTCATTATCATACTATCGATTATTATCACCACTCATTATCATTTACATCATTATAATCACCACGTCATTATCATTTACTCAATATAATCACCACGCATTATTATCACCACTCATTATTATCACCACTCATTATTATCACCGTCTCATTATTTATCACCACTCAAGTAACATTACTCCTAATTATCACACTCATTATTATCACCACTCATATTATCACCACCTCATTAATACACTCACACATTATTATCACCACTCATTTATTATCACCGCACATTATTATAATTATACATCATCCATCAAAATAAAAGAGCCCCTTCTGTGACATCAGACTCTGGAATTTGACACATCATTAAAGTTAATAAGAGACCTTTTAATTATAGTTCGTCTAGTACTCCACACTGACCTTACTAACTCTCTTACACTCTACACTCTCACTAGTCTTTGACCAGACATGTTACACTCTCTACCTTGCTGCTCTATATGACTCTACCTTACTAACTCTCTTACACTCTACACTCTCACTAGTCTTTGACCAGTCATGTTACACTCTACCTTGTAGCTCTATATGACTCTACCTTACTAACTCTCTTACACTCTACACTCTCACTAGTCTTTGACCAGACATGTTACACTCTCTACCTTGCTGCTCTATATGACTCTACCTTACTAATCTCTCTTACACTCTACACTTCTCACTAGTCTTGGACCAGTCATGTTACAACAAACACTCTAACCTTGCTGCCTATATGACTCTACCTTACAAACTCCTCTTACACTCTACACTCTCACTAGTCTTGACCAACATTACACTCTCTACCATTGCTGGCTCTAATGACTCTACCTTACTAACTCTCTTACAACTCTACACTCTCACTAGTCTTTGACCAGACATGTTATCACACTCTACCTTTTCTGCCTCTTATGATCTACATGACTACTCTCTTACAATCTACACTCTCACTAAGTCTTTGACCAGTCATGTTACCCTCTACCTTGTACTCTAATATGCTCTAACCTTACTAACTCTCTTTTACACTCTACACTCTCACTAGTCTTTGACCAGACTGTTACACTCTCTAACCTTGCAGCTCTATATGACTCTACCTACTAAACCCTCATAGGACGAGCTCTAAGGCTAGAGGAGGATGAGGGGGAGGGCAGGCGCTCACAGCGATACTGTTGGGCTTTTCGCCTCAGGAGGTGTTATGTTTTGCAAGATAGGTTCGGGGCAGCGTCTTACATATGAGTAGCGCGGGGAATTTTGTAGCTCTATTGTCAGTGTAGCGTTCTAACTATGGGTACCTGTGGTATGTTGAACGCTATGATCGTTGTTATGAGCTCGTAGAGATCATATAGACTTACACTAAACTAGGTAGACGTGCGTATCCATCTACTGGTTGATGTGTCTTAACGATGATAAGTCTCTACGAACTGTAGACGTCTCGAGTGACGAGACGTTAGTAAGTCAGTTGTAAACAGTCATACACGACAGTGCATAGCTAGCGTTTACGGATGACTCTAGCTGCTTTTAGTAACATTAGCGACACTATGGTCAAAGTAGACTAGCTGGAGAGTGATCACGTAGTATTACTACGACAGAGTTATGCTCCTTTGTACCAGACAGGATCACATATACAGCAGCGACATAATGGCTACAGTAGAGAGTGTAACATGTCTGGACGTCAACTCAGTACTAGTGATATCTAGTCTTTTTGACACCAGAGTGTCGAGTGATATAAGCAAGTCTCATGTAAGAGTAGTAGTGGCTATTTATAAAGCCAGTTTGTAGGGCTACTGCGTAATAGTGACTATCACAACGCGAAGAGTGTAACATACTGAAGTCATAATACTCTATGACTGACAACTGAGCTAAGTGTAGAGTGTAAGAGAGTTAGAAAGGTAGCAAGTCATTACTAGAAGCAGCATACGCTCAGCGAGCTAGTATACTTCTATGTGATCTGGTTCCTGGTTCGATTGAGCTTCTGAGCCTCAGTCAAAAATAGACACTCATCTAACCTTTGTAGCCTATATGACTCTACCTTACTAACTCTCTTACACTCTACACTCTCACCTACTTTTGACCAGTCAGTTACACTTCCCTCTATCTACCTTGTAGCTCATATTGAAAAAAACCTCTACTATATGACTCTACCGTTACTAACCTCATACACCTCTCCACTCTCACTAGTCTTTGACCAGTCATGTTACACTCTCTACCTTGTAGCTCTATATGACTCTACCTTACTAACTCTCTTACACTCTCCACTCTCACTAGTCTTTGACCATCCATGTACACTCTCTCTCACTCTCTTCACTCTCTACCTTGTAGCTCTATATGATATGACTCTACTACCTTACTACCTCTCTTACACTCTCCCCAACTCCACTCTCACTAGTCTTTGACCAGACATTTACAACTCTCTAACCTTGCAGCTCTATACGGGTTTAGCGTTTAGATATGATTGTAATCTCAAACTAAGGGAAATAGTGTCAGTGGTGATGCTATTCAAATTACTTGTGTTTTCTTGTGTACGATACTGTTAACGGCTACTTTCACAGCAGGAGAAATACCAGAGTTGGAACAGTATTGTTCAGGGCAGGAGAAATACCAGAGTTGGAACAGTATTGCTCAGGACAGGAGAAATACCAGAGTTGGAACAGTATTGTTCAAGGCAGGAGAAATAACCAGATTGGAACATATGTTCATGCAGGAGAAATACCAGGTTGGGGAGGACCAGTATTGTTTCAGGCAGGAGAAATACCAGAGTTGGACCAGTATTGTTCAGGGCAGGAGAAATACCAGAGTTGGAACAGTATTGTTCAAGGGAGGAGAAATACCAGAGTTGGAACAGTATTGTTCAAGACAGGAGAAATACCAGAGTTGGAACAGTATTGTTCAAGGCAGGAGAAATACCAGAGTTGGAACAGTATTGTTCAGGGCAGGAGAAATACCAGAGTTGGAACAGTATTGTTCAAGACAGGAGAAATACCAGAGTTGGAACAGTATTGTTCAGGGCAGGAGAAATACCAGAGTTGGAACAGTATTGTTCAGGGCAGGAGAAATACCAGAGTTGGAACAGTATTGTTCAGGCAGGAGAAATACCAGAGTTGGAACAGTATTGTTCAGGGCAGGAGAAATACCAGAGTTGGAACAGTATTGTTCAAGGCAGGAGAAATACCAGAGTTGGAACAGTTTTATTGTTTCAGGCCGGGAGATATCCAGAGTTGGACAGTATTGTTCAGGGCAGGAGAAATACCAGAGCTGGAACAGCATCGTTCAGGGCAGGATAAATACCAGAGTTGGAACAGTATTGTTCATGCAGAAAATACCAAGAGTTGGAACAGTATTGTTCAAGGCAGGAGAAATACCAGAGTTGGAACAGTATTGTTCAAGGCAGGAGAAATACCAGAGTTGGAACAGTATTGTTCAGGGCAGGAGAAATATTAGAGTTGGAACAGTATTGTTCAGGGCAGGAGAAATACCATAGCTGGAACAGCATCGTTCAGGACAGGAGAAATACCAGCTTGGAACAGGTATTGGTTCAGGCAGGAGAAATACCAGAGTTGGAACAGTATTGTTCAAGACAGGAGAAATACCAGAGTTGGAACAGTATTGTTCAGGGCAGGAGAAATATTAGAGTTGGAACAGTATTGTTCAGGGCAGGAGAAATACCATAGCTGGAACAGCATCGTTCAGGACAGGAGAAATACCAGAGTTGGAACAGTATTGTTCAGGGCAGGAGAAATACCAGAGTTGGAACAGTATTGTTCAAGGCAGGAGAAATACCAGAGTTGGAACAGTATTGTTCAGGGCAGGAGAAATATTAGAGTTGGAACAGTATTGTTCAGGGCAGGAGAAATACCATAGCTGGAACAGCATCGTTCAGGACAGGAGAAATACCAGAGTTGGAACAGTATTGTTCAGGGCAGGAGAAATACCAGAGTTGGAACAGTATTGTTCAGGGCAGGAGAAATACCAGAGTTGGAACAGTATTGTTCAGGGCAGGAGAAATACCAGAGCTGGAACAGCATCGTTCAGGGCAGGATAAATACCAGAGTTGGAACAGTATTGTTCAATGCAGGAGAAATACCAGAGTTGGAACAGTATTGTTCAAGGCAGGAGAAATACCAGAGTTGGAACAGTATTGTTCAAGGCAGGAGAAATACCAGAGTTGGAACAGTATTGTTCAGGGCAGGAGAAATATTAGAGTTGGAACAGCATCGTTCAGGGCAGGATAAATACCAGAGTTGGAACAGTATTGTTCAATGCAGGAGAAATACCAGAGTTGGAACAGTATTGTTCAAGGCAGGAGAAATGCCAGAGTTGGAACAGTATTGTTCAAGGCAGGAGAAATACCAGAGTTGGAACAGTATTGTTCAGGGCAGGAGAAATACCAGAGTTGGAACAGTATTGTTCAGGGCAGGAGAAATACCAGAGCTGGAACAGCATCGTTCAGGGCAGAATAATACCAAAGGGGTTTTTTGGAACATTATTGTTCCAATGCAGGAGAAATACCAGAGTTGGAACAGTATTGTTCAAGGCAGGAGAAATACCAGAGTTGGAACAGTATTGTTCAAGGCAGGAGAAATACCAGAGTTGGAACAGTATTGTTCAAGGCAGGAGAAATACCAGAGTTGGAACAGTATTGTTCAGGGCAGGAGAAATATTAAAGTTTGGAAACAGTATCGTTCAGGGCAGGAGAAATACCCCATAGCTGGAACACATCGTTCAGGACAGGAGAAATACCAGAGTTGGAACAGTATTGTTCAGGGCAGGAGAAATACCAGAGTTGGAACAGTATTGTTCAGGGCAGGAGAAATACCAGAGTTGGAACAGTATTGTTCAGGGCAGGAGAAATACCAGAGTTGGAACAGTATTGTTCAGGGCAGGAGAAATGCCAGAGTTGGAACAGTATTGTTCAAGGCAGGAGAAATACCAGAGTTGGAACAGTATTGTTCAAGGCAGGAGAAATACCAGAGTTGGAACAGTATTGTTCAAGGCAGGAGAAATACCAGAGTTGGAACAGTATTGTTCAAGGCAGGAGAAATACCAGAGTTGGAACAGTATTGTTCAAGGCAGGAGAAATACCAGAGTTCTAACAGTATTTGTTCATAGCAGGAGAAATAATACAAGTTCTAAACAGTACTGTTCAAGGCAGGAGAAATCCAGAGTTGGAACAGTATTGTTTCTAGCCAGAGAAATTACCAGAGTTGGAACATATTTGTTCAGCAGGAGAAATACAGAGTTGGAACAGTATTGTTCAAGGCAGGAGAAATACCAGAGTTGGAACAGTATTGTTCAGTGCAGGAGAAATACAAGAGTTGGAACAGTATTGTTTAGGGCAGGAGAAATACCAGAGTTGGAACAGTATTGTTTCAGGGGCAGGAGAAATACCAGAGTTGGAACTGTATTGTTCAAGGCAGGAGAAGTACCAGAGTTGGAACAGTATTGTTCAAGGCAGGAGAAATACCAGAGTTGGAACAGTATTGTTTCAGGGGTAGGAGAAATACCAAATTTTGGAACAGTATTGTTTCAGGGCAGAGAATACCAGATTGGAACTGTATTGTATCAAGGCAGGAGAAGTACCAAGTTGGAACAGTATTGTTCAAGGCAGAGAAAACCAGAGTTGGAACAGTATTGTTCAAGGCAGGAGAAATACCAGAGTTCTATCAGTATTGTTCAAGGCAGGAGAAATACCAGAGTTGGAACAGTATTGTTCAAGGCAGGAGAAATACCAGAGTTGGAACAGTATTGTTCAAGGCAGGAGAAATACCAGAGTTGGAAAGTAATTGTTCAGGGCAACAAATACCAGAGTTGGAACTGTATTGTTCAAGGCAGGAGAAGTACCAGAGTTGGAACAGTATTGTTCAAGGCAGGAGAAATACCAGAGTTGGAACAGTATTGTTCAAGGCAGGAGAAATACCAGAGTTCTATCAGTATTGTTCAAGGCAGGAGAAATACCAGAGTTCTATCAGTATTGTTCAAGGCAGGAGAAAGACCAGAGTTTTGGAACATATTTGTTTCAAGGCAGAGAAATACCAAGTTGGAACAGTATTGCTCAAGGCAGGAGAAATACCAGATTTGGAACAGTATTGTTCAAGGAAGGAGAAATACCAGAGTTGGAACAGTATTGTTCAACGCAGGAGAAATACCAGAGTTGGAACAGTATTGTTAAGGCAGGGAAATACCAGAGTTTGGAACAGTTTTGCTCAAGGCAGGAGAAATACCAGAGTTGGAACAGTATTGTTCAAGGCAGGAGAAATACCAGAGTTGGAACAGTATTGCTCAGGGCAGGAGAAATACCAGAGTTGGAACAGTATTGTTCAGGGCAGGAGAAATACCAGAGTTGGAACAGTATCGTTCTGGCAGAGAAATACCGGAGTTGGAAACCTAGAGTTAGACAGGTTATTGTTCAAGGCAGGAGAAATACCAGAGTTCTAACAGTATTCTTCAAGGCAGGAGAAATACCAGAGTTGGAACAGTATTGTTGAAGGCAGGAGAAATACCAGAGTTGGAACAGTATGCTCAAGTCCAGGAGAATTATCAGAGTTGGAACAGTATTGTTCAGGCAGGAGAAATACGAGTTGGAACAGTATTGTTCAAGGCAGGAGAAATCAGAGGTGGAACATAAATTGTTCAAGTCAGGAGAATACCGAGCTTGAACAGTATTTGTACAAGGCAGGAGAAATACCAGAGTTGGAACAGTATTGTTCAGGGCAGGAGAAATACCAGAGTTGGAACAGTATTGTTCAGGGCAGGAGAAATACCAGAGCTGGAACAGCATCGTTCAGGGCAGGAGAAATGCCAGAGTTGGAACAGTATTGTTCAAGGCAGGAGAAATACCAAGTTGGAAACAGTAATTGTTCAAGCAGGAGAAATGCCAGAGTTGGAACAGTATTGTTCAAGGCAGGAGAAATACCAGAGTTCTAACAGTATTGTTCAAGGCAGGAGAAATACCAGAGTTGGAACAGTATTGTTCAGGCAGGAGAAATACCAGAGTTGGAACAGTATTGTTCAAGGCAGGAGAAATACCAGAGTTGGAACAGTATTGTTCAAGGCAGAGAAAAAACCAAGAGTTTGGAACAGTAATTGGGGTTTTCAGCAGGAGAAAATACCAGAGTTGGAACGTATGTTTAGGAGGAGAAATACCAGAGCTGTAACAGATCGTGTAAGGGCAGGAGAAAATACCAGAGTTTTGGAACAGTATTGTTCAGGGTAGGAGAAATACCAGAGTTGGAACAGTATTGTTCAGGGCAGGAGAAATACCAGAGTTGGAACTGTATTGTTCAAGGCAGGAGAAGTACCAGAGTTGGAACAGTATTGTTCAAGGCAGGAGAAATACCAGAGTTGGAACAGTATTGTTCAAGGCAGGAGAAATACCAGAGTTCTATCAGTATTGTTCAAGGAAGGAGAAATACCAGAGTTGGAACAGTATTGTTCAGGGCAGGAAAATACCAGAGTTCTAACAGTATTGTTCAAGGCTGGAGAAATACCAGAGTTGGAACAGTATTGTTCAAGGTAGGAGAAATACCAGAGTTGGAACAGTATTGTTCAAGGCAGGAGAAATACCAGAGTTGGAACAGTATTGTTTCAAGGCAGAGAAAATACAGAGCTGGAACAGTAATTTTCAAGGCAGGAGAACTACCAGAGTTGGAACAAGTATTGTTTTCAAGGCAAAATAAAAAAAAAAAAGGAGAAATACCAGAGTTGGAACAGTATTGTTCAAGGCAGGAGAAATACCAGAGTTGGAACAGTATTGTTCAAGGCAGGAGAAATACCAGAGTTGGAACAGTATTGTTCAAGGCAGGAGAAATACCAGAGTTGGAACAGTATGTTCAAGGCTGAGAAATACCAGGTTTCTTAACAGTATTGTTCCAAGCAGAGAATACCAGAGTTGGATACATATTGTTCAAGGGCAGGAGAAATACCAGAGTTGGAAGCCAGTATTGTTCAAGCAGGCGAATACCAGAGGTTTGAATCAGTATTGTTCAAGGCAGGAGAAATACCAGAGTTGGAACAGTATTGTTCAAGGCAGGAGAAATACCAGAGTTGGAACAGTATTGCTCAAGGCAGGAGAAATACCAGATTTGGAACAGTATTGTTCAAGGAAGAAAATACCAAGTTGGAACAGTATGTTCAACGCAGGAAGAAATTACCAGAGTTGGAACAGTATTGTTCAGGCAGTAGAATTACCAGAGTTGGAACAGTATTTGCTTCAAGCAGGAGAAATACCAATGTTGGAACATTTATTGCTCAGGCAGGAGAAATACCAGATTTGGAACAGGTATTGTTTCAGCTGGAGAAATACCAGAGCTGGTACAGTATCTTTCTGGGCAGGAGAAATACCGGAGTTGGAACAGTATTGTTCAAGGCAAGAGAAATACCAGAGTTCTAACAGTAATGTTCTCAAGGCAGGAGAAATACCAGAGTGGACAGTAATTGTTCAACGCAGGAGAAATACCAAGAGTTTGGAACAGTATTGTTGAAGTGCAGAGAAATACCAGAGTTGGAAACAGTATTGCTTCAAGGCAGGAGAAATATCAGAGTTGGAAAGTAATTGTCAGGCATGATAAATACCAGAGTTGGAACGTATTGTTTCAAGCAGGAGAAATACCAGAGTTGAAACAGTATTGTTCAAGCAGTGAGAATACAAGAGTTGGAACAGTATTGTTCAAGCAGGAGAAATACAGAGTTGAAACATATTGTTCAGGGCAGGAGAAAATACCATGTTGGAACAGTATAGTCAGGGCAGGAAAATACCAGAGCTGAACACAATCGTTCAGGGCAGGAGAAATACCAGAGTAGAACAGTATTGTTCAACCGCAGGAGAAATACCAGAGTTGGGAACAGTATTGGTTCAACGCAGGAGAAATACCAGAGTTGGAACAGTATTGTTCAGGCATGAGAAACCAAAGAGCTGAAAGCATCGTTCAGGGCAGGAGAATACCAGAGTTGAACAGTATAGTTCCAGGCAGGAGAAATACCAGATTGGAAACGTATTTTTCACGGCAGGAAAATATCCAGATTGGAACAAAGGGTATTGTCAAGGCAGGAGAAATTACCAAGTTGAACAGATTGTTAAGCAGATCAAAAGAGAAATACCAGAGTTGGAACAGTATTGTTCAGGCCAGGAGAAATAGAGTTGAACAGTAATTGTTTCAGGGCTGAGAAATACCAGATGGAACAGTATTTGTTCAAGGCAGGAGAATTACCAGAGCTTGAACAGTATTGTTCAAGGCAGGAGAAATACCAGAGTTGGAACAGTATTGTTCAGGGCAGGAGAAATATCAGAGTTGGAACAGTATTGTTCAGGGCAGGAGAAATACCAGAGTTGGAACAGTATTGTTCAAGGCAGGAGAAATACCAGAGTTGGAACAGTATTGTTCAAGGCAGGAGAAATACCAGAGTTCTAACAGTATTGTTCAAGGCAGGAGAAATACCAGAGTTGGAACAGTATTGTTCAAGGCAGGAGAAATACCAGAGTTGGAACAGTATTGCTCAAGGCAGGAGAAATATCAGAGTTGGAACAGTATTGTTCAGGGCAGGAGAAATACCAAGGTGTAACAGTAATGTTCAAGGCAGGAGAAATACAGAGGGAACAGTATTGTCGTGCAGAGAAGATACCAGAGTTGGAACAGTATTGTTCAGGGCAGGAGAAATACCAGAGCTGGAACAGTATCGTTCAGGGCAGGAGAAATACCAGAGTTGGAACAGTATTGTTCAAGGCAGGAGAAATACCAGAGTTGTAACAGTTTTAATTGTCTCAAGGCAGGAGAAAATTCCAGAGTTGGAACAGTATTAGTCCTCAAGGCAGGAGAAATACAGAGTTGGAACAGTATTGTTCAAGGCAGGAGAAATACCAGAGTTCTAACAGTATTGTTCAGGGCAGGAGAAATACCAGAGTTGGAACAGTATTGTTCAAGGCAGGAGAAATACCGGAGTTGGAACAGTATTGTTCAAGCCAGGAGAAAATACAAGTTGAACAGTATTGTTCAAGGCAAGAAATACCAGAGTTGGACAGTAATGCTTCAAGGCAGGAGAAATACCAGAGTTGGAACAGTATTGTTCAAGGCAGAAGAAATACCAGAGTTGGAACAGTATTGTTCAAGGGAGGAGAAATACCAGAGTTGGAACAGTATTGCTCAAGGCACTAGAAATACCAGAGTTGGAACAGTATTGTTCAAGGCAGGAGAAATACCAGAGTTGGAACAGTATTGCTCAAGGCAGGAGAAATACCAGAGTTGGAACAGTATTGTTCAAGGCAGAAGAAATACCAGAGTTGGAACAGTATTGTTCAAGGCAGGAGAAATACCAGAGTTGGAACAGTATTGTTCAAGGAAGGAGAAATACCAGAGTTGGAACAGTATTGTTCAAGGCAGAAGAAATACCAGAGTTGGAACAGTATTGTTCAAGGAAGGAGAAATACCAGAGTTGGAACAGTATTGTTCAAGCAGAAGAAATATCCAGAGTTGGAACAGTATTTTCCAAGGAAATGAGAATACCAGAGTTGGAACAGTATTGTTCAAGAAGAAGAATACCAGAGTGGGTACAGTATGGTTCAGGGCAGGAGAAATACCAGAGTTGGAACAGTATTGTTCAAGGCAGGAGAAATACCAGAGTTGGAACAGTATTGTTCAGGGCAGGAGAAATACCAAGTTTGGAACAGTATTGTTCAAGGCAGGAGAACTAACCAGAGGATGGAACAGTATTGGTTCAAGGCAGAAGAAATACCAGAGTTGAACCGTAAGCTCAAGGCAGAAGAAATACCAGAGTTGGAACAGTATTGTCAAGGGAGGAGAAATATCCAAGTTGGGAACAGTTATTGCTCAAGGCAGGAGAAATACCAAGTTGGACAGTATTGTTCAAGGCAAAGAAATACCAGAGTAGGAACAGTATTGTTCAAGGGAGGAGAAATACAAGTTGGAACAGTATGCTCTAGGCACAAGAAATACCAGAGTTGGAACAGTATAGCTCAAGCAGGAAAATACCAGAGTTGGAACAGTATTGTTCAAGGAAGGAGAAAATACCAAGTTTTGGAACAGTATTGGTTCAAGGCAGGAGAAATACGAGTTGGAACAGTATTTGTTCAAGGCAGGAGAAAATACCAGAGTGAAACAGTATTGTTCAAGGCAGGGAGAAATACCATAGTTTTGAACAGTATTGTCAGTGCAGGAGAAATAAAAATACCAAGATTGAACAGTATTGTTCAGGGCAGGAGAAATACCAGAGTTGGAACAGTATTGTTCAAGGCAGGAGAAATACCAGAGTTGGAACAGTATTGTTCAGGGCAAGAGAAATACCAGAGTTGGAACAGTATTGTTCAGGGCAGAGGAAATACCACAGTTGGAACAGTAATTGTTTTCAGGGCAGGAGAAATACCAGAGTGGAACAGTATTGTTCAAGGCAGGAGAAATACCAGAGTTGGAACAGTATTGTTCAGGGCAGGAGAAATACCAGAGGTGGAACAGTATTGTTCAAGGCAGGAGAAATACCAGAGTTGGAACAGTATTGTTCAGGGCAGGAGAAATACCAGAGCTGGAACAGTATCGTTCAAGGCAGGAGAAATACCAGAGCTGGAACAGTATTGTTCAGGGCAGGAGAAATACCAGAGCTGGAACAGTATCGTTCTGGGCAGGAGAAATACCAGCGATGGAACAGTTTTGTTCAGGGCAGGAGAAATACCAGAGTTGGAACAGTATTGTTCAGTGCAGGAGAAATACCAGAGTTGGAGCAGTATTGTTCACGACAGGAGAAATACCAGAGTTGGAACAGTATTGTTCAGGGCAGGAGAAATACCAGAGTTGGAACAGTATTGTTCAAGGCAGGAGAAATACCAGAGTTGGAACAGTATTGTTCAGGCAGGAGAAATAACAAGAGTTGGAACAGTATTGTTCAGGGCAGGAGAAATACCAGAGCTGGAACAGTATCGTATAAGGCAGGAGAAATACCAGAGTTGGAACAGTATTGTTCAGGGCAGGAGAAATACCAGAGTTGGAACAGTATTGTTCAAGGGAGGAGAAATACCAGAGTTTTTGGAAACAGTGTTGTTCAGGGGAGGAGAAATACCAGAGTTGGAACAGTATTGTTCAGGGCAGGAGAAATACCACAGTTGGAACAGTATCGTTCAAGGCAGGAGAAAAACCATAGTTGGAACAGTGTTGTTCAAGGCAGGAGAAATACCAGAGTTGGAACATTATCGTTCTGGACAGGAGAAATACCAGAGTTGGAACAGTATTATTCAGGGCAGGAGAAATACCTGAGTTGGAACTGTATTGTTCAAGGCAGGAGAAATACCATAGTTGGAACAGTGTTGTTGAAGGCAGGAGAAATACCAGAGTTGGAACAGTATTGTTCAGGGCAGGAGAAATACCAGAGCTGGAACAGTATTGTTCAGGGCAGGAGAAAATACCAGAGTTGGGAACAGTATAGTTCAAGGCAGGAGAAATACCAGAGGTGGAACAGTATTGTTCAGGGCAGGAGAAATACCAGAGCTGGAACAGTATTGTTCAGGGCAGGAGAAATACCGGAGTTGGAACAGTATTGTTCAGGGCAGGAGAAATACCAGAGTTGGAACAGTATTGTTCAGGGCAGGAGAAATACCACAGTTGGAACAGTATTGTTCGAGGCAGGAGAAATACCAGAGTTGGAACAGGATTGTTCAGGGCAGGAGAAATACCAGAGCTGGAATAGTATTGCTCAAGGCAGGAGAAATACCAGAGCTGGAACAGTATTGTTCAGGGCAGGAGAAATACCAGAGTTGGAACAGTATTGTTCAAGGCAGGAGAAATACCAGAGTTGGAACAGTATTGTTCAGGGCAGGAGAAATACCAGAGTTGGAACCAGGTAAAACAATTGTTCAAGGCAGGAGAAATACCAGAGCTGGAACAGTATCGTTCTGGGCAGGAGAAATACCAGAGTTGGAACAGTATTGTTCAGGGCAGGAGAAATACCAGAGTTGGAACAGTATTGCTGAAGGCAGGAGAAATACCAGAGCTGGAACAGTATTGTTCAATGCAGGAGAAATACCAGAGTTGGAACAGTATTGCTCAAGGCAGGAGAAGTACCAGAGTTGGAACAGTATTGTTCAAGGCAGGAGAAATACCAGAGCTGTAACAGTATTGCTCAAGGCCGGGGAAATACCAGAGTTGGAACAGTATCGTTCAAGGCAGGAGAATTACCAGAGTTGGAACAGTATTGTTCAGGGCAGAGAATACCAGAGTTGGGAACAGTATTGTTCAGGCAGGGAGAAATACCAGAGTTCTAACAGTATTGTTCAGGGCAGGAGAAATACCAGAGCTGGAACAGTATTGTTCAAGGCAGGAGAAATACTAGAGTTGGAACAGTGTTGTTCAAGGCAGGAGAAATACCAAAGTTGGAACAGTATTGTCCAATGCAGGAGAAATACCAGAGTTGGAACAGTATTGTTCAAGGCAGGAGAAATACCAGAGTTGGAACAGTATTGTTCAAAGCAGGAGAAATACCAGAGCTGGAACAGTATCGTTCTGGGCAGGAGAAATACCAGAGTTGGAACAGTATTGTTCAGGGCAGGAGAAATACCAGAGTTGGAACAGTATTGTTCAGGGCAGGAGAAATACCAGAGTTGGAACAGTATTGTTCAGGGTAGGAGAAATGCCAGAGTTCTAACAGTATTGTTCAAGGCAGGAGAAATACCAGAGTTGGAACAGTATTGTTCAGGGCAGGAGAAATACCAGAGTTGAACATTTTGTTCAGGCAGGAGAAATACCACAGCTGGAACAGTATCGTTCAAGGCAGGAGAAATACCAGAGCTGGAACAGTATTGTTCAGGGCAGGAGAAATACCAGAGTTGGAACAGTATTGTTCAGGGCAGGAGAAATACCAGAGTTGGAACAGTATCGTTCAAGGCAGGAGAAATACCAGAGTTGGAACAGTATCGTTCAGGGCAGGAGAAATACCAGAGTTGGAACAGTATCGTTCAAGGCAGGGAGAAATACCATAGTTACTTAGTTTAATTCTTTATTTTAAAATATTACAAATTATGAGGTAAGTTGGTATTATGGATAAGTGACTAAATACTAGTTCGTGATTTTAGCAATGTGAATGCTTTTGTTTTGGCACAGTACATAGTTCAGTATTGGAGATCATAGGGATTCATTATTTTAAAGATGGAGATTAATTATTTCTGTTTATGGTCAAATGGGTGAGTAAAAGTGTGAACCACCAGGGTATACGTGTAGTTATTGATGGGGTGTAATCAGGAGATAAGATGTTTTCTAATGGTATTTTTGAAGTGATGAATGTTGTCTGCAGTTCTAAGTTCTCAGGTAGGGTGTTCCAGATTTTTAAGGGCCTTTGACATACATTTGTATTTTTTTGTAAAGGTTTAGTTGGACACGGGGAATATCGTAGGATGTTTGTGTGTCTGGTGTTATGCCTGTGGGTTTCGTCACAACTATCAAGAAAGCATTTTAGGTCAAGGTTGAAATTGGAGTTTAAGGTCACCTGTAGATGTAGATTGCACAGTAGTAAGTGTGGAGTACTGAACAGGAGTAAGTTTAGATCTATGAAGAGTGGGGGGGGTGTGTTGCCAGGATGGGATTTAGTGGATTATTCTTACTGTGGCTTTTTGTTGGGTATTATTGGCTTTTAGGTGTGTTACTGCAGTTTTGAATCCCCCAAGCACAAATAGTCATAGGTGAGGTATGGATAAATAAGTGAGTGTATAGTGGTGAGAAGGGCATTTTGCGGACAGCACGTAGTAATCGTATCTTGGAGAGGATCCCAACCTGTTTTGAATAACATTATGGTTAAGTGGTTGGATGATGAGTGCGCCATGACGCTTCGTTTTTTTTCATGACTCTCGTGGACATGTCTGTTTCCACTGCTTATGCTGTAAGACCCATTGATGTTATGCTCTCATGTGAAAAAATTATTATTATTATTCATTATTGAACATAATAATGATAAGAGCCCACTCCCCTCCGCATAATACTAATAATAATAATAATAATAATAATAATAATAATAATAAATAATAATAATAATAATAATAAAGTAATTAATAATAATAGTAAAATATAATAATAATAATAGATAATAATAATAATATAATAAAATAATTAAATATTTAAGTCACACTTGCCAGCTTTTGTTTCGACCTTGTGGGTCACGAACTCACCTTTTTGTTTGACCTTGTGGGTCACACAACAGCTTTTTGTTTGACTGACCCTTGTGGGTCACACAACTTTTGTTTGACCTTGTGGGTCACACAACAACTTTTGTTTGACCTTGTGGGTCACACAACAACTTTTGTTTGACCTTGTGGGTCACACAACACTTTTGTTTGACCTTGTGGGTCACAGCAACTTTTGTTTGACTTTGTGGGTCACACTACAACTTTTGTTTGACCTTGTGGGTCACAACAGCTTTTGTTTGACCTTGTGGGTCACACAACTTTTGTTTGACCTTGTGGGTCACACAACAGCTTTTGTTTGACCTTGTGGGTCACACAACAACTTTTGATTACCTTGGTGATCACACAACAGCTTTTGTTTGACCTTGTGGGTCACACAATAGCTTTTGTTTGACCTTGTGGGTCACACAACAACTTTTGTTTGACCTTGTGGGTCACACAACAGCTTTTGTTTTGACCTGTGGGTCACACAATTAGCTTTTGTTTGACCTGTGGGTCACACAACTTTTTGTTTTTGACCTTGTGGGCACACACACAACTTGTTTTAGACCTTGTGTTCACACACACCTTTTTTGACCTTGTGGTCACACAATAGCTTTTGTTTGACCTTGTGGGTCACACAACTTTTGTTTGACCTTGTGGGTCACACAACAACTTGTGTTTGACCTTGTGGGTCACACAACAACTTTTGTTACATAGTGGTCACAACAACTTTTGTTTGACTTTGTGGGTCACACTACACAATCTTTTGTTTGACCTTGTGGGTCACAACACCTTTTGTTTACCTTTTTGTGGGTCACACAACTTTTGTTTGACCTTGTGCGTCACACAACAACTTTTGTTTGACCTTGTGGGTCACACAACAGCTTTTGTTTGACCTTGTGGGTCACACAACAGCTTTGTTGTTTGACCTTGAGTGGGTCACACAACAGCTTTGTTTGACCTTGTGGGGTCACACAAACAGCTTTTTGTTTGACCTGTGGGTACACAAACAGCTTTTTGTTTTGACCTTGTGGGTCACAACAAAACTTTGTTTGACCTTGTGGGTCACACAACAGCTTTTGTTTGACCTTGTGGGTCACAACAACTTTCTTGACTTATTGTTTGACTTTGTTTCTTTGCAGCCGGCAGACCAGCAGCTGTTGTTGAGTCCTGTCTACCAGGTAGGTCACTCTCACCACTCTATTATCACCACTCATTATCATACTATCGATTATTATCACCACTCATTATCATTTACATCATTATAATCACCACGTCATTATCATTTACTCAATATAATCACCACGCATTATTATCACCACTCATTATTATCACCACTCATTATTATCACCGTCTCATTATTTATCACCACTCAAGTAACATTACTCCTAATTATCACACTCATTATTATCACCACTCATATTATCACCACCTCATTAATACACTCACACATTATTATCACCACTCATTTATTATCACCGCTCATTATTATAATTATTATCATCATCATCAAAATAAAAGCCCCTTCTGTGACACAGACTCTGGAATTTGACACATCAATAAAGTTATAAGAGACCTTTTAATTATAGTTCGTCTAGTACTCCACACTGACCTTACTAACTCTCTTACACTCTACACTCTCACTAGTCTTTGACCAGACATGTTACACTCTCTACCTTGCTGCTCTATATGACTCTACCTTACTAACTCTCTTACACTCTACACTCTCACTAGTCTTTGACCAGTCATGTTACACTCTACCTTGTAGCTCTATATGACTCTACCTTACTAACTCTCTTACACTCTACACTCTCACTAGTCTTTGACCAGACATGTTACACTCTCTACCTTGCTGCTCTATATGACTCTACCTTACTAACTCTCTTACACTCTACACTTCTCACTAGTCTTGGACCAGTCATGTTACAACAAACACTCTAACCTTGCTGCCTATATGACTCTACCTTACAAACTCCTCTTACACTCTACACTCTCACTAGTCTTGACCAACATTACACTCTCTACCATTGCTGGCTCTAATGACTCTACCTTACTAACTCTCTTACAACTCTACACTCTCACTAGTCTTTGACCAGACATGTTATCACACTCTACCTTTTCTGCCTCTTATGATCTACATGACTACTCTCTTACAATCTACACTCTCACTAAGTCTTTGACCAGTCATGTTACCCTCTACCTTGTACTCTAATATGCTCTAACCTTACTAACTCTCTTTTACACTCTACACTCTCACTAGTCTTTGACCAGACTGTTACACTCTCTAACCTTGCAGCTCTATATGACTCTACCTACTAAACCCTCATAGGACGAGCTCTAAGGCTAGAGGAGGATGAGGGGGAGGGCAGGCGCTCACAGCGATACTGTTGGGCTTTTCGCCTCAGGAGGTGTTATGTTTTGCAAGATAGGTTCGGGGCAGCGTCTTACATATGAGTAGCGCGGGGAATTTTGTAGCTCTATTGTCAGTGTAGCGTTCTAACTATGGGTACCTGTGGTATGTTGAACGCTATGATCGTTGTTATGAGCTCGTAGAGATCATATAGACTTACACTAAACTAGGTAGACGTGCGTATCCATCTACTGGTTGATGTGTCTTAACGATGATAAGTCTCTACGAACTGTAGACGTCTCGAGTGACGAGACGTTAGTAAGTCAGTTGTAAACAGTCATACACGACAGTGCATAGCTAGCGTTTACGGATGACTCTAGCTGCTTTTAGTAACATTAGCGACACTATGGTCAAAGTAGACTAGCTGGAGAGTGATCACGTAGTATTACTACGACAGAGTTATGCTCCTTTGTACCAGACAGGATCACATATACAGCAGCGACATAATGGCTACAGTAGAGAGTGTAACATGTCTGGACGTCAACTCAGTACTAGTGATATCTAGTCTTTTTGACACCAGAGTGTCGAGTGATATAAGCAAGTCTCATGTAAGAGTAGTAGTGGCTATTTATAAAGCCAGTTTGTAGGGCTACTGCGTAATAGTGACTATCACAACGCGAAGAGTGTAACATACTGAAGTCATAATACTCTATGACTGACAACTGAGCTAAGTGTAGAGTGTAAGAGAGTTAGAAAGGTAGCAAGTCATTACTAGAAGCAGCATACGCTCAGCGAGCTAGTATACTTCTATGTGATCTGGTTCCTGGTTCGATTGAGCTTCTGAGCCTCAGTCAAAAATAGACACTCATCTAACCTTTGTAGCCTATATGACTCTACCTTACTAACTCTCTTACACTCTACACTCTCACCTACTTTTGACCAGTCAGTTACACTTCCCTCTATCTACCTTGTAGCTCATATTGAAAAAAACCTCTACTATATGACTCTACCGTTACTAACTCTCTTACACTCTCCACTCTCACTAGTCTTTGACCAGTCATGTTACACTCTCTACCTTGTAGCTCTATATGACTCTACCTTACTAACTCTCTTACACTCTCCACTCTCACTAGTCTTTGACCATCCATGTACACTCTCTCTCACTCTCTTCACTCTCTACCTTGTAGCTCTATATGATATGACTCTACTACCTTACTACCTCTCTTACACTCTCCCCAACTCCACTCTCACTAGTCTTTGACCAGACATGTTACACTCTCTACCTTGCAGCTCTATACGGGTTTAGCGTTTAGATATGATTGTAATCTCAAACTAAGGGAAATAGTGTCAGTGGTGATGCTATTCAAATTACTTGTGTTTTCTTGTGTACGATACTGTTAACGGCTACTTTCACAGCAGGAGAAATACCAGAGTTGGAACAGTATTGTTCAGGGCAGGAGAAATACCAGAGTTGGAACAGTATTGCTCAGGACAGGAGAAATACCAGAGTTGGAACAGTATTGTTCAAGGCAGGAGAAATAACCAGATTGGAACATATGTTCATGCAGGAGAAATAGGGGTTGGGGTACGGAGTATTTATAGTTCAGAAGGTTGAGGTCAGGTGAAGATTGCTGCATCAGATGATCTACCGGGTGGGGTTGTAGAGTCTTGGGTAGCTGGGCGGGGATATTGGACAAGTTGTGAGTAGACCTTCTGCAGTGTTCTATGTTCTTATGTGGGATAGCGATGAAGAAGTTTCTTGGCGAGTGGTTCAGCTATGTTATAGAAGCCATTGTTCTGGTTGAAATTGTTGGTTATAGAGATAAACGATGATTCCAGGATTCTTCTGTATTGAGTGTTGTCTTCTGTGGCTATAAGTCTTGAGTTTCTGTAGTTAATTAAATGGTTGTGTGAATTGCGATGTTGTACACAGGCATTCCTTGTATCGTCAGTCCTGCTTGCATATTGGTGTTCTGAAATACGTGTTTGGAGGTCTCTTGATGTTTCGCCCACGTATAATTTGTTGCAGTCATTACAAGGGATTATGTATACCCCTGCAGAGGATGGAGGCTTGTCCTGTCTACTACTGGTGATGTCCTTGATGGTCGTGGTTGTGGAGGTAGATACTTGGAATGATGTTTTGGCAAAGATGTTGGAAACATGTTTGGCAATGGAGTTGGTGGGAAGGACTATGTATCTCTTCTCGGCAGTGTCTTCTCTGGGTGTGTTGAAGATGTTTAATGCTCGCCGTCTGCAGTCTCTGATGAAGTGACGAGGATAGTGGAGTTTGGAAAATACTTGTTCAATTATAGTGCATTCTTCCTCAAGGAACTCGTTGCTGCAGATTCTGAGTGCACGCAGGAAGAAGCCTATAATTACACCACGTTTGGTTTTGGTGTCGTGGTGAGAGTAGAAGTGGAGAAGACTTATAGCCACAGAAGACAACACTCAATACAGAAGAATCCTGGAATCATCGTTTATCTCTATAACCAACAATTTCAACCAGAACAATGGCTTCTATAACATAGCTGAACCACTCGCCAAGAAACTTCTTCATCGCTATCCCACATAAGAACATAGAACACTGCAGAAGGTCTACTCACAACTTGTCCAATATCCCCGCCTAGCTACCCAAGACTCTACAACCCCACCCGGTAGATCATCTGATGCAGCAATCTTCACCTGACCTCAACGTTCTGAACTATAAATACTCCCGTACCTTCCAACCCCAGGTAGATCCGTGTGTGACTTGAAAAAGCCCACTGCGTGGGTGAAACGTTGTCAATAAAGGATCACATTATACTGCATTTGTGTTTATATTTCCATTGTGTCGGTATTTTATACCATTTATTTCCATTGTTCAGGGCAGGAGAAATACCAGAGTTGGAACAGTATCGTTCAAGGCAGGAGAAATACCAGAGTTGGAACAGTATCGTTCAGTGCAGGAGAAATAGCAGAGTTGGAACAGTGTCATTCAAGGCAGGAGAAATACCAGAGCTGGAACAGTATCGTTCAGGGCAGGAGAAATATCACATCTGGAACAGATACAGAGATCACTCACGGCTTACATAGAGTCAGTAAAAGATTGAAATTAGTGGGATCTTCTTAAAGTGTTGAACATGTACTCACTGGAGCGGAGGAGAGAAAGATACTTGATAATATATACCTGGAAAGTACTCGGGGACCTGGTTCCAAATCTACACACTGCCATAACAACATACTTGAGTGAGAGATATGGCAGGAAGTGTAAAATAAGTCCACTGAAAAGCAGGGACACCCTGAATGCAATAAGAGAACTCTGTATCAATATCCGTGATTCTAGACTATTCAAAATTATCTTGAAGATGTCAGAAACACTGCCGGAGTAAGTATAGAAGTTCACAAGAAGAAACTCCTCCAGCTGACAGGTCAACCAGGCTGTGATGGATATGTGGATCAGTGGAATGCCAGCAACAACTTGGTTGACCAGACAAGCCTGGGCCAGGACCACCAGCAACCTGGGTGACTGCACAAGGATGGTCCAGGAAAACCAGCAACAACAGCTTCCAAATAAAGACACATGTACAACATCTGGGTATCTTTATTGTAGACGCTTCGCCATCCAGTGGCTTTATCAGTACAAATTCAAGGGCATGAATGGAAGACTGTAGAACTATATACAAAAGATGAGGTAATGAGTCCCTCAGCCTTTAAGTTAGTGTGAAGAGCACCATAGTGGAAATATAAGCACATAAGCAGTATAATGTGATCCTTTATTGATAACGTTTCGCCCACACAGTGGGCTTTATCAAGTCACAAACAGATCTACCTGGGTGAAAGGTACGTGAGTATTTATAGGATGGAGTCAGGTGGAGAATCCTGCATGTGACAATCTTCCGACTAGGGTGATAGAGTCTAGGACCTTGGGTAGCTTTACAAAGAGGTTGGACAAATATATGAGTAGACCTTCTGCAGTGTTCCTCCATTCTTATGTGGGATAGCGATGAAGACGTTTCTTGGCAAAAGGTTCAGCTATGTTATAGAAGCCGTTGTTCTGGTTGAAGTTGTTGGATGTACAGATAAGCGATGATTCCAGGATTCTTCGGTATTGAGTGTTGTCTTCTGTGGCGATAAGTCTTGAGTTTCTGTAGTTGATTAAATGGTTGTGTGAATTTCAGTGTTGAACACAAGCAGTCCTTGGATCGTCAGATCTACCTGCCTACTGGTGTTCTGAAATATGTGTTTGGAGGTCTCGGGATGCTTCGCCCAACGTACAATTTTGCTGGAGTCATTACAAGAGATTATGTATACCCCTGCAGAGGATGGAAGCTTGTCCTGTCTATTACTGGTAATGTCCTTGATGGTCGTGGTTGTGGAGGTAGATACTTGGCACGATGTATTGGAAAAGATGTTGGAAACGTGTTTGGCAATGGAGTTGGTGGGGAGGACTATGTATCTCTTCTCGGCAGTGTCTTCTCTGGGTGTGTTGAAGATGTTTAATACCCGTCGTCTGCAGTCTCTGATGAAGTGACGAGGATAGTGGAGTTTAGAAAATACTTGTTCAATTGTAGTGTATTCTTCCTCAAGGAACTCATTGCTGCAGATTCTGAGTGCACGCAGGAAGAAGCCTATAATTACACGTTTAGTTTTGGTGTCGTGGTGAGAGTAGAAGTGGAGAAGATCGTTTTGGTTGGTGGGTTTTCGATAGACTTTAAAACGAAGTTCATGGTCAGCTTTGCAGAGCAGAACATCAAGGAAAGGAAGAGTGTTGTCGACTTCTTCTTCAAGTGTGAACTGGATTGAAGGCTCGACCTGGTTGAGCTTGTCTTGGAGAACTTGAACGTTGAAGCATTTAGGAGTTATGAGGAGAATGTCGTGAACATAACGGAGCCAGGTGACAGACGAAGGAATAATGGTGGAGAAACGTTCGGCTTCTAGATGTTCCATATATAGGTTCGCCAGGACCGCACTGAGTGGCGAACTCATGGGTAGTCCGAAAGTCTGCTGAAAGAGGTGATTTTCGAAAGAGAAACACGTAAAGCCAACACATAGTTCAACAAGGTCGATGAAATCGCTGGCTGGAATAGGAAGATCAAGTGAATCGTCAATTTTCCTGCGCAGGAGATCGATGGCTTGTGTAGTAGGTACTTTGGTGAATAGGGAAGTTACGTCAAGGCTGGAGAGTTTCTTGTTCCTGATGTTGATGTTACGAATGCAACTGAGATCACCCGAGTGTTTGAGATGTGCTGGACTGATAGTGCCCAAGAGTTTAAACTGCATATTCGGTATTCTCTCAGAGAAAAACCCAATAATGATGCCTCTTTTGGTGTCAGTGTCTTGACTGGAATAAAGTGTGTGAGATCGTTTTTGTTGGTAGGTTTCCTGTAAACTTGTCATATCTCTAGTAATTCCCTCGTCAATGTCATTGATTTATATTATAAATAACAATGGCTTGTGTAGTAGGTACTTTGGTGAATAGGGAAGTTACGTCAAGGCTGGAGAGTTTCTTGTTCCTGATGTTGATGTTGCGAATGCAACTGAGAAGATCACCCGAGTGTTTGAGATGTGCTGGACTGATAGTGCCCAAGAGTTTAGAGAAGTGTTGAGCGAGGATCCCTGAGAGTTGGTGGGGACACATTATATTGCTTATGTGTTTATATTTCCACTGTGTCGGTATTTTATGCCATTTATTTCCAGCACCGTAGTCGTAGTTGTATTGATAGTCACTGGAGGGCGAAACGTCTACAATAAAGACCCCCAGATGTTGCACATGTGACTTAATTTTCATCTTGTAGTGTATACCAGTTATGTACAACAACAACTTGGTTGACCGGACGAGCCTAGTCCAGGGCCAGGCGTGATCTGGCAGTAATAATCATAATAATAGTGTAGAGAGGGCAGGTGAAGGTCAGCTGGAAGATAATAATAGTATTTAAATATTTTTTCTGTAAAACTCTCGTACCACATTCTTATTAAAGGTCGGCCAGGTTCTCCATCAAAGGTGATGGAGGGCTCTTCATCTAGAGTGTTGGAGCTAACTTCCCCTTGGATCAAACTTGATTGACGCCCCCCTCCTCCGTTCCCCAGGCGCTGTTCTGTGGCCCAAATGGGTTTAGCTCTACCTAATAATTAGTATAATGATAATACACGAGTTAATTTATTTTTTATATATATAAATAATAATTACGGCACTCACCCAGTTTTTACAGTTAAAAACTAGTATAGATAAATGTAGACTTGGGAACCTCATATATATATATATATATATATATATATATATATATATATATATATATATATATATAATATATATATATATATATATTTGTTTGTAGATGAATGGTTCAGGGAACCGACACGTTGATAAATTAGACACATGTGCAACTCTTGGGTATCTTTATTGAGGAAACGTTTCGCCACACAGTGGCTTCATCAGTCCATACAAAGGAGAATCTTGAAGATTCGGTCAGTCCATCAATCTTGATTGATGGACTGACCACATCAACTCAAGGTTGTGGGACTGATTACCTCATTCTCCTCCTGTTCTTCAAGATTCTCCTTTGTATGGACTGATGAAGCCACTGTGTGGCGAAACGTTTCCTCAATAAAGATACCCAAGAGTTGCACATATATTTGTACCCACGGAACAAGTGGTATTGATCAATAACACTGCACTAGCCCAGGAGTCGAACCCATGTTGTTTTGGCCCTCCTCATGGTGAGAGAAAACGCATGACGCTTTAGACGTGTGGTAATTCAGGTGTTGTGTGTAGTATACACATGTTTATACAACGTCGATATGATGCCTCCATTACATCACTCTCCACATTGTTCCACTTCTTGACAACTCTATGACTGAAGAAATACTTCCTAACATCTCTGTGACTCTGAGTCTTCAACTTCCAGTTGCGTCACCTTGTTGCTGTGTCACATCTCTGGAACATCCTGTCTCTGTCCACCTTGTCGACTCCTCTCAGTATTTTATATGTTTTTATCATGTGTCTATGTATTGTTGCATATGTTGTATGTGTATTATATGTATATTGTATGTGTGTTGTATGCTTATTGCAAGTGTTGCATATTGTATGTGTTGCATGTGTTGTATGCTTATTGCAAGTGTTGCATATTGTATGTGTTGCATGTGTTGTATGCTTATTGCAAGTGTTACATATTGTATGTTATTGTATGTGTTGTATGTGTGTTGTATGTTATTGTATGTGTGTTGTATGTTATTGTATGTGTGTTGTATGTTATTGTATGTGTTGTATGTGTGTTGTATGTTATTGTATGTGTTCATGTTTCGTTGTGTGTGCGTGCGTGGTAGCGCGTGCGCGCGCTCCCCGGAAGCCTAATAGAGGGAAGCGTTTGAACCAGCCGTTATTATTATTATTATTGTTATTGTTATTATTATTGCTACTGTTATTATTATTACTATTATTATTACACTTACTTATTTCTAGTTTCCAGCGTTATTTTGCTTATTATCGTAAATATTTGTGATGAGCTCCCTTTCCATAATCATTTGGTGTGTGTGTGTGTGGTGTGTGTGTGTGTGTGTGTGTGTGTGTGTGTGTGTGTGTGTGGTGTGTGTGGGTGGTTGGTGTGTGTGTTGTGGGGTGGGTTTTTGTGTGTGTGTGTGGTGGTGTGGTGTGTGTGTGTGGTGTGTGTGTGTGGGGTGTGTGTGGTTTTGTGTGTTTTTGTGTGTGTGTGTGTGTGTGTGGGGGTGTGTGTGTGTGTGTGTGGGGTGTGTGTGTTGGGTGTGTGTGTGTGGTTTTTGTGTGTGTGTGTGTGTGTGTGTGGGTTTTGTGTGTGTGTGTGTGGTGTGTGTGTGTGTGTGTGTGTGTGTTGTTGTGTGTGTGTGTGTGTGTGTGTGGTGTGTTGTGTGTGTGTGTGGTGTGGTGTTGTTTGGGGTGTGTGTGTGTGTGTGTGTGTGGTTTTGGTGTTGGTTTTTGTGTTGTTTTGTGTTGTGTGTGTGTGTGTGTGTGTGTTGTGTGTGTGTTTGTGTGTGTTGTGTGTGTGTGGTGTGGTTGTGTTGTGTTTTGTGTGTGTGGGGTGTGTGTGTGTGTGTGGTGTTGGGGTGTGTGGTTTGTGTGTGTGTTTTTGTGTGTGTGTGTTGTGTGTGTGGTGGTTGTGTGTGGTGTTTTGTGTGTGTTTTTGTGTTTTGTGTGTGTTTTGTGTGTGGGGTTTTGTGTGTGTGTGGTGTGTGTGTGTGTGGTGTGGTGTGGTGTGTGTGTGTGTGGGGGTGTGTGTGTGTGTGTGTGTGTGTGTGTGTGTTGTGTGTGGTGTGTGGTTGGTTGTGTGTTGTGTGTGTGGTTTTGTGTGTGTGTGGTGTGTTTTTTGTGTTGTGGTTGTGTGTGTGTGTGTGTGTGTGGGTGTTGTGTGTTTGTGTGGGGTTTTGTGTGTTGTGTGTGTGTGTTTTGGGGGTGTGGTGTTGTGTGTGTGTGTGGTTTTTGTGTGTGTTTGTGTTTTTTGGTGGTTTTGTGTGTTGTGTGTGTGTGTGTGTGTGGTGTGTGTGTGTGTGTGTGTTTTGGTGTGTGGTGTGTTGTGTTGTGTGTGTGTGTGTGTGGGGTGTGTGTGTGTGTTTTGTGTGGGTTTTGGGGGGGGGGGTGTGGTTTTTGTGTGTGTGTTGTTGTGTGTGTGTGTGGTGTTGTGTGTGTGTGTTGTGTGGTGTTTGTGTGTGTTGTGTTGTGTGTGTGGGGTTGTTTTGGGGTTGGTGTGTGTGTGTGTGTGTTTTGTGTGTGTGTGTGTTGTGTGTTTGTGTGTGTGTTGTGTGTGTGTGTGTGTGTGTGTGTGTTGTGTGTGTGTGTGGGGGTTGTGTTTTGTGTGTGTGTTGTGTGTGTGGGGTGGTGGGGTGTGTGTGTGTGTTGTGTTGTGTTGTTTTGTGTTGTGTGTGTGTGTGTGTGGGTGTGTGTTGTGTGTGTTTTGTGTGTGTGTGTGTGTGTGTGTGTGTTGTGGTGTGTGTTGTGTGTGTGTTTTTGTGTGTTTTGTGTGTGTGTGTGTGTGTTGTGTGTGTGTGTGAGTGTGTGTGTGTTTTGTTGTGTGTGTGTTTTGTGTGTGTGTGTTGTGTGTGGGTTTTGTGGTGTGTGGGGTGTGTTGTGTGTGTGGTTGTGTGTGTTGGTGTGTGTGGGGGTGGTGTTTTTGGTTTTGTGTGTGTGTGGTGTGTGTTTTTGTGGTGTTGTGGGGTTTGTGTGTGTGTGGTGTGTTGGGGGTGTGTGGGTTTTTGTGGTGTTGGTGTGTGTTTTGTGTGGTGTGTTGTGTGTGTTTTGTGTTGTGTGTGTGGTGTGTTGGGGTTGTGTGTGTGTGTGTGAGTGGTTTTGTGTGGTTGTGTGTTGTGTGTGTGGGTGTGTGTGTTGTGTTTTGTGTGGGGTGTGGTGTGGTGTGTGTTGGTTTTGGTGTGTGGTGTTTTGTGTGTGTGTGTGTGTGTGTGGTGTGTGTGTGGGGGTGTGTGTGTGGTTTTGTGTGTGTGTGTTGTGTGTGTGTGTGTGTGTGTGTGGTGTGGGTGTGTTGTTTGTGGTTTTGTGGTGTTGTGTGTGTTGTTTGTGTGTGTGTGTTTGTGGTGTGTTGTTTGTGTGTTTGTGTGTGGGTGTGTGTGTGTGTTGTGTTTTGTGGTGTGTGTGTGTGTGTGTGTGTGTGTGTGTTTGTTTGTGTGTGTGTGTGTGTTGTGTGTGTGGTGTGTTTTTGTGTGTGTGTGTGTTGTGTGTGGTGTGTTGTGTGGTGTGTGTTGTGTTTGTTGATGTGTTGTGTGTGGTTTTGTGTTGGTGTGTTTTGGGTGTGTGTGTGTGTGTGTTGTTAAATTTGTGTGTGTGTTGGTTGTTGTGTGTGTTTTAGTGTGTTTTAAGGTGTGTTTTGTTTATCGCTTGTGTTAGGGTTGTGTTATGTTGTTAGTGTTTTTTTTTGTTGTTTGTTGGGTGTTACTTAATCCAGTTTGATGTTGAGGGTTGATCCTACCAGTTTTGTTGGTGGTTTCTATCTCTTTTAAGTGATTTTTCTAACCGTTTTTGGGTGGAAGTTTGTGTGTTGGGTTGTGGGTGTCTGTCTTCATTTTGTTGTTGTTGGGTGCTGAAACTGGGTTATGTTGGGTGAGCCCCTGTGTCTGCGTTTATTGTGTCGTGTCCTTTGGGGGTTGAAAGGGGTGGTTTTTTTTTTTGGGGGTGGGGTTTTGGATTTTGGGGGGTTTGGGGGTGTTGGGGGTTTTTTCCCATTTGACGCAGGGGTTACCCCGGGGGGGTTTTATTTGGGTGTTCCCTTTCCCCAGCCCGGGTTTTGGGGAACAAAGGGGGGAAACAAAGGGGTTTCGTCCCGAAAAGATTTAAAACCCAAGGGGGTAAGGACACCAAATTTTTTTGAGGGTTTTTAAAAACATTTTAAACCCAGGGGGGTTTAAATTTTCCCAAGGGGTTAAAAACCCATTAACACCAGGGGGGTTTAAACGCCTTTTTTCAAGGGTGTTCCCATTTTAAACCCATTTTAAACGCCTTAAGAACCCCTTTAAAAGGGTTCGAGTCATAGCTCCAAGGTTGATGGACTGATTACATAATTTCACTACTACACAGCCGCCTGTGTATTTGCCTGAACAAGCCTACTGTGAGGGCGAAACGTTTCGTCAGTAAAGATACCCAACTGTTGTAGATGTGTCTCAATCTTCAAAATACTTTGTTGTTAGTTAGGTAGATAGTACATATAAACTCCAGTTTATATACTACCTTCAAGGTAGATCCCTACATATAAACTCCAGTTTATATACTGCCTTCAAGGTAGATCCCTACATATAAACTCCAGTTTATATACTGCCTTCAAGGTAGATCCCTACATATAAACTCCAGTTTGATGTCAGTGAGAGGCGCTTGATGCCATCTAGGGGCTCTTGATCCGAGGAACTGTACCTGCATTCTCCTTCATTAGATCGCTATTGTCTCACTTCTCCGGGTGCTGTACCTGGAGGATGTTCCGGGGGTCGACGCCCCCGTGGCCTGGTCCATGACCAGGTCTCGTGGCGGATCAGGACCTGAACAACTAGGCTGTTACTGCTGGCCACACGCAGACCGACGTTGGAACCACAGCCCGGCTGGTCAGGTACTGACTTTAGGTGTCTGTTCAGTGCTTTCTTGAAGACAGCCAGGGGTGTTGAAGACAGCCAGGGGTGTTAAAGACAGCCAGGGGTGTTGAAGACAGCCAGGGGTGTTGAAGACAGCCAGGGGTGTTGAAGACAGCCAGGGGTGTTGAAGACAGCCAGGGGTGTTGAAGACAGCCAGGGGTGTTGAAGACAGCCAGGGGTGTTGAAGACAGCCAGGGGTGTTGAAGACAGCCAGGGGTGTTGAAGACAGCCAGGGGTGTTGAAGACAGTCAGGGGTGTTGAAGACAGTCAGGGGTGTTGAAGACAGCCAGGGGTGTTGAAGACAGCCAGGGGTGTTGAAGACAGCCAGGGGTGTTGAAGACAGCCATGGGTGTTGAAGACAGCTATGGGTGTTGAAGACAGCCATGGGTGTTGAAGACAGCTATGGGTGTTGAAGACAGCCATGGGTGTTGAAGACAGCTATGGGTGTTGAAGACAGCTATGGGTGTTGAAGACAGCCATGGGTGTTGAAGACAGCCAGGGGTGTTGAAGACAGCCAGGGTGTGTGAAGACAGCCAGGGGTGTTGAAGACAGCCATGGGTGTTGAAGACAGCCATGGGTGTTGAAGACAGCCATGGGTGTTGAAGACAGCTATGGGTGTTGAAGACAGCCAGGGTGTTGAAGACAGCCAGGGGTGTTGAAGACAGCCAGGGGTGTTGAAGACAGCCATGGGTGTTGAAGACAGCTATGGGTGTTGAAGACAGCCATGGGTGTTGAAGACAGCTATGGGTGTTGAAGACAGCCAGGGGTGTTGAAGACAGCCAGGGGTGTTGAAGACAGCCAGGGGTGTTGAAGACAGCCAGGGGTGTTGAAGACAGCCAGGGGTGTTGAAGACAGCCAGGGGTTGTTGAAGACAGCCAGGGGTGTTGAAGACAGCCAGAATTGTTGAAGACAGCCAGGGGTGTTGAAGACAGCCAGGGGTGTTGAAGACAGCCAGGGGTGTTGAAGACAGCCAGGGGTGTTGAAGACAGCCATGGGTGTTGAAGACAGCCATGGGTGTTGAAGACAGCCATGGATGTTGAAGACAGCTATGGGTGTTGAAGACAGCCAGGGGTGTTGAAGACAGCCAGGGGTGTTGAAGACAGCCAGGGGTGTTGAAGACAGCCAGGGGTGTTGAAGACAGCCAGGGGTGTTGAAGACAGCTATGGGTGTTGAAGACAGCCTGGGGTGTTGAAGACAGCCAGGGGTGTTGAAGACAGCCATGGGTGTTGAAGACAGCCAGGGGTGTTGAAGACAGCCATGGGTGTTGAAGACAGCTATGGGTGTTGAAGACAGCCAGGGGTGTTGAAGACAGCCAGGGTGTTGAAGACAGCCATGGGTGTTGAAGACTGCTATGGGTGTTGAAGACAGCCAGGGGTCTTGAAGACAACCAGGGGTCTTGAAGACAGCCAGGGGTGTTTAAGACAGCCAGGGGTCTTGAAGACAGCCAGGGGTGTTGAAGACAGCCAGGGGTGTTGAAGACAGCTATGGGTATTGAAGACAGCTATGGGTGTTGAAGACAGCCAGGGGTGTTGAAGACAGCCATGGGTGTTGAAGACAGCTTTGGGTGTTGAAGACAGACAGGGGTCTTGAAGACAACCAGGGGTCTTGAAGACAACCAGGGGTCTTGAAGACAGCCAGGGGTGTTGAAGACAGCCAGGGGTCTTGAAGACAGGCAGAGGTCTTGAAGACAACCAGGGGTGTTGAAGACAGTCAGGGGTGTTGAAGACAGCCAGGGGTGTTGAAGACAGCCAGGGGTGTTGAAGACAGGCAGAGGTCTTGAAGACAGCCAGGAGTGTTGAAGACAGGCAGAGGTCTTGAAGACAGCCAGTAGTGTTGAAGACAGGCAGAGGTCTTGAAGACAGCCAAGGGTCTTGATGACATCCAGGGTTCTTGAGGACAGCCAGAGATCTTGAAGACAGCCAGGGATCTTGAGGACAGCCAGGGATGTTGAAGACAGCCAGGGACCTTGAAGACAGCCAGGGGTCTTGAAGGCAGCCAGGGGTGTTGAAGACAGCCAGAGGTCTTGAAGACAACCAGGGGTGATGAAGACAGCCAGGGGTGTTGAAGACAGGGATAGGTCTTGAAGACAGCCAGGAGTCTTGAAGACAGCCAGGGGTCTTGAAGACAGCCAGGGTTCTTGAGGACAGCCAGAGATCTTGAAGACAGCCACGGATCTTGAGGACAGCCAGGGATGTTGAAGACAGCCAGGGACCTTGAAGACAGCCTGGGGTCTTGAAGGCAGCCTGGAGTGTTGAAGACAACCAGAGGTCTTGAAGACAACCAGGGATCTTGAAGACAGCCAGGGGTCTTGAAGACAGCCAGGGATCTTGAAGACAGCCAGGGGTGTTGAAGACAGCCAGGGGTATTGAAGACACCCAGTGGTCTTGAAGACAGGCAGAGGTCTTCAAGGGTGTTTAAGACAACCAGGGGTGTTGAAGACAGCCAGGGGTGTTGAAGACAGCCAGGGGTGTTGAAGGCAGTCAGTGGTGTTGAAGACAGTCAGGGGTGTTGAAGACAGCCAGGGGTGTTGAAGACAGTCAGGGGTGTTGAAGACAGCCAGGGGTGTTGAAGACAGGCAGAGTTCTTGAAGACAGCCAGGAGTGTTGAAGACAGGCAGAGGTCTTGAAGACAGCCAGTAGTGTTGAAGACAGGCAGAGGTCTTGAAGACAGCCAAGGGTGTTTAAGACAACCAGGGGTGTTGAAGACAGCCAGGGGTGTTGAAGACAGGCAGGGGTGTTGAAGGCAGTCAGTGGTGTTGAAGACAGTCAGGGGTGTTGAAGACAGCCAGGGGTGTTGAAGACAGTCAGGGGTGTTGAAGACAGCCATGGGTGTTGAAGACAGCCATGGGTGTTGAAGACAGCCATGGGTGTTGAAGACAGCTATGGGTGTTGAAGACAGCCAGGGGTGTTGAAGACAGCCAGGGGTGTTGAAGACAGCCAGGGGTGTTGAAGACAGCCATGGGTGTTGAAGACAGCTATGGGTGTTGAAGACAGCCATGGGTGTTGAAGACAGCTATGGGTGTTGAAGACAGCCAGGGGTGTTGAAGACAGCCAGGGGTGTTGAAGACAGCCAGGGGTGTTGAAGACAGCCAGGGGTGTTGAAGACAGCCAGGGGTGTTGAAGACAGCCAGGGGTGTTGAAGACAGCCAGGGGTGTTGAAGACAGCCAGAATTGTTGAAGACAGCCAGGGGTGTTGAAGACAGCCAGGGGTGTTGAAGACAGCCAGGGGTGTTGAAGACAGCCAGGGGTGTTGAAGACAGCCATGGGTGTTGAAGACAGCCATGGGTGTTGAAGACAGCCATGGATGTTGAAGACAGCTATGGGTGTTGAAGACAGCCAGGGGTGTTGAAGACAGCCAGGGGTGTTGAAGACAGCCAGGGGTGTTGAAGACAGCCAGGGGTGTTGAAGACAGCCAGGGGTGTTGAAGACAGCTATGGGTGTTGAAGACAGCCTGGGGTGTTGAAGACAGCCAGGGGTGTTGAAGACAGCCATGGGTGTTGAAGACAGCCAGGGGTGTTGAAGACAGCCATGGGTGTTGAAGACAGCTATGGGTGTTGAAGACAGCCAGGGGTGTTGAAGACAGCCAGGGTGTTGAAGATAGCCATGGGTGTTGAAGACAGCTATGGGTGTTGAAGACAGCCAGGGGTCTTGAAGACAACCAGGGGTCTTGAAGACAGCCAGGGGTGTTTAAGACAGCCAGGGGTCTTGAAGACAGCCAGGGGTGTTGAAGACAGCCAGGGGTGTTGAAGACAGCTATGGGTATTGAAGACAGCTATGGGTGTTGAAGACAGCCAGGGGTGTTGAAGACAGCCATGGGTGTTGAAGACAGCTTTGGGTGTTGAAGACAGACAGGGGTCTTGAAGACAACCAGGGGTCTTGAAGACAACCAGGGGTCTTGAAGACAGCCAGGGGTGTTGAAGACAGCCAGGGGTCTTGAAGACAGGCAGAGGTCTTGAAGACAACCAGGGGTGTTGAAGACAGTCAGGGGTGTTGAAGACAGCCAGGGGTGTTGAAGACAGCCAGGGGTGTTGAAGACAGGCAGAGGTCTTGAAGACAGCCAGGAGTGTTGAAGACAGGCAGAGGTCTTGAAGACAGCCAGTAGTGTTGAAGACAGGCAGAGGTCTTGAAGACAGCCAAGGGTCTTGATGACATCCAGGGTTCTTGAGGACAGCCAGAGATCTTGAAGACAGCCAGGGATCTTGAGGACAGCCAGGGATGTTGAAGACAGCCAGGGACCTTGAAGACAGCCAGGGGTCTTGAAGGCAGCCAGGGGTGTTGAAGACAGCGAGAGGTCTTGAAGACAACCAGGGGTGATGAAGACAGCCAGGGTGTTGAAGACAGGGATAGGTCTTGAAGACAGCCAGGAGTCTTGAAGACAGCCAGGGGTCTTGAAGACAGCCAGGGTTCTTGAGGACAGCCAGAGATCTTGAAGACAGCCACGGATCTTGAGGACAGCCAGGGATGTTGAAGACAGCCAGGGACCTTGAAGACAGCCTGGGGTCTTGAAGGCAGCCTGGAGTGTTGAAGACAACCAGAGGTCTTGAAGACAACCAGGGATCTTGAAGACAGCCAGGGGTCTTGAAGACAGCCAGGGATCTTGAAGACAGCCAGGGGTGTTGAAGACAGCCAGGGGTATTGAAGACACCCAGTGGTCTTGAAGACAGGCAGAGGTCTTCAAGGGTGTTTAAGACAACCAGGGGTGTTGAAGACAGCCAGGGGTGTTGAAGACAGCCAGGGGTGTTGAAGGCATTCAGTGGTGTTGAAGACAGTCAGGGGTGTTGAAGACAGCCAGGGGTGTTGAAGACAGTCAGGGGTGTTGAAGACAGCCAGGGGTGTTGAAGACAGGCAGAGTTCTTGAAGACAGCCAGGAGTGTTGAAGACAGGCAGAGGTCTTGAAGACAGCCAGTAGTGTTGAAGACAGGCAGAGGTCTTGAAGACAGCCAAGGGTGTTTAAGACAACCAGGGGTGTTGAAGACAGCCAGGGGTGTTGAAGACAGGCAGGGGTGTTGAAGGCAGTCAGTGGTGTTGAAGACAGTCAGGGGTGTTGAAGACAGCCAGGGGTGTTGAAGACAGTCAGGGGTGTTGAAGACAGCCAGGGGTGTTGAAGACAGCCAGGGGTGTTGAAGACAGGCAGAGGTTTTGAAGACAGCCAGGAGTGTTGAAGACAGGCAGAGGTCTTGAAGACAGCCAAGGGTGTTTAAGACAACCAGGGGTGTTGAAGACAGCCAGGGGTGTTGAAGACAGGCAGAGGTTTTGAAGACAGCCAGGAGTGTTGAAGACAGGCAGAGGTCTTGAAGACAGCCAAGGGTGTTTAAGACAACCAGGGGTGTTGAAGACAGCCAGGGGTGTTGAAGACAGCCAGGGGTGTTGAAGGCAGTCAGTGGTGTTGAAGACAGTCAGGGGTGTTGAAGACAGCCAGGGGTGTTGAAGACAGTCAGGGGTGTTGAAGACAGCCAGGGGTGTTGAAGACAGGCAGAGTTCTTGAAGACAGCCAGGAGTGTTGAAGACAGGCAGAGGTCTTGAAGACAGCCAGTAGTGTTGAAGACAGGCAGAGGTGTTGAAGACAGCCAAGGGTGTTTAAGACAACCAGGGGTGTTGAAGACAGCCAGGGGTGTTGAAGACAGCCAGGGGTGTTGAAGGCAGTCAGTGGTGTTGAAGACAGTCAGGGGTGTTGAAGACAGCCAGGGGTGTTGAAGACAGTCAGGGGTGTTTAAGACAGCCAGGGGTGTTAAAGACAGCCAGGGGTGTTGAAGACAGGCAGAGGTTTTGAAGACAGCCAGGAGTGTTGAAGACAGGCAGAGGTCTTGAAGACAGCCAAGGGTGTTTAAGACAACCAGGGGTGTTGAAGACAACCAGGGGTGTTGAAGACAGCCAGGGGTGTTGAAGACAGCCAGGGGTGTTGAAGACAGCCAGGGGTGTTGAAGACAGCCAGGGGTGTTGAAGGCAGTCAGGGGCGTTGAAGACAGTAAGGGGTGTTGAAGACAGTCATGGGTGTTGAAGACAACCAGGGGTGTTGAAGACAGCCAGGGGTCTTGAAGACAACCAGGGGTGTTAAAGACAGCCAGGGGTGTTGAAGACAGACAGGGGTGTTGAAGACAGCCAGGGGTGTTGAAGACAGCCAGGGGTGTTGAAGACAGCCAGGGGTGTTGAAGACAGTCAGGGGTGTTGAAGACAGTCAGGGGTCTTGAAGACAGTCAGGGGTGTTGAAGACAGTCAGGAGTCTTGAAGACAACCAGGGGTGTTGAAGACAGCCAGGGGTCTTGAAGACAGTCAGGGGTCTTGAAGACAATCAGGGGTGTTGAAGACAACCAGGGGTGTTGAAGACAGCCAGGGGTCTTGAAGACAGTCAGGGATCTTGACAACCAGGGCTGTTGAAGACAGGCAGAGGTCTTGAAGACAACCAGGGGTGTTGAAGACAGCCAGGGGT
>NC_069457.1:1893930-1962091 GCF_026875155.1 Cherax quadricarinatus
GACACACTCCTCCTGGAAGACTATGAGGAAGGTGGGTTGCCAGGTGACTCTGACGCAGGGTGCTGTCATAGCTCGCACTGACACACTCCTCCTGGAAGACTATGAGGAAGGTGGGTTGCCAGGTGACTCTGACGCTGGGTGCTGTCATAGCTCGCACTGACACACTCCTCCTGGAAGACTATGAGGAAGGTGGGTTGCCAGGTGACTCTGACGCTGGGTGCTGTCATAGCTCGCACTGACACACTCCTCCTGGAAGACTATGAGGAAGGTGGGTTGCCAGGTGACTCTGACGCTGGGTGCTGTCATAGCTCGCACTGACACACTCCTCCTGGAAGACTATGAGGAAGGTGGGTTGCCAGGTGACTCTGACGCTGGGTGCTGTCATAGCTCGCACTGACACACTCCTCCTGGAAGACTATGAGAAAGGTGGGTTGCCAGGTGACTCTGACGCAGGGTGCTGTCATAGCTCGCACTGACACACTCCTCCTGGAAGACTATGAGGAAGGTGGGTTGCCAGGTGACTCTGACGCTGGGTGCTGTCATAGCTCGCACTGACACACTCCTCCTGGAAGACTATGAGGAAGGTGGGTTGCCAGGTGACTCTGACGCAGGGTGCTGTCATAGCTCGCACTGACACACTCCTCCTGGAAGACTATGAGGAAGGTGGGTTGCCAGGTGACTCTGACGCTGGGTGCTGTCATAGCTCGCACTGACACACTCCTCCTGGAAGACTATGAGGAAGGTGGGTTGCCAGGTGACTCTGACGCTGGGTGCTGTCATAGCTCGCACTGACACACTCCTCCTGGAAGACTATGAGGAAGGTGGGTTGCCAGGTGACTCTGACGCTGGGTGCTGTCATAGCTCGCACTGACCACACTCCTCCTGGAAGACTATGAGGAAGGTGGGTTGCCAGGTGACTCTGACGCTGGGTGCTGTCATAGCTCGCACTGACACACTCCTCCTGGAAGACTATGAGGAAGGTGGGTTGCCAGGTGACTCTGACGCTGGGTGCTGTCATAGCTCGCACTGACACACTCCTCCTGGAAGACTATGAGAAGGTGGGTTGCCAGGTGACTCTGACGCGGGTGCTGTCATAGCTCGCACTGACACACTCCTCCTGGAAGACTATGAGGAAGGTGGGTTGCCAGGTGACTCTGACGCTGGGTGCTGTCATAGCTCGCACTGACCCCCCACTCCTGGAAGACTATGAGGAAGGTGGGTTGCCAGGTGACTCTGACGCAGGGTGCTGTCATAGCTCGCACTGACCCCCCACTCCTGGAAGACTATGAGGAAGGTGGGTTGCCAGGTGACTCTGACGCAGGGTGCTGTCATAGCTCGCACTGACACACTCCTCCTGGAAGACTATGAGGAAGGTGGGTTGCCAGGTGACTCTGACGCTGGGTGCTGTCATAGCTCGCACTGACCCCCCACTCCTGGAAGACTATGAGGAAGGTGGGTTGCCAGGTGACTCTGACGCGGGTGCTGTCATAGCTCGCACTGACACACTCCTCCTGGAAGACTATGGGAAGGTGGGTTGCCAGGTGACTCTGACGCGGGTGCTGTCATAGCTCGCACTGACACACTCCTCCTGGAAGACTATGAGGAAGGTGGGTTGCCAGGTGACTCTGACGCTGGGTGCTGTCATAGCTCGCACTGACACACTCCTCCTGGAAGACTATGAGGAAGGTGGGTTGCCAGGTGACTCTGACGCAGGGTGCTGTCATAGCTCGCACTGACACTCCTCCTGGAAGACTATGAGGAAGGTGGGTTGCCAGGTGACTCTGACGCTGGGTGCTGTCATAGCTCGCACTGACACACTCCTCCTGGAAGACTATGAGGAAGGTGGGTTGCCAGGTGACTCTGACGCTGGGTGCTGTCATAGCTCGCACTGACACACTCCTCCTGGAAGACTATGAGGAAGGTGGGTTGCCAGGTGACTCTGACGCTGGGTGCTGTCTAGCTCGCACTGACACACTCCTCCTGGAAGACTATGAGGAAGGTGGGTTGCCAGGTGACTCTGACGCTGGGTGCTGTCATAGCTCGCACTGACACACTCCTCCTGGAAGACTATGAGGAAGGTGGGTTGCCAGTGACTCTGACGCTGGGTGCTGTCATAGCTCGCACTGACACACTCCTCCTGGAAGACTATGAGGAAGGTGGGTTGCCAGGTGACTCTGACGCTGGGTGCTGTCATAGCTCGCACTGACACACTCCTCCTGGAAGACTGAGGAAGGTGGGTTGCCAGGTGACTCTGACGCTGGGTGCTGTCATAGCTCGCACTGACACACTCCTCCTGGAAGACTATGAGGAAGGTGGGTTGCCAGGTGACTCTGACGCAGGGTGCTGTCATAGCTCGCACTGACACACTCCTCCTGGAAGACTATGAGGAAGGTGGGTTGCCAGGTGACTCTGACGCTGGGTGCTGTCATAGCTCGCACTGACACACTCCTCCTGGAAGACTATGAGGAAGGTGGGTTGCCAGGTGACTCTGACGCTGGGTGCTGTCATAGCTCGCACTGACACACTCCTCCTGGAAGACTATGAGGAAGGTGGGTTGCCAGGTGACTCTGACGCAGGGTGCTGTCATAGCTCGCACTGACACACTCCTCCTGGAAGACTATGAGGAAGGTGGGTTGCCAGGTGACTCTGACGCTGGGTGCTGTCATAGCTCGCACTGACACACTCCTCCTGGAAGACTATGAGGAAGGTGGGTTGCCAGGTGACTCTGACGCTGGGTGCTGTCATAGCTCGCACTGACACACTCCTCCTGGAAGACTATGAGGAAGGTGGGTTGCCAGGTGACTCTGACGCTGGGTGCTGTCATAGCTCGCACTGACACACTCCTCCTGGAAGACTATGAGGAAGGTGGGTTGCCAGGTGACTCTGACGCTGGGTGCTGTCATAGCTCGCACTGACACACTCCTCCTGGAAGACTATGAGGAAGGTGGGTTGCCAGGTGACTCTGACGCTGGGTGCTGTCATAGCTCGCACTGACACACTCCTCCTGGAAGACTATGAGGAAGGTGGGTTGCCAGGTGACTCTGACGCTGGGTGCTGTCATAGCTCGCACTGACACACTCCTCCTGGAAGACTATGAGGAAGGTGGGTTGCCAGGTGACTCTGACGCTGGGTGCTGTCATAGCTCGCACTGACACACTCCTCCTGGAAGACTATGAGGAAGGTGGGTTGCCAGGTGACTCTGACGCTGGGTGCTGTCATAGCTCGCACTGACCACCCTCCTGGAAGACTATGAGGAAGGTGGGTTGCCAGGTGACTCTGACGCTGGGTGCTGTCATAGCTCGCACTGACACCTCCTCCTGGAAGACTATGAGGAAGGTGGGTTGCCAGGTGACTCTGACGCTGGGTGCTGTCATAGCTCGCACTGACACACTCCTGGAAGACTATGAGGAAGGTGGGTTGCCAGGTGACTCTGACGCTGGGTGCTGTCATAGCTCGCACTGACCCCCCACTCCTGGAAGACTATGAGGAAGGTGGGTTGCCAGGTGACTCTGACGCGGGTGCTGTCATAGCTCGCACTGACACACTCCTCCTGGAAGACTATGAGGAAGGTGGGTTGCCAGGTGACTCTGACGTGGTGCTGTCATAGCTCGCACTGACCACCACTCCTGGAAGACTATGAGGAAGGTGGGTTGCCAGGTGACTCTGACGCGGGTGCTGTCATAGCTCGCACTGACACACTCCTCCTGGAAGACTATGAGGAAGGTGGGTTGCCAGGTGACTCTGACGCAGGGTGCTGTCATAGCTCGCACTGACACACTCCTCCTGGAAGACTATGAGGAAGGTGGGTTGCCAGGTGACTCTGACGCTGGGTGCTGTCATAGCTCGCACTGACACACTCCTCCTGGAAGACTATGAGGAAGGTGGGTTGCCAGGTGACTCTGACGCAGGGTGCTGTCATAGCTCGCACTGACACCTCCTCCTGGAAGACTATGAGGAAGGTGGGTTGCCAGGTGACTCTGACGCTGGGTGCTGTCATAGCTCGCACTGACACACTCCTCCTGGAAGACTATGAGGAAGGTGGGTTGCCAGGTGACTCTGACGCTGGGTGCTGTCATAGCTCGCACTGACACACTCCTCCTGGAAGACTATGAGGAAGGTGGGTTGCCAGGTGACTCTGACGCTGGGTGCTGTCATAGCTCGCACTGACACACTCCTCCTGGAAGACTATGAGGAGGTGGGTTGCCAGGTGACTCTGACGCTGGGTGCTGTCATAGCTCGCACTGACACACTCCTCCTGGAAGACTATGAGGAAGGTGGGTTGCCAGGTGACTCTGACGCTGGGTGCTGTCATAGCTCGCACTGACACACTCCTCCTGGAAGACTATGAGGAAGGTGGTTGCCAGGTGACTCTGACGCTGGGTGCTGTCATAGCTCGCACTGACACACTCCTCCTGGAAGACTGAGGAAGGTGGGTTGCCAGGTGACTCTGACGCTGGGTGCTGTCATAGCTCGCACAACCACTCCTCCTGGAAGACTATGAGGAAGGTGGGTTGCCAGGTGACTTGACGCTGGGTGCTGTCATAGCTCGCACTGACACACTCCTCCTGGAAGACTATGAGGAAGGTGGTTGCCAGGTGACTCTGACGCTGGGTGCGTCATAGCTCGCACTGACACACTCCTCCTGAAGACTATGAGGAAGGTGGGTTGCCAGGTGACTCTGACGCTGGGTGCTGTCATAGCTCGCACTGACACACTCCTCCTGGAAGACTATGAGGAAGGTGGGTTGCCAGGTGACTCTGACGCTGGGTGCTGTCATAGCTCGCACTGACACACTCCTCCTGGAAGACTTGATCAACAACCTCCTGTGTTGCCCAGGTGACTTAGACGCTTTTCTGTTATAGTCATACTGACAATCAATACTAGTAAGATAACAACTCTGAGGAGTTTCGTCAGTTATGGACGTAGACATTTAAACATTAAAGGTCCATACCGACTGGACAACATTACTACCTGGACAGTATGGAGACGATGTTTCGCCACGTTGGACTAATAAGTACTGAACGTTGTAAATGTACCAGTCACCTGACACGTTCATGGAAACTATGATGGAAGTTGGACTTATTCCAAGTTGATGATACCTAACTGTTGGCATATGTAACCATCGCACGTGACGGGATTTGAACCGTATATGATCAACTGATGGATAGGTACGGGTTCAGGTGGCTCAGTGAGTGTAACTGTATAGGCTCAACTGAAATCTCCTGTGATTGATATCTAGATGGAAGCGTGGTTACGACCGCGTATCTCCGAGGCATGGGTGCTAGAAGAAGAACGACAATCTCTCTCTTAGATGTTACAGGAGAAGGGTTCTGTTGCTCCCAGGGATTAGTAGGACTTACAACCGCACTTACGAGGAAGAACGTCCTCCTGGAGATAGAGGAAATAGAAAATGACAGTAGATATAGACCAGGGTGTGATATATATGCTTGTATAGTGTGACCTAAGTGTAAGTAGAAGTAGCAAGATGTACCTGAAATCTTGCATGTTTATGAGACAGAAAAAAGACTCCAGCAATCCTACCATCATGTAAAACAATTACAGGCTTTCGTTTTACACTCACTTGGCAGGACGGTAGTACCTCCCTGGGTGGTTGCTGTCTACCAACCTACTACCACAGGATGGTAGTACCTCCCTGGGTGGTTGCTGTCTACCAACCTACTACCACAGGATGGTAGTACCTCCCTGGGTGGTTGTTGTCTACCAACCTACTACCACTGGACGGTAGTACCTCCCTGGGTGGTTGCTGTCTACCAACCTACTACCACAGGATGGTAATACCTCCCTGGGTGGTTGCTGTCTACCAACCTACTACCACAGGATGGTAGTACCTCCCTGGGTGGTTGTTGTCTACCAACCTACTACCACTGGACGGTAGTACCTCCCTGGGTGGTTGTTGTCTACCAACCTACTACCACAGGACGGTAGTACCTCCCTGGGTGGTTGTTGTCTACCAACCTACTACCACAGGACGGTAGTACCTCCCTGGGTGGTTGTTGTCTACCAACCTACTACCTAGGATATATATATATATATATATATATATATATATATTATATATATATATATATATATTATATATATATATATATATATATATATATGCGCTATTATATTTAAACCCTCTGCCTGGAGTATACCTGGATTATACCTGGAGAAGGTTTCGAGGTCAACCTCCCCGTAGCTGGCCCTGTCCGTGACCAGGCCTCTGTGATCCTGTCCGTGGCCAGGCCTCTTTGGCCCTGTCCGTGACCAGACCTCTGTGGCCCTGTCCGTGACCAAACCTCTGTTATCCTTCCCGTGATCAGGCATCTGTGGTCCTGTCCGTGACCAGGTGTGTCCTTTTTAAATAACATTAATGTGAGTACCGTGTTGCTGTCTGAGCAGAAAACGATTACAGATTTTTTTCATTACAAATTAGACCAGCGTTAGTTATGTACGTGTCGTACTGTGTCCTTAAACTCGGAATTAAAATTATTTTTAATACTATCTTTTAATCATGAAATTAAAAATAACTGGAATATTTGCACGTCTAGTTTTAAAGGAAACTTAGTCGTTTAATATGTTGTAAATAATGCAACACAGTCCCCGACCAGTAGATCACTGTGTATCTTGTTGCTTATGTGTGGCAACACAGTCACCGACCAGTAGATCACTGTGTATCTTGTTGCTTATGTGTGGCAACACAGTCACCGACCAGTAGATCACTGTGTATCTTGTTGCTTATGTGTGGCAACACAGTCACCGACCAGTAGATCACTGTGTATCTTGTTGTTTATGTGTGGCCCCTCATGGAAGGTTCCTTGATGTTGGTGAGGGGCTCTTGATTTAGGGAATTGGAACTGTGCTCCAGTTCCCCGAATTAAGCCTGAATGCCTTCCACATCCCCCCCCCCCGGGCGCTGTATAATCCTACGGGTTTAGCGCTTCCCCTTTGATTATAATAATAATGTTTATGTGTGGCAACACAGTCACCGACCAGTAGATCACTGTGTATCTTGTTGCTTATGTGTGGCAACACAGTCCCCGACCAGTAGATCACTGGGTATCTTGTTGCTTATGTGTGGCAACACAGTCCCCGACCAGTAGATCACTAGGTATCTTGTTGCTTATGTGTGGCAACACAGTCCCCGACCAGTAGATCACTGGGTATCTTGTTGCTTATGTGTGGCAACACAGTCCCCGACCAGTAGATCACTAGGTATCTTGTTGCTTATGTGTGGCAACACAGTCCCCGACCAGTAGATCACTAGGTATCTTGTTGCTTATGTGTGGCAACACAGTCCCCGACCAGTAGATCACTAGGTATCTTGTTGCTTATGTGTGGCAACACAGTCCCCGACCAGTAGATCACTGGGTATCTTGTTGCTTATGTGTGGCAACACAGTCCCCGACCAGTAGATCACTAGGTATCTTGTTGCTTATGTGTGGCAACACAGTCCCCGACCAGTAGATCACTAGGTATCTTGTTGCTTATGTGTGGCAACACAGTCCCCGACCAGTAGATCACTAGGTATCTTGTTGCTTATGTGTGGCAACACAGTCCCCGACCAGTAGATCACTGGGTATCTTGTTGCTTATGTGTGGCAACACAGTCCCCGACCAGTAGATCACTAGGTATCTTGTTGCTTATGTGTGGCAACACAGTCCCCGACCAGTAGATCACTGGGTATCTTGTTGCTTATGTGTGGCAACACAGTCCCCGACCAGTAGATCACTAGGTATCTTGTTGCTTATGTGTGGCAACACAGTCCCCGACCAGTAGATCACTAGGTATCTTGTTGCTTATGTGTGGCAACACAGTCCCCGACCAGTAGATCACTAGGTATCTTGTTGCTTATGTGTGGCCAACACAGTCCCCGACCAGTAGATCACTGGGTATCTTGTTGCTTATGTGTGGCAACACAGTCCCCGACCAGTAGATCACTAGGTATCTTGTTGCTTATGTGTGGCAACACAGTCCCCGACCAGTAGATCACTAGGTATCTTGTTGCTTATGTGTGGCAACACAGTCCCCGACCAGTAGATCACTAGGTATCTTGTTGCTTATGTGTGGCAACACAGTCCCCGACCGTAGATCACTGGGTATCTTGTTGCTTATGTGTGGCAACACAGTCCCCGACCAGTAGATCACTAGGTATCTTGTTGCTTATGTGTGGCAACACAGTCCCCGACCAGTAGATCACTGGGTATCTTGTTGCTTATGTGTGGCAACACAGTCCCCGACCAGTAGATCACTAGGTATCTTGTTGCTTATGTGTGGCAACACAGTCCCCGACCAGTAGATCACTAGGTATCTTGTTGCTTATGTGTGGCAACACAGTCCCCGACCAGTAGATCACTAGGTATCTTGTTGCTTATGTGTGGCAACACAGTCCCCGACCAGTAGATCACTGGGTATCTTGTTGCTTATGTGTGGCAACACAGTCCCCGACCAGTAGATCACTAGGTATCTTGTTGCTTATGTGTGGCAACACAGTCCCCGACCAGTAGATCACTGGGTATCTTGTTGCTTATGTGTGGCAACACAGTCCCCGACCAGTAGATCACTGGGTATCTTGTTGCTTATGTGTGGCAACACAGTCCCCGACCAGTAGATCACTGGGTATCTTGTTGCTTATGTGTGGCAACACAGTCCCCGACCAGTAGATCATTGGGTATCTTGTTACTTATGTGTGGCAACACAGTCACCGACCAGTAGATCACTGGGTATCTTGTTGCTTATGTGTGGCAACACAGTCCCCGACCAGTAGATCACTGGGTATCTTGTTACTTATGTGTGGCAACACAGTCCCCGACCAGTAGATCACTAGGTATCTTGTTACTTATGTGTGGCAACACAGTCCCCGACCAGTAGATCACTAGGTATCTTGTTGCTTATGTGTGGCAACACAGTCCCCGACCCAGTAGATCACTAGGTATCTTGTTGCTTATGTGTGGCAACACAGTCCCCGACCAGTAGATCACTAGGTATCTTGTTGCTTATGTGTGGCAACACAGTCCCCGACCAGTAGATCACTAGGTATCTTGTTGCTTATGTGTGGCAACACAGTCCCCGACCAGTAGATCACTGGGTATCTTGTTGCTTATGTGTGGCAACACAGTCCCCGACCAGTAGATCACTAGGTTATCTTGTTGCTTATGTGTGGCAACACAGTCCCCGACCAGTAGATCACTAGGTATCTTGTTGCTTATGTGTGGCAACACAGTCCCCGACCAGTAGATCACTAGGTATCTTGTTGCTTATGTGTGGCAACACAGTCCCCGACCAGTAGATCACTAGGTATCTTGTTGCTTATGTGTGGCAACACAGTCCCCGACCAGTAGATCACTAGGTATCTTGTTGCTTATGTGTGGCAACACAGTCCCCGACCAGTAGATCATTGGGTATCTTGTTACTTATGTGTGGCAACACAGTCACCGACCAGTAGATCACTGGGTATCTTGTTGCTTATGTGTGACCAGACCTACCTGGAGTTCATTACCTTTGTAAATTGTGAGTTCATTACCTGTGTACCTAGTTCAGCTATCAAAACTTTGGGGGCCCTGTCCCTGGACCCATTATGTACCTCTGTAATCTGTAAATACCTTTGTAACTTGTCATGATTGTGACCAGACCTACCTGGAGTTCATCACCTTTGTAAATTGTGAGTTCATTACCTTTGTAAATTGTGAGTTCATTACCTTTGTAAATTGTGAGTTCATTGCCTCTGTAACTTGCTCAGCTATCAAAACTTTGGAGTCCAGTCCCTGGACCAATTATGTACCTCTGTAATCTTTTGACTACCGCCCACAGGATGGGTATGGGGTGCATAATAAACATATTAAACTAACTAACTAACTTATGTGTGGTATACAATACTGACAACATCAACATCTGGGTGTCCTGTATTTGTAGACGTTTCGCCATCCAGTGACTTGATCAGTATAAGGACATTATGTGAAGACTGTGAGGTAATCAGTCCCTCAGTCTTGGAGCTGAAGAGTACAGTAGTCTTGAGGAATCTGGATCACAGGGAACGAACGAACGAACGAACGGAAGTTCAGGTAAGATCCCAAATGGGATGAGCGGGGAAGACGGGACAGACGAAGAATAGTGATGGAGGAGTGTTCTTAGTCGTAGAAATAGAGCCAGGGCTTAACCCAGCAGCGAAGGCGATCGTGGGACAGATATTGAGAAGAGAAATTCAGGCTCTTCTATTGGGACTCTGGTGGGGTGAGCGGGGAGTTTACCTGGAGAGAGTTTCGGGGGTCAACGCCCCCGCGGCCCGGTCTGTGACCAGGCCTCCTTAGGTCAGTGTCCCAGGATGCGACCCACACCAGTCGACTAACACCCAGGTACCCATTTTACTGATGGGGAACATAGACATCAGGTGGAAAGAAACACGTCCAATGTTTCTACTCTGGCTGGGAATCGAACCCAGGCCCTCACCGTGTGAAGCGAGAGCGTTAACCACCAGGCCACCAGAGCCCGGGGAGGAAGGGACAGGCAAAGATTAGCGCTAGAGAGGAGTGTAGAACTGGGCCATATCTTAACCCAAAAGCTAAGGCGAACGTGGGTCAGATCATCAAAAAAATGATCACAGGGAGTATAACTGTTGCTTATATACTGGCGTCAGGTGAGGGACGGGTAGCAGACGAAGACATTGCCACTGGTAGGTGGGATTTCCCAGTGGAAATAGGTCATACCCGAGTGATGGTCCAGTAGTAAGGTGACGATGTCCTCTGTACCAAGGTTCCATGATGTTGCAGTGTCTGACATGTTGTTCTCTACACAAATGTTGTTGTGTGTGATATTCTGTGTAACTGTATTTGTGTACTGCTGAGTAAACTTACTTATTATGGTATACAGTACCGACAAGATGAATTAGACACATATCCAACATCTGGGTATCTTTATTTGTAGACGTTTCGCCCTCCAGTGACTTTATCAATACAGTACAAGTGCATAATGTTGGAACATTTCTTCAGTCTAATAAAGAGGTGATTTAATATTGGAGACAGCAAGGGCAATGGAGAGGTAACATTGACTTATTAAATATTTAAGTCAGTATCTAAGTAATCTAACTTTTGGGGCCCTAGTTCCTAGGCCTCAGTGTATATCCATTTGTTTTTGCGCTGCCATCTGTAGGATAGTTATGAAGATTGAGACACTTATGCAGCATATGAGAATCTTTATTCAGGAAACGTTTCGCCACACAGTGGCTTCATCAGTCCAATACAAAGAGGAAGGCGTAAGGAGAGGAGGAGAATGAGGTAATCAGTCCCTCAACCTGGAGTCGATGTGTTCAGTCCATCAATCTTGTAGAATGTACAGCATAGGGCCGTAGACCTGGCTTATATACTGTAGTGAGGTGAGGTGAAGCAGGCGGAGGCGGCGTCATAGTGGTACCATCCACTAGTCGAAGTAGGTCTTCGTCCAAAGGTTGAACAAGTGTTGAAGAATTCTTTGTAACAAGATCCCTTGATGCTGCTGTGTCTGACAGTTGTGATGAATGGTTTGAAAAACCATTGAATAAAGATTCCCATATGCTGCATAAGTGTCTCAATCTTCAACTTGTCGGTTTTTCAAACCATTCATCACAGGATAGTTATGAGATGCACAATAATCTACCTAGTAATATCCATAGGATGGCTGTGAGTTGCACAGTAAACTAGCCACTACCATTCACAGGATATGAGGTACACAATAAATTAGCCACTACCATCCACAGGATGGATATGAGGTACACAATAAACTAGCCACTACCATCCAGGATGGATATGAGGTACACAATAAACTAGCCACTACCATCCATGGGGTCTTAAAGAAGACAAAACATTGATGGCAACAGGTAAATGAGTGAAATAGAGAAGTTACAGTACAACTCCGTCTTCAGAGAACCTCTTGAGGTCTGAGTTTCTTATGTATATCAAACTCAAAGCTCTAGCAACATCTCCACAATTTCTGAAGTACAATAGTCCTTTTCCCAGTTGAGCCTGGCCCATGGCCGGGCTCCGAGAGTAGAAAGACTCGAAACTCATCACAGGTATATCAAAGGCCCAGGCTCGTGAAACTCCGTATTAAGAATTACAAGAAATCACATAAGTATTTTATGGAGCACGGAGCTGGGTGCTGTATAATCCTTGTGGGTTTAGCGCTTAGTTATGATAATATGGAGCCTGGATACAGGTGTCATTCCATAGTCATTAAAAATCATTGATAATATCCCACTTCACAAAGTATGCAGCAAAACAAATCCGAGAAGCTGTAGACCAATCGTGTTAACTTACGTATCAAAATCTTTTAGTGGACCCTAAGAAGCAAGATGTCTGCTGTATGGAATCACCAGTTGCACAGCCCAGGGCAGCTGGGTTTAGAGCAGGTCGTTCCTGCCTCTCACAACTACTGGGCCACTATGACATGGTCTTGGATGGTCGTTCCTGCCTCTCACAACTACTGGGCCACTATGACATGGTCTTGGATGGTCGTTCCTGCCTCTCACAACTACTGGGCCACTATGACATGGTCTTGGATGGTCGTTCCTGCCTCTCACAACTACTGGACCACTATGACATGGTCTTGGATGGTCGTTCCTGCCTCTCACAACTACTGGACCACTATGACATGGTCTTGGATGGTCGTTCCTGCCTCTCACAACTACTGGACCACTATGACATGGTCTTGGATGGTCGTTCCTGCCTCTCACAACTACTGGACCACTATGACATAGTCTTGGATGGTCGTTCCTGCCTCTCACAACTACTGGGCCACTATGACATGGTCTTGGATGGTCGTTCCTGCCTCTCACAACTACTGGGCCACTATGACATAGTCTTGGATGCACTGGAAGTGTGATGAATGGTTTGAAAAACCGACAAGTTGAAGATTGAGACACTTATGCAACATATGGGAATCTTTATTCAGGAAACGTTTCGCCACACAGTGGCTTCATCAGTCCAATACAAAGTAGAAAGGCGTAAGGAGAGGAGGAGTTTGAGGTAATCAGTCCCTCAGCCTGGAGTCAATGTGTTCAGTCCATCAAGCTTGTAAAATGTACAGCATAGGACCGTAGACGTGGCTTATACACAAGTGCAACTAATGTGACATTTTATTGTGGCAACGTTTCGCTCTCCAGGAGCTTTATCAAGTCGTTACAAACAGCACATGAACACGTTTGGGTATATATAGGCTCAGAGTGAGGTGCAATACTAGTAGTAGTAGTAGTAGTAGTAGTAGTAGTAGTAGTACAATATGTTAGAACAATTAACTTGCACATGAGTAAAGGATATAAAAGTTATTACTTGGGAAACATAAAATTTGGTTCGACAAATATTTCTACTGGAGGCTGGATAGAGGCAGCCTGTTTCAATGTTCACTCTGTAATGTGCTTGTGTAGTATTAACAGGAGAGACTATGTGATGGCAGGACTTACTGTTTTCAGGAGGATTCTTGCTAAGACTTCGGAGATGGTGAAGCTACCTTTGTTTTGTTTAATTGTATTCGAAACAGCTATTAGTGATGATTCAAGACACTTGCGTCTGTGGAAATTAGTTTCTTTGATGACTAGTTGGGCGTCCCTGAACTTCATGAGATGATTGGTGGAATTTCGGTGTTGTACACAGGCGTTGTTCGTGTTATCGTTCCTACATGCATAAATGTGTTCATTGAGGCGGGTGTCGAGGTTTCTTGCTGTTTCACCTATATAAATCTTGTCGCAGCCTCTACAGGGTATAGTGTAAACCCCTGCGTTGACCGGTTCGTGGTGCTTGGATTTTGTTCTGGTTAGATCCTTTATCGAAGTGCTGGAAGCGATGTTCTAACCAGAACAAAATCCAAGCTCTACGAACCAGTCAACGCAGGGGTTTACAAAATCCACTCAAACCTAAAGCTGCCCCAACTTCTGACAGACAGACCAAAGAACATAAAAACAGATCCATCTCTTCCTCCCCCTCCAGGAAACTGGTCCGTAACACCTACAGACACACATCCACCGATGGCACCACTATCATGGGCTTTAATCCAAACTCCTCCCCCGACATTAAACTCCTCCCCCGACATGTTTAAAGTGATTCAGTTCAACGTACGTTCTTACTATACAATTAGACACCTACTGGCCGAGCTCCTTGTGAAGCAGAGAGACCAGATATTGTTTTGCTAAACAGTACCTGCCTCAAAGCCCCTCAACGTATCCGCCATTATGGTTATACTGCACTACAGTCCCCCTATGATCCCCACGATGGGGTTGCCATCCTTGTCAATTCCAACATAAAACACGAATTTCTCCCAATCCCTTTTATTCACCAACACTGTCTTGCAGTCAGAATACACACCCACCTTGGCCCCTTTATCTTTTTCACCACCTATGCTCGCCCAAACACTATTCTCAACATACACGACCTTTCCTTAGTCTTCAACTACACCAACACACCAACTAGCTGACATGAATGCCAAACACACAGCCTTTCATCACACCAGTAACAACCAACTTGGTCACCAATTACTCAACTTCACAAACCATTAACACCTAATTCATCTTGGCCCAGACTTCAACACCTTCTACAACCACACTGGCCAAGGCAAACCAGGCATCATTCTGGCAAACCGAGCCAGCTCTCTATTTCTACACTACATCTCACCTGGCCCTATTACAGGCTCTGATCACATCCCAGTCATCTTACACATCTCCTACGCTGTATAGTCCTTGTGGCTTAGCGCTTCTTTTTGATTATTATAATAATAATAATTACACATCTCCTCCAAACCTATCCTCATTCCAACCGCACCTTCCTTCTCCTACAAGAACGCTGACTGGAATGCTTTCAAACAACACATAGACAATATTAACCTCACCTATGACTACAGCAACAAACCTATCTCTGACATCGATACTCAACTTGATCTCATCCAGGACACCATTACACAAGCAGCCAACATCGCAATACCAAAGAAAACTCACACCACTCGTTATTCCTCCAAACCCTCAATCAGAACAAGAAGACTAATTATCTGCTACCACAACCGCTTCCTCTACAATACACACACATTTAATCAAGTCCGATTAGATCTCACTTACCTTAGAAACAACATTTTACACAGTCTAGACCAAGACCACAACAATCACTGGTCACAACTCATACAACAAGCGGACGAACAGCATATTAAAAACACTAAAGCCTTCTGGAACTTTATCAAAAAAATCAGAGGCACAACTCCCACCAACAAATTCAAACACATCACCCACAACAACACACACATCTCAGACCCGCAGACTGCTACCAACATCTTCAAACACATCTGGGAGAACATCTTCCACCCTCACTCACCTCATCCTAACGTTATTCAACACATTCAGAACATAGAACACTGGAACACTGCACACACACAAGATACAACACCAGATAGCCACATACATCTAGACTCTCTTACCTCCTCCCAAGAACTCGACACTCCTTTCACCAACACAGACATTAAAACTCTCCTCAGACACCTTCCTCCCAAGGCTCCTGGTGCCTCTGGTCTAAACCATATTATCCTAAAACACCTTCCTGACTCTATCATTACTGCCTACACAAACCTCCTCAATGCCTCCCTTGCCTCTGGATACTTCCCTTCCCTCTTCAAAGCTGCTACTACTATCCTCCTTCCTAAACCCAATAAAGACCACTCTGACCCTAGAAACTATCGCCCTATCAGCCTCCTCGAAACTTTAGGAAAACTTTGAAAAACTCACCAACCTTCGCCTTCGCAGATACCTGGAACACAACTCTCTACTTTCTGATGGCCAGTTTGGCTTCAGAACACACAGATCCACACAGGATGCCATTAACATCATTCTCAACTACATCCACATAAACACAAAACAAAGAAACAGGACAGCCCTGGTTGCAAAAGACATTGAAAAAGCTTTTGACACTGTGTGGCACGAAGGGCTCAAGTACAAACTCTGCACTAACTTTAACCTGCCTCTCACTACTCGCAAACTCCTCTGCAACTTCCTAGACGGCCGTACCATGAGAATCAAATTCCAAGGCTGTTACTTTGACTACTTCACACTAAATGCTGGAGTACCCCAGGGATCTGTCCTCTCCCCTACCCTCTACATTTTATACACTAACGACATTCCAACACCTGTATACCACAACTCCATCACACTAGCCTATGCAGACGACATTACACAACTTATCACTCATGCCAATATAGATACACTCACACACAAAACACAAAATGAGGTCGACAGGATTGCCATCTGGGAACAAAAATGGAGGATCAAAACCAATGCAGCTAAATCCAGCATTACGTATTTTAACTACAGGAAGCTTGATCCTCCATTACCTGTCGAGCTCAGAACAGCTGACACCCGCACTTACATCCCCATCACACAATCTGTCACTGTCCTTGGCGTTAATCTCGACTACCTTCTTCGTTTACACGGACACATTCACTCAAGGCATGCAATAGCTAGTAAGGCCCTTGCGGGCCTCTACAAGCTGAAACAAGCCTCTCAACGCACCAAACTACACCTCTACAAATCCCTAATAGGTCCTCTGATAACTTACTCTCCTCTAGCCCTCTCTCTTGCAGCTAAAACAAACTTAAACTGCAGCGTGTCCAGAACAAGGGGCTGCGCTGGGTGCTTGATGTCAGATGGGAAAACTTATCCACAAGCGAGTCTCTCCATGCCCAATTAGACATCCCTGCGCTGAATCTGTACTGGAAGACGCTCAGTGACAGACAGATAGACAAACTTGAGACACGACATGACTACTGGACCTCTCTCCTTGACAAAGACATTCGCAGACCCATAAACCAACACAACCTTTTCTGCTCCTTGTATGATCCTGCTCCTAACCCTATTTACAAATAACCTTGGATTCTCTGACAGGTACCATTATATGACCCGCTTTCGCCTTAGCTTAGGGTTAAGACATGGCTCAGTTCTGCACTCCTCTCTAGCGCTAATCTTTGCCTGTCCCTTCCTCCCCGCTCACCCCACCAGAATTTCTCTTCTCAATATCCGTACCACGATCGCCTTTCCTGCTGGGTTAAGCCCTGGCTCTATTTCTACGACTAAGAACACTCCTCTCCAGCACTATTCTTCGTCTGTCCCATCTTCCCCGTTCATCCCATTTGGGATCTTACCTGTACTATCGTTCGTTCGTTCGTTCGTTCACCCCAGGTAGATCTGTTTGTGACTTGAAAAAGCCCACTGTGTGGGCGAAACGTTGTCAATAAAGGATCACATTATACTGCATATGTGTTTATATTTCCATTGTGTCGGTATTTTATACCATTTATTTCCATGTAGACAAAGACATAAGGAATGCAAGATGGAACTTAGTCAGCCATTAACGAGTGTTGTAGATGAATGGTTCAGGGAACCGACACGTTGTTAAATTAGACACATGTGCAACTCTTGGGTATCTTTATTGAGGAAACTTTTCGCCACACAGTGGCTTCAGTCCATACAAAGGAGAAACTTGAAGAACAGGAGGAGAATGAGGTAATCAGTCCCTCAACCTTGAGTCGATGTAGTCAGTCCATCATTCTATTCTACTCAAGATTGATGGACTGACCACATCGACTCAAGGTTGAGGGACTGATTACCTCATTCTCCTCCTGTTCTTCAAGTTTCTCCTTTGTATGGACTGATGAAGCCACCGTGTGGCGAAACGTTTCCTTAATAAAGATACCCAAGAGTTGCACATGTGTCTAATTTAACATTAACGAGTGTGTTTAATGCATCCATCCTTACTGGTGTTGTGCCAGAGTTGTGGAAGATGGCTAATGTGGTTCCTATATTCAAATCAGGGGATAAGTCCGTTCCTTCAAGTTACCGTCCAATAAGCCTGACATCTATAGTGGGCAAGTTACTAGAATAAATTATAGCTGACATTGTTAGAAGTCACCTTGAAGAGCATAAGTTGATTGAAATAAATGGTATAAAATACCCACACAATGGAAATGTAAACACATATGCAGTATAATGTAATCCTTTATTGACAACGTTTCGCCCACACAGTGGGCTTTTTTCAAGTCACGAAGGATCACATTATACTGCACATGTGTTTACATTTCCACAAGTTGATTAATGAATCTCAGCATGGATTCACAAGAGGTCGTTCCTGCCTGACAAATTTACTGACGTTCTTCAGTAGAACATTTGAGGCAGTTGACAGTGATAAAGAATATGATATTGTTTATCTGGATTTTAGTAAAGCCTTCGATAGAGTACCTCACAAGAGACTCTTGAAGTCCAAAGGTTATTTTACAGCTATACATCACTAGTGAGGCCTCATTTAGATTATGCTGCTCAGTTTTGGTCCCCTTACTACAGGATGGACATAGACTCTTTAGAGAACATACAGAGAAGAATGACTAAAATGATTTACTGTGTAAGGAATCTCCCGTATAAAGATAGACTTAAAACCTTAAATCTCCACTCTCTGGAGAGACGTAGAATGAGGGGAGATATCATTGAAGTGTATAAGTGGATGACGGGCATAAACAAGGAGATAATAAAGTTCTGAGGGTGTCGAACCAGAATAATGGATTTAAGTTGGATAAATTTAGATTTAGAAAGGACATAGGTAAGTACTGGTTTTCTAACAGAGTTGTGGATGCGTGGAACAATCTTCCCAGTAGGGTGATAGAGGCTAGGACTTTGGGCAACTTTAAAAAGAGATTGGACAATATATGAGTGGGAGGGGCTGGGTTTGATTGGTGTCATTGGGTATGGGAGTAAATTTTTGGGTTGCTTTGGGTAGAGGTCATTTTGATAAGGACCTGCCTTGTATGGGCCAGTAGGCTTTCTGCAGTGTTCCTCCATTCTTATGTTCTCCTCATCTTCTGGGACCAACTGTCCCCAGGCCAAGACACAGTCAATCTTCAAGTGGATATAAATCAAGTGTTACACTTGACCTTAGACAACAATATAATGTTTAACAAGGACAAGTTTCTCTTGCTTCACTATGGAAGAATGCAGGAAACAAAGACTAACAGACTACAGGATAAACTTAAATTATTCAGTATTGTGAAAGTTGTGTGTGCGCGAGACTTGGGAGTAATGATGTAAGAAGATCTCACATTCAAGAATTACAACAATGTTGTTATTGCTACTACAAGGAAAATGATAGACTGGATAACTAGAACTTTCAAAACAAGAGATGTTGAGCCAATGATGATACTCTTTAAGTTACTACTTGCTCTCTCCAGGCTGGAATACTGTTGTATACTGACCACCACCTTCAAGGCTGGCGAGAATGCTGACCTGGAAAACGTACAGAGACTTTCACTGCTCGTATACACTCAGTCATCTGATCTACTGTTTACACTTGAAATCCGTTGAACCGTATTCCTTGGAACGTAGGCGAGAAAGGTACATCGATATTTAGACCTGGAAAATCCTGGATGGACTGATCCCAAATATGAATACCAAATTCACTTCATATGACAAGAAACTTGGCAGACGGTCCAAAACACCTCCACCAAAGGTAGGGGCCTCACCCAGTACACTAAGAGAGAAGCTGATGAGTGTTAGAGGTCCCCGACTCTTCAGCGCCTGCTTTTCTTGCATAAGGAAAATTACCAAGAAACCTCTGGCTGTCTACAAGAGGAAATTGGACAGGTTCCTGTAATGATTGCCTGACCAGCTGGAGTCTAGCCATCAGTAACAACCTGGTTGATCAGGCGTTGATCCAACAGGAGGCCTGGTCTGGGACCGGGTGTATAACAGTGAGAGTATATAACAGTGAGAGTGTATAACAGTGATGGTGTATAACAGTGTATAACAGGGTGTATAACAGTGATGGTGTATAACAGTGATAGTGTATAACAGTGTATAACAGTGATGGTGTATAACAGTGTATAACAGTGATGGTGTATAACAGTGATAGTGTATAACAGTGATAGTGTATAACAGAGTGTATAACAGTGAGTGTATAACAGTGAGAGTGTATAACAGTGAGAGTGTATAACAGTGAGAGTGTATAACAGTGAGAGTGTATAACAGTGAAGATGTGATGAAGGCGGCTTGATGGTAGGGTGCGAGGCTCTTATATCGGGGTCGCCTCGACTTGACGATCATCAAATGATAATGGCTTCCATAAGGGCGAATGTTGCGGGTTTTGTGTGCGGGATACGACCCTAGTGGAGGTGATGGCTGCTGTACCGCGCAGGCGCACAGCAGTTAGCGCAAATGTTTTGAAGCTGCGTCCGATGTTCCCGCCAGTGTTGAGCCGTGGAGGTGCTGTGTCTGCTGCTGTGTTGCTGGCTGTCTAGTAGGCTGTAGCACAGCTCTGGGGCTTCTGGGACACACGCTCCTGTTTCTGCTGTGAGACACGCTGCTATCTGCTGTGACGCACGCTGCTGTCTCTGCTGTGGGACACGCTGCTGACTGCTGTGACACACGCTGCTGTCTCTGCTGTGGGACACGCTGCTGACTGCTGTGACACGCTGCTGTCTCTGCTGTGGGACACGCTGCTGACTGCTGTGACGCACGCTGCTGTCTCTGCTGTAAGGCACGCTGCTGTGTCTCCTGTGTGGCACGCTGCTGTGACACACGCTGCTGTCTCTGCTGTGGGACACGCTGCTGACTGCTGTGACACATGCTGCTGTCTCTGCTGTAAGGCACGCTGCTGTGTCTCCTGTGTGGCACGCTGCTGTGACGCACGCTGCTGTCTGCTGTGACGCACGCTGCTGTCTGTTGTGACGCACGCTGCTGTCTGCTGTGACGCACGCTGCTGTCTCTGCTGTGGGACACGCTGCTGACTGCTGTGACGCACGCTGCTGTCTCTGCTGTAAAGCCCGCTGCTGTGTCTCCTGTGTGGAACGCTGCTGTCTGCTGTGACGCACGCTGCTGTCTGCTGTGACGCACGCTGCTGTCTCTGCTGTGGGACACGCTGCTGACTGCTGTGACGCACGCTGCTGTCTCTGCTGTAAGACACGCTGCTGTGTCTCCTGTGTGGCACGCTGCTGTCTGCTGTGACGCACGCTGCTGTGTCTCCTGTGACGCACGCTGCTGTCTGCTGTAAGGCACGCTGCTGTGTCTCCTGTGACGCACGCTGCTGTCTGCTGTAAGGCACGCTGCTGTGTCTGCTGTGACGCACGCTGCTGTGTCTGCAGTAAGGCACGCTGCTGTGTCTGCTGTGACACGCTACTGTGTCTGCTGTGGCGCACGCTGCTGTCTGCAGTGAGGTACGCTGCTGTCTGCTGTGACGCACGCTGCTGTCTGCTGTAACGCACGCTGCTGTGTCTGCAGTGAGGTACGCTGCTGTCTGCTGTGACGCACGCTGCTGTCTGCTGTGACGCACGCTGCTGTGTCTGCTGTAAGACACGCTGCTGTCTGCTGTGACACGCTGCTGTCTGCTGTGAAGCACGCTGTGGCTTAGTCCTGGATCCTGTGTGACACGCTGCTGTGACTCCTGTGAGACACGCTGCTGTGTCTGCTGTCAGACACGTTGCTGTCTGCTGTGCTTCTTCCTGCGTGGCACGCTGTGTTACACCGTGACTATCGTGGAAAACGCTGCTGGTGCTGTGGTAGGCTGTGAGAGCTGTGCAGCACGCTGTTACTGCTGTGAGAGACTGTTGGTAGCTGTGATACGCTGTGAGAGCTGTGCGGCACGCTGTTACTGCTGTGAGAGAGTGTTGGTAGCTGTGATACGCTGTGAGAGCTGTGCGGCACGCTGTTACTGCTGTGAGAGACGGTGCTGCTAGCTGTGATACGCTGTGAGAGCTGTGCAGCACGCTGTTACTGCTGTGAGAGACGGTGCTGCTAGCTGATGATACGCTGTGAGAACTGTGCAGCACGCTGTTACTGCTGTGAGAGGCAGTGTTGGTAGCTGTGATACGCTGTGAAAGCTGTGCAGCACGTTGTTACTGCTGTGAGAGACAGTGTTGGTAGCTGTGATACGCTGTGAGTGTTGTGTAGCAAGCCTGGACCGCCACCTGATAGTCTTGCTACACCTGTGATAGTCTTGCTACACCTGTGATAGTTTTGCTACACCTGTGATAGTCTTGCTACACCTGTCTGCTACACAACAACAATATGAACACAGAGCGTGTAGGTAGCGAGCCTCCACAGATGCCTGGGCCTACCCAGTTACCCCCTCATCAGCTGTTAGGCCTGGCAGGGCTAGTTGCAGGGGCAGGTATGGGCACCAACGTGCCCACCAACATGAACATGGGTATGCATAACCCCAACACCACCGAGAACAACACGCCACCAGCATCATCATCCTCGCGTACTATCTCAGGGACTACTACTACGAGTGGTCTTATGGCTGGTGTGGGAGGGTCTTCAAGACCTCCCCCGCTACCCCAGGCTCTTCTAAACATGGAGGGAGGTGGGAGCATGCCCTGGGGTGGGTGGGCAGACCTACAAGACAGCATGGGTATGGAGAGAGGTAGATCACGTAACTGGACTTACGAGGAAACAGTCGAATTGATATCGATGTACACAAGTGAGGAATGGCAGAGTAAGTTTAGCAGCGAGAAGAAGAACCACCGCGCCATCTGGGCGGCGCTGGCTGCCGCACTCACCCGCCGCAAGGATGTGTCTGGAGACGAGGCCCGCCAGCGGTTAAATAACCTTAAGGCTCTCTACAACCGCACCCGCAGGCAGCTCCTGGCGGGGGAGATCTCCAGTCCACAGTGGGAGTACTGGGACCCGCTGCACTCCTTCTTGGGTCGTCCACAGCCTTACATACCCATGAGTGGGGCGCCCACACAACCTAGACCCCCGCCCCTGCATGGCTTCTCTCAGCACCAGTATCAACCCCACGCCCATCATCAAGGCTTGCTGGGAGCTTTAACGTTTCCCCAGCACATGACACAACCCATGGATACTCCTCATCAAAGACCCTTCGTGAAGGTATGCGTGTTTGCTGTTTGTATGTAAGAACATAAGAACATAAGAAAGGAGGAACACTGCAGCAGGCCTGTTGGCCCATACTAGGCAGGACCTTTACAATTCATCCCACTAACAAACATTTGACCAACCCAATTTTCAATGCCACCCAAGAAACAAGCTCCGATGTGCAAGTCCCTCTCAAATCCAACCCCTCCCACTCATGAGCTTATCCAACCTAAATTTGAAACTACCCAAAGTCCTAGCCTCAATAACCCAACTAGGTAGACTGTTCCACTCATCAACTACCCTATTTCCAAACCAATATTTCCTATGTCCTTTCTAAATCTAAACTTATCTAATTTAAATCCATTACTGCGGGTTCTCTCATGGAGAGATATCCTCAAGACCTTGTTAATATCCCCTTTATTAATACCTATCTTCCACTTATACACTTCGATCAGGTCTCCCCTCATTCTTCGTCTAACAAGTGAATGTAACTTAAGAGTCTTCAATCTTTCTTCATAAGGAAGATTTCTAATGCTATGTATTAATTTAGTCATCCTACGCTGAATGTTTTCTAACGAATTTATGTCCATTCTGTAATATGGAGACCAGAATTGAGCTGCATAAGCTAGGTGAGGCCTTACTAATGATGTATAAAGCTGCAGTATGACCTCTGGACTTCTGTTGCTTACACTTCTTGATATAAATCCCAGTAATCTATTTGCCTTATTACGTACGCTTAGGCATTGCTGTCTTGGTTTAAGGTTGCTGCTTACCGTAACCCCCAAGTCCTTTTCGCAATCTGTATGGCTAAGTTCTACATTATTTAACTTATAAGTGCTAGGGTTATGGACACTCCCGAGCTTCAGAACCTTGCATTTATCTACATTGAACTGCATCTGCCACTTTTCTGACCAAGAGTAGAGTTTGTCTAAATCCTCCTGAAGTTCCCTAACATCTACGTTTGAATCAATTATCCTACCTATCTTCGTGTCATCGGCGAATTTGCTCATATCACTAGTAATTCCTTCATCAAGATCATTGATATATATTATAAACAACAACGGGCCCAAGACTGATCCCTGTGGAACGCCACTTGTTACTGATCCCCACTCGGATTTAACCCCATTTATGGACACTCTCTGCTTCCTGTCTGTGAGCCATGATTCGATCCACGAGAGCACTCTTCCCCCAATGCCATGAGCTGCTACTTTCTTCAACAGTCTTTGGTGTGGAACTCTATCAAATGCCTTACTAAAATCTAAGTAAATAATATCAAATTCTTTATCGTGGTCAACAGCCTCAAAAGCTTTACTGTCTTCAAGTTATGTCCTAGAATTTGTATTGATAAAGCCACTGGATGGCGAAACGTCTACAATAAAGATACCCAGATGTTGCACGTGTGTCTTAATCTCATTTTGTCGGTATTGTATACCATTCGTACACAACTTGTCAGACACTGCAACATCATGGATTCTTAATTCTGAGGACATGTACATAACCTTCACGACTACGACAACTACTACTACAACTAACCCATCTCTTTGGGAAGGACCTACTTCCACTGGGGAATCCCGCCTACCAGTGAATATGCCCTCGTCTGCTACACCTGACGTTACTATATAAGCGCCAGGGTCCTTTCTTCTGCTTCAGAATCTCCACGACTATGGTGCTCTTCGCACCTACTCCTAGGTTGAGGGACTGATTACCTCATCTTCTGTACATAGTTCTACTGTCTTCAAGTTATGTCCTAGAATTTGTATTGATAAAGCCACTGGATGGCGAAATGTCTACAATAAAGATACCCAGATGTTGCACATGTGTCTTAATCTCATTTTGGGCCGGTATTGTATACCATTCGTACACAACTTGTCAGACACTGCAACATCATGGATTCTTAATTCTGAGGACATGTACATAACCTTCACGACTACGACAACTACTACTACAACTAACCCATCTCTTTGGGAAGGACCTACTTCCACTGGGGAATCCCGCCTACCAGTGAATATGCCCTCGTCTGCTACACCTGACGTTACTATATAAGCGCCAGGATCCTTTCTTCTGCTTCAGAATCTCCACGACTATGGTGCTCTTCGCACCTACTCCTAGGTTGAGGGACTGATTACCTCATCTTCTGTACATAGTTCTACTGTCTTCAAGTTATGTCCTAGAATTTGTATTGATAAAGCCACTGGATGGCGAAACGTCTACAATAAAGATACCCAGATGTTGCACATGTGTTGTAATCTCACTTTACTGAAGAAATTTAATAAATTAGACAAGACCGGCCTCTTGTGAATCCATGCTGAGTATCATTAATCAAGCTATGCTTATCGAGATGGCTTCTTATAATCTGAGCTATAATTGACTCTAGTAATTTGCCTACAATTGAGGTCAGGCTTATTGGGCGGTAATTTGACGGTAACGACTTGTCCCCTGTTTTAAAAATAGGAATTACATTAGCCATCTTCCACATATCAGACACTACACCTGTTTGAAGAGATAAATTAAAAATATTAGTTAATGGTTCACAGACTTCCATTTTGCATTCCTTAAGAACCCTTGAAAAAACCTCATCAGGACTGATGATTTACTGTGTAAGGAACCTCCCGTATGAAGATAGACTTAAAGCCTTAAATCTCCACTCTCTGGAGAGGCGTAGAATGAGGGGAGATATCATTGAAGTGTATAAGTGGATGACGGGCATAAACAAGGGAGACATTAATAAAGTACTGAGGGTGTCGAACCAGGTAAGAACCAGGAATAATGGATTTAAGTTGGATAAATTTAGATTTAGAAAGGACATAGGTAAGTACTGGTTTTCTAACAGAGTTGTAGATGCATGGAACAGTCTTCCCAGTGGGGTGATAGAGGCTAGGACCTTGGGTAGCTTTAAGAAGAGACTGGACAAATATATGAGTGGGAGGGGCTGGGTTTGATTGGTGTCATGGGGTATGGGAGTTATTTCTTGGGTAGCTTTAGGTAGATGTCGTTTTGATAAGGACCTGCCTCGTATGGGTCAGTAGGCCTTCTGCAGTCTTCCTACATTCTTATGTTCTTATGTTAGGACCCGGTGACTTATTTTGCTTCAGTCGGTCTATCTGCTTCACAACCATTTCACTAGTGACTGTGATGTTACATAATTTATCTTCTTCTGGCCCACTATAAAAATTAATTACTGGAATATTATTAATGTCTTCCTGTGTAAAAACCGAGAGAAAATAATTATTTAAAATCGAGCACATTTCATTCTCTTTGTCAGTAAGATGCCCATAGTTATTTTTAAGGGGACCTATCTTATCTCTAACTTTTGTTCTATATACCTGGAAAAAACTTTTTGGGTTAGTTTTAGAATCCCTAGCAACTTTAATTTCATAGTCCCTTTTAGCTTTTCTTATCCCCTTTTTAATGTCCCTCTTAATGTCAATATACTGATTCATAAGATGACCCTCGCCTCTTTTGATATGCCTATAAATTCCTTTCTTATGCCCTATTAGATATTTCAGCCTATTATTCATCCATTTTGGGTCATTTCTATTTGATCTAATTTCTTTGTAAGGGATAAACGTTCTCTGAGCAGCATGTATTGTGTTCAGAAAACTGTCATATTGATTGCTCTCTTCGTTACCCCAGTCAACAGATGATAAGTTTTTCTCTAAGCCCATCGTAATCTGCTAAGTGAAAATCTGGGACTGTTACTGAGTTATCCCTACTATCATACTTCCATTCAATGCTAAATGTAATTGATTTGTGGTCGCTAGCACCCAGTTCCTCTGAAACTTCTAAATTATTAACAAGGGATTCGTTGTTTGCCAGAACTAAGTCAAGCAGGTTATTACCCCTTGTAGGTTCTGTCACAAACTGCTTCAAAAAACAATCCTGAACTACTTCTAAGAAGTCGTATGATTCTAAATTCCCAGTCAAGAAATTCCAATCAATATGACTAAAGTTAAAGTCTCCTAGAATTACTACATTTTCGTGCCTTGTGGCCCTAACAATTTCCTCCCATAGTAGTCTCCCCTGGTCCCTATCTAAATTTGGGGGATGGTATATCACACCTAAAATTAATTTTTCATGCCCCTCTGAAAATTCTATCCAAACAGACTCTGTATGTGTTACTTCAGACTTTATACCCGTTTTTATGCAACAGTTCAAGCGATCTCGGACATACAATGCCACCCCACCCCCCTTTCCGACACTTCTGTCTACTTGGAACAATTTAAAACCCTGGATATGACATTCTGCAGGCATGTCCCGACTTTTTGAATTAAACCACGTCTCAGTAATGGCAAATACATCTATGTTACCTGCACTAGCAACTAGTCTCAACTCGTCTATCTTATTCCTAGCACTGCGACTATTTGTGTAATAAATATTTAAAGACCCTCCTCTCTCTTTACCCTTCCTGCTCCTTTCTGTTTTTCCACTAAACCTATTACTGTCCTTGTCAATTAGTACCACTGGCTTTCCAATATCCACCTCATTTTGCCTATTACTAGTTCTCCTAGTACTCATATTACTACCCTGCAACTTCACAGTTTTCCCGCAAAAACCCATACCACTAACTATTCCTAGTTTAAAGACCTAACAGCTCCCTCCACTGCGTTGGCCAGTGCTCCCACCCCACACCTAGATAAGTGAACTCCGTCCCTGGCATACATGTCATTTCTGCCATAGAAGAGGTCCCAGTTGTCAATGAATGTTACTGCATTTTCCTTACAGTATTTGTCCAGCCAGCAATTGACACCAATTGCTCTGGACAACCATTCATTTCCAACTCCTCTCCTTGGCAAAATGCCACATATGACAGGTTTCCCACCCTTCCTCCTAATTATCTCTATTGCTGACCTATACCTGCTAATCAGGTCCTCACTTCTACGTCTGCCAACATCGTTGCCTCCAGCACTGAGACAGATAATAGGATTGCTCCCATTACCTCTCATGATGTCATCCAGACGGCTAACAATATCCTTAATGTAAAGTAAAAGGACACAAGTGCAACTAATGTGACATTTATTGTGGCAACGTTTCGCTCTCCAGGAGCTTTATCAAGCCATTACAAACAATACATGGACACAGAGGGTATATAAAGGCTCTGAGTGAGGTGCAATACTAGTGAGGTACCATTTCGATGTTCACTAGTGGTAATAGTAGTAGTAGTAGTAGTAGTAGTAACAAAAATAATACAATATGGAAGAGCAAATAATTCGTACATGAGTAAAAGGATATAAAAGCTATTACTTGGGTAACATAAATATACCGAATTTGTAGTCCTGAGTTTCTTGACGAGGAATGTACTTACATTCACCAAACATTCACTGAGTTACAATTTCCTTCTTTTTTCATCAAAGACTGCAAGAAAAGAGCTCTTCAGATCATCAATTCTCCACGCATCAACACCGCTCCCAACAAAGTTATAATTCTTCCCAACAGCCAGGTTGCACTAAACGTCTCAAAAGTACTTTCACAAGCTAACACCAGAGTCGCCATCGCTTCTACCACTTCAATAAAGGATCTAACCAGGACAAAACCCAAGCACCACGAACCAGTCAATGCAGGAGTTTACACTATACCCTGTGGAGGCTGTGACAAGATCTACGTAGGTGAAACAGCAAGAAACCTCGACACCCGCCTCAATGAACACATTTACGCATGTAGGAACGACAACTTAAACAACGCCTGTGTACAACACCGAAATTCCACCAATCATCTCATGAAATTCAGAGACGCCCAATTAGTGATCAAAGAAACTAATTTCCGCAGACGCAAGTGCCTTGAATCAGCACTAATAGCTGTTTCGAATACAATTAAACAAAACAACGGCAGCTTCACCATCTCCGAAGTCTTAGCAAGAATCCTCCTGAAAACAGTAAACCCTGCCATCACATAGTCTCTCCTGTTATACTACACAAGCACATTACAGAGAGTGAACACCGAAAAAAACCTACATCTTTCCAGTCTATATTTGTCCAACCTATTTTTATGTTACCCAAGTAATAGCTTTTATATCCTTTTACTCATGTACGAATTATTTGCTCTTCCATATTGTATTATTTTTGTTACTACTACTACTACTACTACCACTAGTGAACATCGAAATGGTACCTCACTAGTATTGCACCTCACTCAGAGCCTTTATATACCCTCTGTGTCCATGTATTGTTTGTAATGGCTTGATAAAGCTCCTGGAGAGCGAAACGTTGCCACAATAAATGTCACATTAGTTGCACTTGTGTCCTTTTACTTTACATATTGTCGGTAATTCTACCAACTTTATTACAATATCCTTCATCCCAGCCCCAGGAAAACACACTCTCTGCCTCCTACTCCTATCCTTCAAGCAGAATGCCCTATCCATGTACCTAATCTGGCTATCCCCAACAACAACAATGTTTTTACCTTCCTTGGCGTCGTCCGTCGTGATGCTCCGAGTAGTCGACTCACATTCGCCAGGTAGCATTACACCACTTGTAGAATTCGTCAAGACGTTCTCGATGGTCTTCGTTGGGGTTTCTAGGGATGTCTCACTCACGTCTGCCAATGCTTCTTTGGTGCTCGTTGTGGCATTCCCAGTAGAACACTCACATTCGTCAGGTAGCACCGAGAATGGGTTGGAAGTTTCCACGGTAGTCTTCTGGTTTCTCGTTGTTTCTGCCTCTCCAACCGTTTTCTTGATCTTCAGCTTGGTTCCATGTTGCCTGTCCACTGACCAAGCTCCCCTCTTAACCTGGGGACTCACAACAGGAGGATTACTACGAATCCTCTTGTTCTCCTCCGTTAATCGCCGTATCTCCATCTTAGCAACTCTGAGCTCTTCTCTCAGCTGCTGGTAAAGTTGCTCAAGAGAGGGCATCCTGGTTCAGATTCACAGAGAGCACACAAACAGGTCTTCACAGAGCTAAGTACACGTCACCACTGAGATATGATACACGTCACCACTGAGATATGTACACGTCACCACTGAGATATGTACACGTCACTGTGTTTGTGTGTGTACTCAATTATTTGTGGTTGCAGGGGTCGAGTCTTAGCTCCTGGCCCCGTGTGTGTGTGTGTGTGTATGTGCATGTATGTGTGTGTATGTGTGTGTGTGCGTGTGTGTGTGTGTGTGTGTGTGTGTGTGTGTGTGTGTGTGTGTGTGTGTGTGTGTGTGTGTGTGTGTGTGTGTGTGTATACTCACCTAGTTATGGTTTCAGGGGTCGATTCACAGCTCCTGGCCCCGCCTCTTCCCGCTCCATGAGCTTTATCATATGTCTTCTTAAAGCTATGTGTGGATCCTGCCTCCACTACATCACTGCCCAGACTATTCCACTTCCTGACAATCTTGTGACTGAAGAAATACTTCCTAACATCCCTTTGACTCATCTGAGTCTTCAACTTCCAACTGTGTCCCCTTGTTGCTGTGTCCCATCACTGGAACATCCTGTTCCTGTCCATTCCTGTCGATTCCTCTCAGTATTTTATATGCCGTTATCATATCCCCCCTATTTTTCCTCTCTTCCAATGTTATCAGGTCGATTTCTCTTAACCTCTCCTCGTAAGACATACCCCTTAGCTCCGGGACTAGTCTTGTTGCAAACCTTTGAACTTTCTCTAGTTTTCTTACATGCTTGGCTAGGTGAGGGTTCCAAACTGGTGCTGCATACTCCAATATGGGCCTAACGTGCACAGTGTACAGGGTCCTGAATGAGTTCTTAATAAGATGTCGGAATTCTGTTTTTAGGTTTGGTAGGCGCCCGTAAGCTGTAACAGTTATTTGGTTGTTATGCTCCTCAGGAGATGTGCCTGGTGTTATACTCACCCCAAGATCTTTTTCCTTGAGTGAGGTTTGTAGTCTTTGGCCCCCTAGACTGTACTCCATCTGTGGTTTTCTTTGCCCTTCCCCAATCTTAATGGCTTTGCACTTGGCGGGGTTGAACTCCAGGAGGCATTTGCTGGACCAGGCCTGCAGCCTGTCCAGATTCCTTCGTAGTTTTGCCTGGTCCTTGTCCGATTGAATTCTTCTCATCAACTTCACATCATCTGCAAACAGGGACACTTCAGAATCTATTCCTTCCTCCTTCCGTCGTTCACAAATACCAGAAACAGCACCAGTCCTAGGAGTGACCCCTGTGGCACCCCGCTCGTTACAGGCGCCCACTCTAACACCTCGCCACGTACCATGACTCGCTGCTGTCTTCCTGACAGGTATTCCCTGATCCATTGTAGTGCCTACCCTGTTATCCCTGCCTGGTCCTCCAGGTTTTTCACTAATCTTTTGTGTGGAACTGTGTCAGACACGTTCTTACAGTCCAAAAAAATGCAATCTACCCACCCCTCTCTCTCTCTCTCTCTTGTCTTACTGCAATTACCCTGTCATAGAACTTCAGGTTTGTGACACAGGATTTCCTGTCCCTGAAACCGTCGTGGCTGTCGTTGGTAAGCTCATTCCTTTCTAGGTGTTCCACCACTCTTCTGATAATCTTCTCCATGACCTTGCATACTATACATGTCTGACACTGGTCTGTAGTTTAGTGCTTCATGTCTGTCTCCTTTTTTAAAAATTGGGAATACATTTACTGTCTTTCATACCTCACGTAGTTGCCCTGTTTCGATAGATGGGTTGAAGATTGTTGTTAGTGGTACACACAGCTCTTCTGCTTCCTCTCTCAGGACCCATGGAGAGATGTTATCCGGCCCCATCGCCTTTCAGGTATCTGGCTCACTTAGTAGCCTTTTCACTTCTTCTCGGTTGTATGTATTGTGTCTAACACTTGATGATGTTCCCCACCTCTGCATCTTTCTGGAGATCCTTCTGTCTCCTATGTGAACACTTCTTTGAATCTCATGTTGAGCTCCACACATTGCAGTCATTTCTTGTGACCTCCCTTCCTTCCTCAGCCTGATTACCTGGTCCTCGACTGTTGTTTTCCTACTGATGTGGCTGTACAACAGCTTTGGGTCAGATTTGGCTTTCGCTGCTATGTCATTCTCGTATTGCCTTTGGGCCTCCCTTCTTACCTGTACATGTTCATTTCTGGCTCTACGACTGCTCTCCGTATTGTCCTGGGTCCTTTGCCTTCTATACTTCTTCCATTCTCTAGCACACTTGGTTTTGGCCTCCCTGCACTTTTGGGTAAACCACGGTTTCATCCTGGCGTTTTCGTACCCTTGGGTACAAACCTCTCTTCAGCTTCCTTGCACATTGTTGTCACATATTCCATCATCTCGTTTACTGACTTCCCTGCCAGTTCTCTGTCCCACTCAACCCCGTTCAGGAAATTCTTCATGCCTGTGTAGTCCCCTTTCTTGTAGTTTGACTTCATTCGCCCTGCCCTTCCTGCTTCTCTCTCCACTTGACCTGACCAGCTGGGCTGTGGCTCGTACGTTGGATTGCGTGCAGCCAGCAGTAACAGCCTGGTTGATCAGGCTCTGATGCACCATGAGGCCTGGTCACAGACCGGGCCGCGGGGGCGTTGACCCTCGGAACTCTCTCCAGGTAAACTCCAGGTAAACTTGTAACTCTATGTATTCGAAGCTCATAGCCACATTATCACTGGCCCCGAGAGGTCTTTCATATGTGATGTCCTCAACATCTGCACTACTCAAGGTGAATACTAGGTCCAGTCTTGCTGGTTCATCCTTTCATCTCTCTCTGGTAGTGTCCCTTACGTGTTGGTACATGAGGTTTTCCAGTACCACCTCCATCATCTTAGCCCTCCACGTGTCTTGGCCCCCCCATATGGCTCCAGGTTCTCTCAATCGATTTCCTTGTGGTTGGAGTCAGCCATAATCAACAGCTTTGCCCTGTGTGTGCTCACCTGATTGTGGTTGCAGGGGTCGAGACTCGGCTCCTGGCCCCGCCTCTTCACTGACTGCTACTGGGTCCTCCCTCTCCCTCCTCCATGAGCTTTACCATACCTCGTCTTAAAACTATGTATGGTTCCTGCCTCCACTACATCGCTTGCCAGACTATTCCACTTACTGACTACTCTGTGGCTGAAGAAATGCTTCCTAATATCCCTTTGACTCATCTGAGTCTTCAGCTTCCAATTGTGACCCCTTGTTTGTGTCCCATCTCTGGAACATTCTGTCTCTGTCAACCTTGTCTATTCCACGCAGTATTTTGTATGTCGTTATCATGTCTCCCCTGACCCTCCTGTCCTCCAGTGTGTGTGTGTGTGTGTGTATGTGTGTGTGTGTGTGTGTGTGTGTGTGTGTGTGTGTGTGTGTGTGTGTGTGTGTGTGTGTGTGTGCATACATGTGAACTTTTACTCACAACTTTCCGTACAAGTTCAAGTCTTCTCACTTACCACAACTTTACACTCGGCCAATTTCCCTTATTCCTCATCTACTGTCGTACCTATACTTAAACTTATGCACGAAATCTGTCTTCAGAAGCAACTCTCACATGTACTCGAGACTTTCAATAAACAGCCGGGATGATGCGTGCGTTAGAGTGCGTGCAACGATCTCCAGTGTTCTGATCAATCCGTCAGTCATGAGCCGGATAGCAGGGGCCATGATTATAGTTGTATAGTGTAGCTGGTTGATGGCCAGCAACCATCCAGAAGTTGACAGCAACCATCCAGAGAGGTCAGCAACCATCCAGAGAGGTTGTCAGCAACCATCCAAAAGTTGACAGCAACCATCCAGAGAGGTTGTCAGCAACCATCCAAAAGTTGACAGCAACCATCCAGAGAGGTTGTCAGCAACCATCCAAAAGTTGACAGCAACCATCCAGAGAGGTTGTCAGCAACCATCCAAAAGTTGACAGCAACCATCCAGAGAGGTTGACAGCAACCATCCAGAGAGGTTGTCAGCAACCATCCAGAGAGGTTGACAGCAACCATCCAGAGAGGTTGTCAGCAACCATCCAAAAGTTGACAGCAACCATCCAGAGAGGTTGACAGCAACCATCCAGAGAGGTTGTCAGCAACCATCCAGAGAGGTTGACAGCAACCATCCAGAGAGGTTGTCAGCAACCATCCAGAGAGGTTGTCAGCAACCATCCAAAAGTTGACAGCAAACATTCAGAGAGGTCAGCAACCATCCAGAGAGGTTGTCAGCAACCATCCAAAAGTTGACAGCAACCATCCAGAGAGGTCAGCAACCATCCAGAGAGGTTGTCAGCAACCATCCAAAAGTTGACAGCAACCATCCAGAGAGGTCAGCAACCATCCAGAGAGGTTGTCAGCAACCATCCAAAAGTTGACAGCAACCATCCAGAGAGGTTGACAGCAACCATCCAGAGAGGTTGTCAGCAACCATCCAAAAGTTGACAGCAACCATCCAGAGAGGTTGTCAGCAACCATCCAAAAGTTGACAGCAACCATCCAGAGAGGTTGTCAGCAACCATCCAGAGAGGTTGTCAGCAACCATCCAAAAGTTGACAGCAACCATCCAGAGAGGTTGTCAGCAACCATCCAGAGAGGTTGTCAGCAACCATCCAGAGAGGTTGTCAGCAACCATCCAGAGAGGTTGTCAGCAACCATCCAGAGAGGTTGTCAGCAACCATCCAGAGAGGTTGTCAGCAACCATCCAGAGAGGGTGTCAGCAACAATCCAGAGAGGTTGTCAGCAACCATCCAGAGAGGGCGTCAGCAACCATCCAGAGAGGGCGTCAGCAGCCATCCAGAGAGGTCAGCAACCATCCAGAGAGGGTGTCAGCAACCATCCAGAGAGGGTGTCAGCAACCATCCAGAGAGGTTGTCAGCAACCATCCAGAGAGGGCGTCAGCAACCATCCAGAGAGGTTGTCAGCAACCATCCAGAGAGGAGGTTAGAGGCTGGAGGAGGCTAGAGGCTGAAGGAGGCTAGAGGCTGGAGGGGGAGGAGGCTACAGGCTGGAAGAGGAGGAGGCTGGAGGAGGAGGCTAGAAGCTGAAGGAGGAGGCTAGAGGCTGGAGGAGGCTAGAGGCTAGAGGAGGAGGAGGAGGAGGAGGAGGGGGAGGCGGCTAGAGGCTGAAGGAGGCTAGAGGCTGGCGGAGGAGGCTAGAGGCTGGCGGAGGAGGATAGAGGCTGGAGGAGGCTGGAGGAGGAGGAGGAGGGGGAGGCGGCTAGAGGCTGAAGGAGGCTAGAGGCTGGAGGGGGAGGAGGCTACAGGCTGGAAGAGGAGGAGGCTGGAGGAGGAGGCTAGAAGCTGAAGGAGGAGGCTAGAGGCTGGAGGAGGCTAGAGGCTGGAGGAGGAGGAGGAGGAGGAGGGGGAGGCGGCTAGAGGCTGAAGGAGGCTAGAGGCTGGCGGAGGAGGATAGAGGCTGGAGGAGGCTAGAGGCTGGAGGAGGAGGAGGAGGAGGAGGGGGAGGCGGCTAGAGGCTGAAGGAGGCTAGAGGCTGGCGGAGGAGGATAGAGGCTGGAGGAGGCTAGAGGCTGGAGGAGGAGGAGGAGGAGGAGGGGGAGGCGGCTAGAGGCTGAAGGAGGCTAGAGGCTGGCGGAGGAGGCTAGAGGCTGGAGGAGGAGGCTAGAGGCTGAAGGAGGCTAGAGGCTGGCGGAGGAGGCTAGAGGCTGGAGGAGGAGGCTAGAGGCTGGAGGAGGCTAGAGGCTGGCGGAGGAGGCTAGAGGCTGGAGGAGGAGGCTAGAGGCTGAAGGAGGCTAGAGGCTGAAGGAGGAGGCTAGAGGCTGGAGGAGGAGGCTAGAGGCTGAAGGAGGCTAGAGGCTGAAGGAGGAGGCTAGAGGCTGGAGGAGGAGGCTAGAGGCTGAAGGAGGCTAGAGGCTGAAGGAGGAGGCTAGAGGCTGGAGGAGGAGGCTAGAGGCTGAAGGAGGCTAGAGGCTGAAGGAGGCTAGAGGCTGAAGGAGGAGGCTAGAGGCTGGAGGAGGAGGCTAGAGGCTGAAGGAGTAGGCTAGAGGCTGGAGGAGGAGGCTAGAGGCTGGAGGAGGAGGCTAGAGGCTGGAGGAGGAGGCTAGAGGCAGTAGAGATGTCATGTTTGAGGGCAATGTGTGGTGTCAATATTTGCAGATAATTCAGAGGTTAAATAATAAGAGCGGGATTGTCAAAGGCTGAGAGCGCCGAGGGAAGGTTATTGGGATGGTTGGGCATTTAGATAGCATGGAGCAGAATAGGATGACTCACGAGTGTGTATAAATCTGAGGAAAAGGAAGGATGAGTATGGATCATTCAGTAAGAATTAGTGGGAGTGAAGGTGGTTTTAAGTGATAGGGGCTTGAGCATCCTGCAGACTTGGAGACAAGTGGTTCTTCGGATTTTATATGCTGTTGGAGTGTGAGGAAAGTAACATGAAGGGATGGAGAATTGAGTTTTAAAGATGGAAAGTACAGTTCCTGCTTCTGAAGGTAGGATGTTAATGTTGCAGTTTGTTAGGTTCTGAAGGTAGGATGTTAATGTTGCAGTTTGTTAGGTTCTGAAGGTAGGATGTTAATGTTGCAGTTTGTTAGGTTCTGAAGGTAGGATGTTAATGTTGCAGTTTGTTAGGTTCTGAAGGTAGGATGTTAATGTTGCAGTTTGTTAGGTTCTGAAGGTTAGGATGTTAATGTTGCAGTTTGTTAGGTTCTGAAGGTTAGGATGTTAATGTTGCAGTTTGTTAGGTTCTGAAGGTAGGATGTTAATGTTGCAGTTTGTTAGGTTCTGAAGGTAGGATGTTAATGTTGCAGTTTGTTAGGTTCTGAAGGTAGGATGTTAATGTTGCAGTTTGTTAGGTATGTTGAAAATTAAAATTAAAAATATGCAACATGTGTGTCGTAGTCTTGGTGCTCTTCAACTCCAAGACTGAGGGACTGATTACCTCATCTTTTGTATAAATATTTCTACTGTTTTCCAATTATGTCCTTGAATTTGTACTGATGAAGCCACTGGAGGGCGAAACGTCTACAATAAAGATACCCAGATGTTGTACACGTGTCTAATATTCTTGTCAGTATTGTCTACCATGCATGTACATGGTGAACACTGTATAAAACACCGACAATTTGATGATGCAACATCTGTGTGTCTTTATTGTAGACGTTTCGCCCTCCAGTGGCTTCATCAGTACAAATTCAAGGATATAACTGGAAAACAGTAGAAATATTTATACAAAAGATGAGGTAATCAGTCCCTCAGTCTTGAGTTAGTGTGAAGAACACCGTAGTCGTAGGTATACACAGTAGGCTTCGTCAGTCAAATACAGAGGCAGCAGTGTAATAGTGAAATGAAGATGATGCAATCAGTCCATCAACCTTGGAGAAATAGCATTTGAGGTGGTCAGTCCCTCAGTCTATTTCTCCACGGTTAATGGTCTGATTATATCATTTCACTACTACATCTGCTGCCTCTGTATTTGACTGAAGAAGCCTACTGTGTAGGCGAAACGTTTTAGCAATGAAAATACCCAAGTCTTGTACATGTGTCTTAATCATCAACTTATCGGGTCATTTGAATTGTGAAATCGAAACACTTCTGACAAGACAGTTGTTGAGTGAGTGATGGTGGAAGGTGTTTCGTTTTTTGGGTCACCTTACCTTATTGACTGATGCAGTGAACAAAATAATGACTCGCGAAATCATACTAACATGATTGCAAACATCCCAGGGAGCTGGCGAGGATCGAACTCATGGCGATAGTTAACGCACTGGCCTGGAGTTTTATAACTCACTGGCCATGGGTTCAATCCCCGCCAGTTCCCTAGTTCAAAAATAATAATGGGTTGGGTCAGCGCTCTCAACTCTGGACTTTCTCCAGTTGTTGTACCAGTTTGCTCAAGTGTGGACCCCAGGCTGATGCTGCCTATCTGGATAAGTTTAGATTTAGATCAGATAAGTTTAGATTTAGAAAGGATATTGGAAAGTATTGATTTGGAAATAGGGAATACATGTGTGGAACAGTCTAGCTAGTAGTGAATGAGTAGAACAGTCTAGCTAGTAGTGGATGAGTGGAACAGTCTAGCTAGTAGTGAATGAGTAGAACAGTCTAGCTAGTAGTGGATGAGTGGAACAGTCTAGCTAGTAGTGAATGAGTGGAACAGTCTAGCTAGTAGTGGATGAGTGGAACAGTCTAGCTAGTAGTGGAGATGATTAGAACAGTCTAGCTAGTAGTGAATGAGTAGAACAGTCCTAGTAGTAGTGGATGAGTGGAACAGTCTAGCTAGTAGTGAATGAGTGGAACAGTCTAGCTAGTAGTGGATGAGTGGAACAGTCTAGCTAGTAGTGGATGAGTGGAACAGTCTAGCTAGTAGTGGATGAGTAGAACAGTCTAGCTAGTAGTGAATGAGTGGAACAGTCTAGCTAGTAGTGGATGAGTGGAACAGTTTAGCTAGTAGTGGATGAGTGGAACAGTCTAGCTAGTAGTGGATGAGTGGAACAGTCTAGCTAGTAGTGAATGAGTGGAACGTCTAGCTAGTAGTGGATGAGTGGAACAGTCTAGCTAGTAGTGGATGAGTGGAACAGTCTAGCTAGTAGTGGATGAGTGGAACAGTCTAGCTAGTAGTGGATGAGTGGAACAGTCTAGCTAGTAGTGGATGAGTGGAACAGTCTAGCTAGTAGTGAATGAGTAGAACAGTCTAGCTAGTAGTGGATGAGTGGAACAGTCTAGCTAGTAGTGGATGAGTGGAACAGTCTGCTCTGTAAGCCCTGTTTAACCAAGCTGTTGCTGTTAAGAGTCCACTGGTCCACACATCCATCACAGCGTGGTTGATCTGGCACCTGGTGGAGGTAGGAATCCAGTTTCCTCTTGAAGACTTCTACACTTGTTCCAGAAGTGTTTGTGATATCTTGAAGACTTCTACACTTGTTCCAGCAGTGTTTCTGATATCTTGAAGACTTCTACACTTGTTCCAGCAGTGTTTCTAATATCTTGAAGACTTCTACACTTGTTCCACCAGTGTTTCTGATATCTTGAAGACTTCTACACTTGTTCCAGCAGTGTTTCTGATATCTTGAAGACTTCTACACTTGTTCCACCAGTGTTTCTGATATCTTGAAGACTTCTACACTTGTTCCAGCAGTGTTCTGATATCTTGAAGACTTCTACACTTGTTCCTAGCAGTGTTTCTAATATCTTGAAGACTTCTACACTTGTTTCCAGCAGTGTTTCTGATATCTTGAAGACTTCTACACTTGTTCCAGCAGTGTTTCTAATATCTTGAAGACTTCTACACTTGTTCCAGCAGTGTTTCTAATATCTTGAAGACTTCTACACTTGTTCCAGCAGTGTTTCGATATCTTGAAGACTTCTACACTTGTTCCAGCAGTGTTTCTAATATCTTGAAGACTTCTACACTTGTTCCAGCAGTGTTTCTAATATCTTGAAGACTTCTACACTTGTTCCAGCAGTGTTTCTAATATCTTGAAGACTTCTACACTTGTTCCAGCAGTGTTTCTAATATCTTGAAGACTCTACACTTGTTCCCACAGTGTTTCTAATATCTTGAAGACTTCATACACTTGTTCCAGCAGTGTTTCTGATATCTTGAAGACTTCTACACTTGTTCCAGCAGTGTTTTCTAATATCTTGTAAGACTTCTACACTTGTTCCACCAGTGTTTCTAATATCTTGAAGACTTCTACACTTGTTCCAGCAGTGTTTCTAATATCTTGAAGACTTGTACACTTGTTCCAGCAGTGTTTCTGATATCTTGAGACTTCTACACTTGTTCCAGCAGTGTTTCTGATATCTTGAGACTTGTACACTTGTTCCAGCATGTGTTTCTAATATCTTGAAGACTTTCTACACTTGTTCCAGCAGTGTTTCTGATATCTTGAAGACTTCTACACTTGTTCCAGCAGTGTTTCTGATATCTTGAAGACTTCTACACTTGTTCCAGCAGTGTTTTGATATCTTGAAGACTTCTACACTTGTTTCCAGCAGTGTTTCTGATATCTTGAAGACTTCTACACTTGTTTCCAGCAGTGTTTTCTGATATCTTGAAGACTTCTACACTCGTTCCACCAGTGTTTTCTGATATCTTGAAGACTTCTACACTTGTTCCAGCAGTGTTTCTGATTATCTTGAAGACTTCTACACTTGTTCCAGCAGTGTTTCTGATATCTTGAAGACTTCTACACTTGTTCCAGCAGTGTTTCTGATATCTTGAAGACTTCTACACTTGTTCCAGCAGTGTTTCTGATATCTTGAAGACTTCTACAGTTGTTCCAGCAGTGTTTCTGATATCTTGAAGACTTCTACACTTGTTCCAGCATGTTTCTGATATCTTGAAGACTTCTACACTTGTTCCAGCAGTGTTTCTGATATCTGAAGACTTCTACACTTGTTCCAGCAGTGTTTCTAATATCTTGAAGACGTCTACACTTGTTCCAGCAGTGTTTCTGATATCTTGAAGACTTGTACACTTGTTCCAGCAGTGTTTCTGATATCTTGAAGACTTGTACACTTGTTCCAGCAGTGTTTCTGATATCTTGAAGACTTCTGCACTTGTTCCAGCAGTGTTTCTGATATCTTGAAGACTTCTACACTTGTTCCAGCAGTGTTTCTAATATCTTGAAGACGTCTACACTTGTTCCATCAGTGTTTCTGATATCTTGAAGACTTGTACACTTGTTCCAGCAGTGTTTCTGATATCTTGAAGACTTCTACACTTGTTCCAGCAGTGTTTCTAATATCTTGAATGACTTCTACACTTGTTCCCACCAGTGTTTCTAATATCTTGAAGACTTCTACACTTGTTCCATCAGTGTTTCTGATATCTTGAAGACTTCTACACTTGTTCCACCAGTGTTTCTGATATCTTGAAGGCTTCTACATTTGTTCCAGCAGTGTTTCTGATATCTTGCAGACTTCTACACTTGTTTCCAGCAGTGTTTCTGATATCTTGAAGACTTCTAACACTTGTTCCAGCAGTGTTTTCTAATATCTTGAAGACTTCTACACTTGTTCCAGCAGTGTTTCTGATATCTTGAAGACTTGTACACTTGTTCCAGCAGTGTTTCTGATATCTTGAAGACTTCTACACTTGTTCCAGCAGTGTTTCTGATATCTTGAAGACTTCTACACTTGTTCCAGCAGTGTTTCTGATATCTTGAAGACTTCTACACTTGTTCCAGAAGTGTTTCTGATATCTTGAAGACGTCTACACTTGTTCCAGCAGTGTTTCTGATATCTTGAAGACTTGTACACTTGTTCCATCAGTGTTTCTGATATCTTGAAGACTTCTACACTTGTTCCACCAGTGTTTCTGATATCTTGAAGGCTTCTACATTTGTTCCAGCAGTGTTTCTGATATCTTGCAGACTTCTACACTTGTTCCAGCAGTGTTTCTGATATCTTGAAGACTTCTACACTTGTTCCAGCAGTGTTTCTAATATCTTGAAGACTTCTACACTTGTTCCAGCAGTGTTTCTGATATCTTGAAGACTTGTACACTTGTTCCAGCAGTGTTTCTGATATCTTGAAGACTTCTACACTTGTTCCAGCAGTGTTTCTGATATCTTGAAGACTTCTACACTTGTTCCAGCAGTGTTTCTGATATCTTGAAGACTTCTACACTTGTTCCAGAAGTGTTTCTAATATCTTGAAGACTTCTACACTTGTTCCACCAGTGTTTCTGATATCTTGAAGACTTCTACACATGTTCCAGCAGTGTTTCTGATATCTTGAAGACTTCTACACTTGTTCCAGCAGTGTTTCTGATATCTTGAAGACTTCTACACTTGTTCCAGCAGTGTTTCTGATATCTTGAAGACTTCTACATTTGTTCCAGCAGTGTTTCTGATATCTGCTGGTACCAGGTTGATATCTGGTAGTAACAGGTTGATATCTACTGGTAGCAGGTTGATATCTGCAGGTAACAAGTTGAAGAGTCTTGGACCACGCATGTTGACTGTTTTTAGTTAGGTTAGGTTAGGTAAGGTTCGTCAGGAAACAGGACAAATGTTTCCTGACGCGGGTCTTAGTCAGATGATGACCCGCCTTTGGAGCTTTTGGTCGTCTGACCGAGGCCTTCCGCTGGCTTACCGGTCCACCCCTTTAAAAATTATGGTCATTTATAACCAGTCTGTCTACTGTTTTTAGTGTGACAACACTGCTTCTCACTGGATTTATTTACACTTCCTCCATACCCTTCACTACAGTGTTACAACATGTGTAAATCTGGAACTAACCTCTCTTGTATTGTCCCTGTATATGATTTATCTCTCTCTTCTTCCCTCCAGAGAGTACACTCAAGGTACTTTTGAACCGTGGTAGCAACCTTGGTAATAAATACCGACAAATTGCTTTAGAAAAACACGTAAGCAAACACTCGGACATATTGGAAAACAGAGGTTAATAGACAGCATATATATGTGGAGAGTGAAGTGTAAGTTACTCATAGTGACGTGAAGAATGCCATATTGAGATGAGCACAGGTAGACAATGTGATATGATACGGAACAATGTGATATGATACGATATCGTTCCAGGCCATGGAACTGGACTCTTCTCCAGGCTGAGGGACTATATACTGATCACAAAGTTCAGTTCCGTAGTCTGGAACAATGTGATATGATACGGTATCGTTCCAGGCCATGGAGCTGGACTCTTCTCCAGGCTGAGGGACTATATACTGATCACAAAGTTCAGTTCCGTAGTCTGGAACAATGTGATATGATACGATATCGTTCCAGGCCATGGAACTGGACTCTTCTCCAGGCTGAGGGACTATATACTGATCACAAAGTTCAGTTCCGTAGTCTGGAACAATGTGATATGATACGGTATCGTTCCAGGCCATGGAGCTGGACTCTTTTCCAGGCTGAGGGACTTCAAACTAATGACAGATGAGGTGGAGCAGTGACAGGTGGAGTCACCAGTGGACAAAACCACAAGTGGAAGTAGGTCGTTCATATAGGTTAGACAAGTTTTGGTAGAAAACCCGGCATCGTGATCAAGATCTTACCATCTCTGTTGTTATACATCAAACTTGGTTAAGATTTGTTATTCTCAAATTGTCACTAAGCGAGGTCTGGTTGTAGACCTGACCGCGTGGGGGCGTTGACCCCTGAAACCCTCTCCAGGTATACTCCAGGTTAGTAGACAAATGGTTCAGAGAGCTTACAAGTTGATAAATAGACACATGTGCAACACTTCGGTATCTTTACTGAGGAAACGTTTCGCCACACAGTGACTTCATCAGTCTTATACAAAAAAATGGTGAAGATCAGTAGTTTGAGGTAATTAGTCCCTCAGCCTGGAGTCGATGTAATCACTCCATCAATCTTACCTATGCTTATTCGCTTCTGACTCTTCTAGCTTCCCAGTTTTCTTCTCTTTGCTTTCTACATTTGTTCCATTCTCTTACGCTTTTAACTTTTGCCTCTGCACTTCCTTTGAGCAATGGACTCTCTTCTTGCATTGCTTCTTCCATTCTTCAGAATAAATTTCTCCTCTGCCTCCCGGCACTTTACACTTACCTTTTTCAATGTCTGTAATAAGAACACAAGGAGCACTGCAGCAAGCCTACTGGCCTATACTAGACAGTGTTGAATATGGTATAAAATACTGACAGATTTAAGATTAAGACACATGTACAACAGTTCGGTATCTTTATTGACGAAACGTTTCACCTATACAGTACACTTCTTCAGTCAGATACAGAGCCAGCAGGTATGGTAGCAAGTAAAGACGATGTAATCAGTCCATCAACCTTGGAGAAAAAGCATTTGAGGTAGTCAGTCCCTCAGCCTGGAGACGAGTTCAGCTCCAGACCATGGACATGATCACATCGTCTTTATTTAGCACAACTGCTGCCTCTGTATGTGACTGAAGAAGCCTGCTGTGTGGGCGAAACGTTTCCTCAATCAAGGAAACCAACTGTTGTATATATCTTAATCTTCATACTAAACAAGTCCACGTCACATCCGCTCAAGAAGGAAGGAGCACTGTAGGAAGCCTTCTTGTCTCAGCCAGTCAGGTATAACCTATTTTTAAAGCTACACAAAGTTTTAGCTTCTATGACGGTACTCGGGAGTTTGTTCTACTCATCCACAACTCTATTACCAAAGCAGTGCTTTCCTGTATCCTTTCTTAATCTATTTTTTTTCTAACTTGAAACCACTGCTGCGAGTCCTGTCTTGATAAATTAGACACGTGTGTCTAATTTATCAACTTGTCGGTACTCAGAACCAGTTATCTACAGTCCTGTCTTGGTTAGATATTTTCACCACATTATTTGCACAACTCTAATTTTCCAGTCTAGTGTCTATCTTATGTTTACTTGTTTTTAGAACGTCTTCCAAACGAAGTAGTGTCGTTGATGGCACCGAAAAGTCTCTTGGATGATGTTTCAGCTGTGTTAGATTCGACTAGTGTGAATACTTGGTCCAGCCTTGCTGGTTTATTCCCTCGTCTGTGTTCCAGACATGTTGACACAGTTTTCCCATGGGGCTTCCAGTTATTTATTTCCTTGTGTGTACTCACCTCACCTAGTTGAGGTTGCAGGGGTCGAGTCCAAGCTCTTGGCCCCGCCTCTTCACTGGTCGCTACTAAGTCACTCTCCCTGAACCGTGAACTTTATCATACCTCTGCTTAAAGCTATGTATGGATCCTGCCTCCACTACATCGCTTCCCAAACTCTATTCCACTTCCTGACTACTCTGTGGCTGAAGAAATACTTCCTAACATCCCTGCGATTCATCTGTGTCTTCAACTTCCAACTGTGTCCCCTTGTTACTGTGTCCAATCTCTGAAACATCCTGTCTTTGTCCACCTTGCCAATTCCTCTCAGTATTTTGTATGTCGTTATCATATTCCCCCTATCTCTCCTGTCCTGTCCTGTGTGTGTGTGTGTGTGTGTGTGTGTGTGTGTGTGTGTGTGTGTGTGTGTGTGTGTGTGTGTGTGTGTGTGTGTGTGCTTTATAACAGTGCGTACAAAAGTCTCAGGTAAAGTAATGCTCTGTGATCACGTGGATGATTGTGTTCATTGTGAGTATGTGGTCAGTGTTCCTGCCTGTCTGTCATGTTCATCGTCTCAACACCAGCAGCGGCAGCCAGGTGCTACTGTTCAATTGCTCCTTCCCTTATGTTCTCAACCACTTATGTTAAGCTCTCTCTCTCTCTCTCTCTCTCTCTCTCTCTCTCTCTCTCTCTCTCTCTCTCTCTCTCTCTCTCTCTCTCTCTCTCTCTCTCTCTCTCTCTCTCTCTCTCTGACACACACAGGGAGTGGACCTAGTAGCGACTAGCGAGGAGTCAGGGACATAGTGTGAGAACATAAACTAACCAGAGTGGGATCTTACAACACTGTCAGGGAAGACAGAACAAATCGGTATCAAAATGGTATAGAGTACCTACAAGTTGGTAAGACACATCGGCAATATTTACGCAACTTTATTCCGAAACGTTTCGCCTACACAGTAGGCGTCTTCAGTCAAGAAAGTAGGCAGGAGGAGTAGAGATGTGAAGACGATGTAATCAGTCCATCACCCTAGAAGATGTAGATTTGAGGTTGTCAGTCCCTCAGCCTGGAGAAGAATTCTGTTTCAGACTGTGAAACAGAATTCTTCTGTTCTCGACTGAAGAAGCCTGCTGTCTAGGCGAAACGTTTCGGAATAAAGATGCCTAAACGTTACCTATGTGTCTTGCAGAACAGATGAGGAGAGGAAGCAGGAACGGAGTCCTGGTAAGAAGACAGTGTAAGATGGAACAAGAATCTTGACAACTTTGTAAGATGTGGGAGGTAAACAGAGGCAAGAAACTTGTATAATGTACCAGCATTCCAGTGATAATTGTTGTCCAGTTTATAACTATAGTGAGCACCATCACACTGTGATCACTACTGTGATCACCATCACACTGTGATCACTACAGTGATCACCATCACACTGTGATCACTACTGTGATCACTATCACTCACTGTGATCACTACAGTGATTATCACTCACTGTGATCACTACAGTGATTATCACTCACTGTGATCACTACAGTGATTATCACTCACTGTGATCACTACAGTGATTATCACTCACTGTGATCACTACAGTGATCATCACTCACTGTGATCACTACAGTGATCATCACTCACTGTGATCACTACAGTGATCATCACTCACTGTGATCACTACAGTGATTATCACTCACTGTGATCACTACAGTGATCACCATCACTACTGTGATCACTACAGTGATCATCACTCACTGTGATCACTACAGTGATCACCATCACTACTGTGATCACTACAGTGATCATCACTCACTGTGATCACTACAGTGATTATCACTCACTGTGATCACTACAGTGATCACCATCACTACTGTGATCATACAGTGATCATCACTCACTGTGATCACTACAGTGATCACCATCACTACTGTGATCACTACAGTCATTATCACTCACTGTGATCACTACAGTGATCATCACTCACTGTGATCACTACAGTGATCATCACTCACTGTGATCACTACAGTGATCATCACTCACTGTGATCACTACAGTGATCATCACTCACTGTGATCACTACAGTGATCATCACTCACTGTGATCACTACAGTGATTATCACTCACTGTGATCACTACAGTGATTATCACTCACTGTGATCACTACAGTGATCATCACTCACTGTGATCACTACAGTGATTATCACTCACCTGTGATCACTACAGTGATTATCACTCTTACTGTGATCACTACAGTGATTATCACTTACTGTGATCACTACAGTGATTATCACTCACTGTGATCACTACAGTGATTATCACTCACTGTGATCACTACAGTGATTATCACTTACTGTGATCACTACAGTGATTATCACTCACTGTGATCACTACAGTGATTACACTCACTGTGATCACTACAGTGATTATCACTCACTGTGATCACTACAGTGATTATCACTTACTGTGATCACTATCACTCACTATGATCATCACTTACTGTGATCACTATCACTCACTATGATCATCACTTACTGTGACCACTATCACTCACTGTGATCACTACAGTGATCACCATCACACTGTGATCACTACTGTGATCACTATCACTCACTGTGATCACTACAGTGATCATCACTCACTGTGATCACTACAGTGATCACCATCACACTGTGATCACTACTGTGATCACTATCACTCACTGTGATCACTACAGTGATCATCACTTACTGTGATCACTATCACTCACTATGATCATCACTTACTGTGATCACTATCACTCACTATGATCATCACTTACTGTGACCACTATCACTCACTGTGATCACTACAGTGATCACCATCACACTGTGATCACTACTGTGATCACTATCACTCACTGTGATCACTACAGTGATCATCACTTACTGTGATCACTATCACTCACTGCGATCATCACTTACTTTTGATCAAATATAAATTTACTATGATCATCACTTACTGTGATCCAAACAATCCCGTGATCATAAATTAAATGTGACCCCCTATCAATCACTGTGATCAACACTTACGTGACCCCCCATCACTCAATGGAAACACTACAGTGACCCTCAAATTCATTTACGCCGTTAGCACTATCACTCCCTATCATATTGGGAAAGGGGAAAGAGGGCGGGCTATCATCATCAAACATTTATCACTATCACTCACTATCATCACTAAAGTGAAGGGGATATAGGGCAAAGACCTCTGCTATCATCCCCTCTCCCCTCAAAATAAAAAAAAATTTTTATCATTTATTTAACTGCAATTTTAAAAAAATAAAAAATTTAAGGGGTTTATTACCGGGGCTGATCCCAGACCAGTTGCCAGGGTTGGTTTTTTACTGCCAGGTGGGGTGGGATACTGCCAGGTGTTTTGTATACTGCCGGTGTGTGTATACTGCCAGGGGTGTGGGATACGCCGGTTGTGTATACTTTATTTGGGGTTATACTGCCAGGGGTGTGTATACGCCAAGGGGGGTGATACTGCCATTTTTTGGTTTTTTTGCCCCGGGGGTGTGTAACTGCCAGGGGTGTGTATACTGCCAGGTGTGGTATACTGCCAGGTGGGGTGTATACTGCAGGTATGGGGAAAAAAATCACAGGGGTTTTATATACAATCAAAAAGGTTTATACGCACTCAGGGTGTTTGTAAAACAAAACACAGAAGTTTGTATAAACTCGCAGGTGTGTGTGTAAGTGTTGTTATTCCAGGTTTTTTTGAAAACATCAAGGGGGGTGTTTACACACAGGTTTTGTATGTATACACTCAAAGAATTTTTGTGTAAAAATCACAGATGTGTTTTTGTATACAAATTTTGGGGTGTGTTTGGGGGCGAGTGAAAACCCCCAACTTTGAAAACAAGTTTTTAAAATATTTTGTATTGATTCTTTGGGGGGGGAAAAAAAGTTTGGGTGAAGTGGAAGAGTTGAGGGAAAATGACCACCTTGTTTCCGACCATGGGGGGGTTAATCTTTTCCCGGTGAGGGAAATAACCCCCCCCTTGGGTTCCCGAAACCCTGGAGGTTAAATTTTTCTCCAGGGTGAGGGGGCTGACCAACCCTTTTTCCAGACCATGGAGGTTTTAAAAACCCTTTTCCGGCGGGGGGACTGACCACCTTGTTCCAGACCATGGAGGGGGAACTCTTCTCCAGGCTGAGGGGGAAAGGGCCAAACCTTTTTCCCGGGCCCCGGGGGGTTAACCTTTTTCTCCAGGTTAGGGACCGAACCCACCTTGGTTTCCCGACCATGGAGGTTAACTCTTTTTCCCGGTGAGGGAATGAAACCCCCCCTTTTTTCCAGAAACCTTTGGGGGTTAACTCTTTCCCCGGGTGAGGGATGACCCCCCTTGTTCCAGACCATGGGGTTTTAAATCTTCCCAGGTGAGGGACTGACCACCCTTTTTCCCGACCAAGGGTTAACTCTTTCCAGGCTGAGGGAATGACCCCCCCTTTTTCCAGACCATGGGGGGGTTAAATCCCTTTCCAGGCTGAGGGACCCGACCAACCCCCTTTTTTCCCGACCGGGGGGAGGTTAACTCTTCTCCAGGCCCGAGGGGGCTTACCCACCTTTTTCCAGACCATGGGGTTAACTCCCTTTTCCCGGCTGAGGGGGCTGACCCCCTTTTTCCAGGGCCATGGAGGTTAAAACCCCCTTCTTTCCGGGGGGAGGGACTGACCCCCCTTGTTCCAGCCATAGGTTTTCTTTTTCCCGGCTGAGGGAAAAAGGGCCCCCCTTGTTCCCGACCAAAGGGGTTTAAAATCTTCCCAGGCTTAGGGGTGACCACCTTTTTTCCAGAAACCCCCGGGGGTTAACCTTCTCCCGGCCCGAGGGGGCTGACCACCTTGTTTCCCGACCATGGAGGGTTAACTTTCTCCAGGCCCGAGGAACCCGACCACCTTGTTTCCCGGGCCATGGAGGGTTAAAATCTTCTCCGGCCTGAGGGACTGGGCCCCCTTGTTTCCAAAACCTTTGGGGGTTGGGGAAAATCTTCTCCAGGCCCGGGGGGGCTGACCACCTTTTTTTTCCAGCCAAAGGGGGTTTGGGTTTTAAATCTTTTTCCAGGCTGAGGGGGGCTTGGGCCCCCCTTGTTTTTAACCCATGGAGGTTTAACTTTCCCAGGCCCGAGGGGGCCTTTACCACCTTGTTCCAGGGGCCCTGGAGGGGGTTAAAATCTTCCCAGGGCCCGAGGGGGGCCCGACCACCTTGTTCCCGACCTGGAAGGGGTTTAAATCTTCTCCAGGCTGGGGGGACTGACCACCTTGTTCCCCCGACCAATTTGGGGGGTTAACTCCCTTTTCCGGCTGAGGGGTTTTAACCCCCTTGTTCCCCGACCATGGGGGTTAAAATCTTCTCCAGGTGAGGGACTGACCACCTTGTTTTAGACCCCTGGGGTTAAACCCCTTCTCCAGGCTGAGGGACCCGACCCCCTTGGGGTTTTTGACCATGGAGGTTAACTCTTTTCCCCCAAGGGGGTGAGGGGGCTGAACCCCCCTTGGTTTTCCGTTTATGGAGGTTAACTTTCCCAGGTTTAGGGACTGACCAAACCTTTTTCCAGACCCTGGGGGTTAACCCCTTCTCCAGGCCCGGGGGGAAATGACCACCCTTTTTTCCAGACCCTGGGGGGTTTTAACCCCTTCCCAAGGGGTGGGGACTGACCACCTTGTTCCAGACCTGGGGGTTTAAATCTTCCCAGGCTTAGGGGGGGAAACCCCCTTGTTCCAGAAACCCTGGAGGGTTTAAATCTTCTCCAGGCTGAAAGGGGGGCTGACCCCCCTTTTTTCCGACCATGGAGGTTTTAAATCTTCTCCAGGGTAGGGACCGACCCCTTTTTTCCAGGCCATGGAGGTTAAAACCCTTTTCCCCCGGGTGGGGACTGACCACCTTGTTTTCCCGACCATGGAGGTTAATCTTCTCCGGGTGAGGGACTGACCACCTTGTTCCCGCCAGGAGGTTTAAAATCTTCTCCAGGCTGAGGGACTGACCACCTTGTTTTTTCCCCCTAAAAACCCCCCCCCCCCCCCGGGGCCCCCCCCCACCCCCCCCCCACCCCCCCCCCCAAAACCCCCCCCCCCCCCCCCCCCCCTAAACCCCCCCCCATAAACCCCCCCCCCCCCCCCCAAACCCCCCCCCCCCCCCGAACCCCCTAAATTTAAACCCCCTTTCCCCCCTAAATTACCCCCCCCAGTTCCCAACCCCCCCCGGGGGTTAACCCCCCCCCACCAACAACACCAAACCCCCTTTTCCCCAAAACCATGGAGGTTTTAAATCTTCTCCAGGCTGAGGGGGCCCGACCCCCTTTTTTTCCCCGACCATGGGGGGTTTTAAATCTTCCCAGGCCTGAGGGACTGGGCCACCTTGTTCCAGACCATGGAGGGGTTTAAATCTTCTCCAGGCTGGGGGATTGACCACCTTTTCCAAAAACCATTAGGAGGTTAACCTTTCTTTTCCCGGCTGAGGGAAAATTTCCAACCCTTTTCCAACCATGGAGGTTAACTCTTCTCCCCGGCTGAGGGACTGACCACCTTGTTCCAGGGCCCCTGGAGGTTAACCCCTTTCCAGGGGTGAGGGACCCGACCACCTTGTTTTCCCGACCCTGGAGGTTAAAATCTTCTCCGGGATAGGGGGGCTTTGACCAACCCTTTTTCCCGACCCTGGAGGTTTTAAATCTTCTCCCCGGCCCGAGGGGGCCCGGGCCACCTTGTTCCCGACCAAAGGAGGTTAACTCTTTCTCCAGGGGTGAAGGGGGACCACCTTTTTTCCAGGGCCATGGAGGTTTAAATCTTCTCCCCGGCTGAGGGGCTGACCACTTGTTTCCCCAACCCCTGGGGTTAACCCCTTCTCCCGGCTGAAAGGGCCTTTAAACCCCTTTTTTCCCGACCCCTGGGGTTTAAAAATCTTCCCCCAGGCCGAGGGGGCTGCCACCTTTTTCCGACCAAAAGGGGGTTTTCTCCTTTCCCGGCTGAGGGGGCTGACCACCTTGGGTTTCCCGACCATGGGGAACTCTTCTCCAGGCCCGAGGGGAACTGGCCCCCCTTGTTCCAGACCATGGTGCCCGAACTCTTATCCCGGCCCGAGGGAACTGACCACCTTGTTCCAGACCAGGGGTGAAATCTTCTCCGGCGAGGGGCTGACCCCCTTTTTCCAGACCATGGTGCTGAACTCTTTTTCCCGGCCCCGAGGGGCTGACCACCTTGTTCCAGACCAAAGGGCTGGCCCCCTTCTCCAGGCTGAGGAACTTTAAAATTTTTTCCAAACCCCTTGGGGCTGAACTCTTTTCCAGGTGAGGGGGCGACCACCTTGTTCCAGACCAAAGGGGGTTTAAATCTTCTTTCCCGGCTGAGGGGCTGACCCCCTTTTTTCCCGACCATTTTGCTGGGGGGGAAACTTCTCCAGGGGTGAGGGGGGCTGCCACCTTGTTCCGACCAAAATTTTGTTGGGGGCTCTTCCCCCAGGTGAGGGAACTACCACTTGTTTTTCCCGACCATTTTGCTTTAAATTTTTTCCCAGGCCCGAAGGGGCTGACCACCTTGTTTTTCCCGACCCAAGGTGCTGGAAATCTTTTTCCAGGCTGAGGGACTGACCATTTTTGTTCCAGGGCCCGGTGCCCGAAATCTTCTCCAGGCTGAGGGGGGCTGACCACCTTGTTCCAGGGCCATGGTGTTAACTCTTCTCAAACTGAGGGACCCGACCATCTTGTTCCAACCCTGGTCTGGAAATCTTTTTCCGGCTGGGGACTGACCCCCTTTTTTTCCAGAACCCTGGTGCTTTAAAACCCTTTCCAGGCGAGGGATGACCATCTTGTTCCCAACCAAAGGTGCTGGACTCTTCCCACCCGAGGGGCGACCACCTTGTTCGACCATGGTGGGTGGAAAAATCTTCCCCCAGGCTGGGGAACCCCGACCACCTTTTAAGAACCCTTTTTCTTTTCCCCCGGTTTGAAAGGGCGAAACCCCCAAACCCCCCTTTTCCGTTTCTTACCCAACCCCTGGGGGTCCCTTTTAAATTGCTGGGGTTTTAACCCGTTAGGGGCCCCCAAACGGGGTTTTTTCCCGTAAAGGATAAACCCAAACTTTTTCCCAATTTTGGGTTTAAATCCCCGTTTTATTAACGTTTTTTATTTTTAAAATCTACCGTTTTGGGAAAAAGGTTTGTCCCCAAAAAAGTTTTGCTACAGTCATGGTAACGTGTTTTTATTGGGATTTTTACAAATCATGGAAACGTGTTTTATTGTATTCTACAGTCATGGTAACGTGTGTTATTGTATTCTACAGTCATGGTAACGTGTGTCATTGTAGTCTACAGTCATGGTAACGTGTGTTATTGTATTCTACAGTCATGGTAACGTGTGGTCATTGTAGTCTACAGTCATGGTAACGTGTGTTATTGTATTCTACAGTCATGGTAACGTGTGTTATTGTATTCTACAGTCATGGTAACGTGTGTCATTGTAGTCTACAGTCATGGTAACGTGTGTTATTGTATTCTACAGTCATGGTAACGTGTGTCATTGTAGTCTACAGTCATGGTATCGTGTGTCATTGTGTCTACAGTCATGGTAACGTGTGTCATTGTAGTCTAAAGTCATGGTAACGTGTGTCATTGTAGTCTAAAGTCATGGTAACGTGTGTCATTGTAGTCTACAGTCATGGTAACGTGTGTCATTGTAGTCTACAGTCATGGTAACGTGTGTCATTGTAGTCTACAGTCATGGTAACGTGTCATTGTAGTCTACAGTCATGGTAACGTGTGTTATTGTATTCTACAGTCATGGTAACGTGTCAGTGTATTCTACAGTCATGGTAACGTGTGTCATTGTAGTCTACAGTCATGGTAACGTGTGTTATTGTATTCTACAGTCATGGTAACGTGTGTTATTGTATTCTACAGTCATGGTAACGTGTGTCATTGTAGTCTACAGTCATGGTAACGTGTGTTATTGTATTCTACAGTCATGGTAACGTGTGTTATTGTATTTCACAGTCATGGTAACGTGTGTCATTGTAGTCTACAGTCATGGTAACGTGTGTTATTGTATTCTACAGTCATGGTAACGTGTGTCATTGTAGTCTACAGTCATGGTAACGTGTGTCATTGTAGTCTACAGTCATGGTAACGTGTGTCATTGTAGTCTACAGTCATGGTAACGTGTCATTGTGGAGCACTGCAGCAGGCCTAGCCCATGCTAGATAGGCTCAACTCGAACCCACCCATGTACTCTCCAACCTATTATTAAAACCACTACACATAACTCACAGCTGTTTCAAGACTGGACAGAGACTTGGCGTTATTTCTGAGTTCCCACTTAGAACATGAGAAGGTATGGAGACACCAGTGCGTAGTTTTCTGAGTTCCCACTTAGAACATGAGAAGGTATGAGGACACCAGTGCGTAGTTTTCTGAGTTCCACTTAGAACATGAGAAGGTATGGAGACACAGTGCGTAGTTTTCTGAGTTCCCACTTAGAACATGAGAAGGTATGGAGACACCAGTGCGTAGTTTTCTGAGTTCCCACTTAGAACATGAGAAGGTATGGAGACACCAGTGCGTAGTTTTCTGAGTTCCCACTTAGAACATGAGAAGGTATGGAGACACCAGTGCGTAGTTTTCTGAGTTCCCACTTAGAACATGAGAAGGTATGGAGACACCAGTGCGTAGTTTTCTGAGTTCCCACTTAGAACATGAGAAGGTATGGAGACACCAGTGCGTAGTTTTCTGAGTTCCCACTTAGAACATGAGAAGGTATGGAGACACCAGTGCGTAGTTTTCTGAGTTCCCACTTAGAACATGAGAAGGTATGGAGACACCAGTGCGTAGTTTTCTGAGTTCCCACTTAGAACATGAGAAGGTATGGAGACACCAGTGCGTAGTTTTCTGAGTTATCCCACTTAGAACATGAGAAGGTATGGAGACACCAGTGCGTAGTTTTCTGAGTTCCCACTTAGAACATGAGAAGGTATGGAGACACCAGTGCGTAGTTTTCTGAGTTCCCACTTAGAACATGAGAAGGTATGGAGACACCAGTGCGTAGTTTTCTGAGTTCCCACTTAGAACATGAGAAGGTATGGAGACACCAGTGCGTATTTTCTGATTCTCCCACTTAGAACATGAAAGGTATGGAGACACAGTGCGTAGTTTTCTGAGTTCCCCTTAGAACATGAGAAGTATGGAGAACCAGTGCGTAGTTTTCTGAGTTCCCACTTAGAACATGAGAAGGTATGGAGACACCAGTGCGTAGTTTTCCAGTTAGACACTTGTCTAACACCTGGGTGTCTTCATTTTGTTAATAATTCATTAACAAGCGAGTTTGTCAATAAACTGGCATGAAATAGACACTGTGTAAGATAAGGTAATCAGTCCCTCAGTCTTGTAGAATATTATACTCACAAGACTTAAGATAAGGTAATCAGTCCCTCAGTCTTGTAGAATATTTACTCACAAGACTTAGATAAGGTAATCAGTCCCTCAGTACTTGTAGAATATTATACTCACAAACTTAAGATAAGTAATCATCCTCATCTTGTAGAATATTATACTCACAAGACTTAAGATAAGGTAATCATCCCTCAGTCTTGTAGAATATTATACTCACAAGACTTAAGATAAGGTAATCAGTCCCTCAGTCTTGTAGAATATTATACTCACAAGACTTAAGATAAGGTAATCAGTCCCTCAGTCTTGTAGAATATTATACTCACAGACTTAAGATAAGGATAATCAGTCCCTCAGTCTTGTAGAATATTATACTCACAAGACTTAGATAAGGTAATCAGTCCCTCAGTCTTGTAGAATATTATACTCAAAAGGGACTAAAGATAAGGTAATCCAGTCCCTCAGTCTTGTAGAAATTAAATCACAAGACTTAAGATAAAGGTAATCAGTCCCTCAGTCTTGTAGAATATTATACTCACAAGACTTAGATAAGGAATCAGTCCCTCAGTCTTGAGATATTATACTCAAAGACTTAAGATAAGGTAATCAGTCCCGCAGTCTGTAGAATATTATACTACAAGACTTAAGATAAGGTAATCAGTCCCTCAGTCTTGTAGAATATTATACACACAAGACTTAAGATAAGGTAATCAGTCCCCAGTTTGTAGAATATATACTCACAAGACTTAAGATAGGTAAATCAGTCCCTCAGTACTTGTAGAATATTATACTCACAAGACCTTAAGATAAGGTAATCAGTCCCTCAGTCTTGTAGAATATTATACTCACAAAAACTTAAGATAAGGTATCAGTCCCTCAGTCTTGTAGAATATTATACTCACAAGACTTAAGATAAGGTAATCAGTCCCTCAGTCTTGTAGAATATTATACTCACAAGACTTAAGATAAGGTAATCAGTCCCTCAGTCTTGTAGAATATTATACTCACAAGACTTAAGATAAGGTAATCAGTCCCTCAGTCTTGTAGAATATTATACTCACAAGACTTAAGATAAGGTATCATCCCTCAGTCTTGTAGAATATTATACTCACAAGACTTAAGATAAGGTAATCAGTCCCTCAGTCTTGAAGAATATTATACTCACAAGACTTAAGATAAGGTAATCAGTCCCTCAGTCTTGAGAATATTATACTCACAAGACTTAAGATAAGGTAGTCAGTCCCTCAGTCTTGTAGAATATTATACTCAGACTTAAGATAAGGTAATCAGTCTCTCAGTCTTGAAGAATATTATACTCACAAGACTTAAGATAAGGTAATCAGTCCCTCAGTCTTGAAGAATATTATACTCAGACTTAAGATAAGGTAATCAGTCTCTCAGTCTTGCAGAATATTATACTCAGAAGACTTAAGAGAAGGTAATCAGTCCCTCAGTCTTGCAGAATATTATACTCAGACTTAAGATAAGGTAATCAGTCCCTCAGTCTTGCAGAATATTATACTCAGACTTAAGATAAGGTAATCAGTCCCTCAGTCTTGTAGAATATTATACTCAGAAGACTTAAGAGAAGGTAATCAGTCCCTCAGTCTTGCAGAATATTATACTCAGACTTAAGAGAAGGTAATCAGTCCCTCAGTCTTGTAGAATATTATACTCAGACTTAAGATAAGGTAATCAGTCCCTCAGTGTAGAAGCATGTGTTAAGTGTTAAGTCTGTATTAATGTCTCTTGATAAGGCCACTGATGGTTCAGTATTTTCCCAATGCTACCATATATATGGGTGGGTTTGATAAGGACCTGACGTGTATGGGCCAGTAGGCCTCCTGCAGCGTGTGCAGAGTTACAACTTCTTCAGTCCTAAGCACATTTATGTACAGTTCAAGACATTTATTAAAGGAAACGTTTCGCCACTGAGCGAAACCATACCTTGTTGGTATCGCCATACCTTGTTCGTATCACCATACCTTGTTGGTATAACCATACCTTGTTGGTATCGCCATACCTTGTTGGTATCGCCATACCTTGTTGGTATAGCCTTACCTTGTTCGTATCACCATATCTTGTTGGTATAACCATACCTTGTTGGTATCGCCATACCTTGTTGGTATCGCCATACCTTGTTGGTATCGCCTTACCTTGTTCGTATCACCATACCTTGTTGGTATCACCATACCTTGTTGGTATCACCATACCTTGTTGGTATCACCATACCTTGTTGGTATCACCATACCTTGTTGGTATCACCATACCTTGTAGGTATCACCATACCTTGTTGGTATCACCATACCTTGTTGGTATCACCATACCTTGTTGGTATCACCATACCTTTGTTGGTATCACCATACCTTGTAGGTATCACCATACCTTGTTGGTATCACCATACCTTGTTGGTATCGCCATACCTTGTTGGTATCGCCATACCTTGTTGGTATCGCCATACCTTGTTGGTATCGCCATACCTTGTTGGTATCGCCATACCTTGTTGGTATCGCCATACCTTGTTGGTATCACCATACCTTGTTGGTATCGCCATACCTTGTTGGTATCACCATACCTTGTTGGTATCACCATACCTTGTTGGTATCACCATACCTTGTTGGTATCGCCATACCTTGTTGGTATCGCCATACTTTGTAGGTATCACCATACCTTGTTGGTATCACCATACCTTGTTGGTATCACCATATCTTGTTGGTATAACCATACCTTGTAGGTATAACCATACCTTGTAGGTATCACCATACCTTGTTGGTATCACCATACCTTGTTGGTATCACCATACCTTGTTGGTATCACCATACCTTGTTCGTATCACCATATCTTGTTGGTATAACCATACCTTGTAGGTATCACCATACCTTGTTGGTATCACCATACCTTGTTGGTATCACCATACCTTGTTGGTATCACCATACCTTGTTGGTATCACCATACCTTGTTGGTATCACCATACCTTGTAGGTATCACCATACCTTGTTGGTATCACCATACCTTATTGGTATCACCATATCTTGTTGGTATAACCATACCTTGTAGGTATAACCATACCTTGTAGGTATCACCATACCTTGTTGGTATCACCATACCTTGTTGGTATCACCATACCTTGTTGGTATCACCATACCTTGTTGGTATCACCATACCTTGTAGGTATCACCATACCTTGTTCGTATCACCATATCTTGTTGGTATAACCATACCTTGTAGGTATCACCATACCTTGTTGGTATCACCATACCTTGTAGGTATCACCATACCTTGTAGGTATCACCATACCATTTCTCTGCTGCAGTGTGCCTCTATTCTTATATTCTTATGCAAAACAGCCAAAGGGGGAGTTGAATGATAGCTCTAAGCCTTTCGTGTTGCAACCAGCACATCATCAGGAGCTTGCAGTGTTGCAGAAAAGAGGTGATGGTCCAAACAAATACGATCGGGGACCTCTGACACTTACACAGGGGGCGTTGACCCCGGAAACATAGCTTAGGTGGCATTGTCTTCCAGCGCTGTCTTCCAGTGCTGTTTTCCAGCACTGACTTCCAACACTGTCTTTCAGCACTGCCTTTCAACCCTGTCTTCCAGCGCTGCCTTTTAGCCCTGTCTTCCAGCGCTGCCTTTTAGCCCTGTCTTCCAGCGCTGCCTTCTAGCACTGTCTTCCAGCACTGCCCTCCGGCACTGCTTTCCAATACTGTCTTCCAGCACTGTCTTCCAGAACTGTCTTCCAACACTGTCTTCCAGCACTGCCTTTCAACCCTGTCTTCCAGCGCTGCCTTCTAGCACTGTCTTCCAGCACTGCCCTCCGGCACTGCTTTCCAATACTGTCTTCCAGCACTGTCTTCCAGAACTGTCTTCCAACACTGTCTTCCAGCACTGCCTTTCAACCCTGTCTTCCAGCGCTGCCTTTTAGCCCTGTCTTCCAGATCTGCCTTCTAGCACTGTCTTCCAGCACTGTCTTCCAGCACTGTCTTCCAGCACTGTCTTCCAGAACTGTCTTCCAACACTGTCTTCCAGCACTGCCTTTCAACCCTGTCTTCCAGCGCTGCCTTTTAGCCCTGTCTTCCAGATCTGCCTTCTAGCACTGTCTTCCAGCACTGTCTTCCAGCACTGTCTTCCACTACTGCTTCACACTGTCTTCCAGACTGTCTTCACATGTCTTCCAGCACTGCCTTTCAACTGTCTTCAGGCTGCCTTATTAGCTGTTCGATTCCTTAGCACTGTCTCCAGCTACTGCTTCACACTGTCTTCCAGCACTGTCTTCCAGAACTGTCTTCCAAACTTCTTCATACACTGTTCAACTATCTAGTCTATCACTACTAGCTTTAACCACTGTCTATCAGCTCTTCTACCTTACTCCTGATCTACACTGCTTAGCTGCTTCCCTAACTATCTTCACACTGTCTTCAGCACTGCTTTAACTGTCTTCCAGACACCTTATATTACCTATAATGTCTACTACACTGCTACTACTTCTTACATACTATACTTCCTTACTGCTTCCACTGATAACTTCTATACATGTTATCTAGCATAGCTTTAAATTGTCTGATAATAATTATAATAATCTACTACTACTGCTATACTACTACTACTACATACTGTACTTACACACTACTACTACTAAACTTAATCTACCACTGTACTACTACTATCTACTAACTACTACTTACTACTACTACTACTACTTACTCTACTAACTACTACTTCTACTACTACTACTACTACTTACTACTTCCCCGTGAATATTACTAATGATTTATCTAGCACACTAGCAGTTTTATACATTTTCTGAATACATAATTACACTAACTAATGTTACTACCACTACTACTACTACTACTCTACTACTACTACTACTACTACTCCTACTATATACTATACTGACACATAGTTACTATAATATATAATTACTACATACCACTCTCTACTAACTACTATCTATACTACTACTACACTATACTAACTACTACTATACTCTACTACTACTACTACTAACTACTAACTACTACTTACTACCTATACTACTACTACTACTACTACACTACTACTACTACTCTCTACTATTACATACTTACTACATACTTTAGCTATTTCTACATACTAATACTACTACTACTATGCTACTACTACTTACTACTACTACTACTACTACTACTACTACTACTACTATTTACTGCTACTATACTACTACTACTACTAACTACTTACTATCTGTCTACTACTTACTACTCACTACTACTATCTACTACTACTACTACTACTACTACTACTCTACTACTACTACTACTACTACATACTCCCTCATACTACTTACTGCTACTTCTACTATACTATACCTACACTACTACTACTACTACTACTACTACTACTACTACTACTACACTACTACTACTACCACTATCCTCTACTACTCACTATACTACTACTACTACTACTACTACTACTACTACTACTACTACCACTAACCATACTACTACTACCTAACTACTACCACTACTACACTACCACTACTACTAACTACTACTCACTACTACACTACTACTACTACTACTACTACTACAACTACTACTACTACTACTACACTACTACTACTACTACCACTACTACTACTACCTACTACTACTACACTCCCTACTCCCACTACTACTACACTACTACTACACACTAAACTACTACACTACTACTACTACTACCATACCACTACTACTACTACTCACTACTACTACTACACTACTACTACTACTATACATACTCACCTACTACTACTACTACCACTACATACTCCCACTACACTACTACACTACCACTACCACTACTACTACTACTACCACTACTACTACACTACACTACTACTACTACTACTACTACTGTACTCTACTAGTGTTACTGATAATAATAATAATAATAATAATAATAATAATAATAATAATAATAATAATGTATCTCACACAGGCGTCTCCTGAAGTTAAGTTAGACGACACTACAAAAGACACAGACTACGGTAAGTACTGTTGCTATATATACTGTCTTAAAACTTACAAGTTGAGACACCCGTACAACACTTGTTAATCTTCATTGAGGCTCTGGGTCTGATTACCTTACTCTCATCATCTCTGGGTCTGATTACCTTACTCTCATCATCTCTGGGTCTGATTACCTTACTCTCATCATCTCTGGGTCTGATTACCTTACTCTCATCATCTCTGGGTCTGATTACCTTACTCTCATCATCTCTGGGACTGATTACCTCACTCTCATCATCTCTGGGACTGATTACCTCACTCTCATCATCTCTGGGACTGATTACCTCACTCTCATCATCTCTGGACTGATTACCTTACTCTCATCATCTCTGGGACTGATTACCTCACTCTCATCATCTCTGGGACTGATTACCTCACTCTCATCATCTCTGGGACTGATTACCTCACTCTCATCATCTCTGGGACTGATTACCTCACTCTCATCATCTCTGGGACTGATTACCTCACTCTCATCATCTCTGGGACTGATTACCTCACTCTCATCATCTCTGGGACTGATTACCTCACTCTCATCATCTCTGGGACTGATTACCTCACTCTCATCATCTCTGACCCTTCTCTGTACTGCACTGAGGAAGTCACAGGCTGCTGAAACGTTCCAGCCTCAGTCAAGATTTTTAAATGTTGCGCAAGTACTGTTGTAGTCACGTTAATGAGGGTCTCTACATCCAAGGAACTGGAGCTTACCCCTTGTAACTAACCTAACTCAAGGTAGAGTTAGAAAATAGCTTTAGAAGTTATACTATATAGGAGGTAGATTTTCCTGTATATAGGAGGTAGATTTTCCTGTACATAGGTAGATTTTCCTGTACATAGGAGGTAGATTTTCCTGTACATAGGAGGTAGATTTTCCTGTACATAGGAGGTAGATTTTCCTGTACATAGGAGGTAGATTTTCCTCTACATAGGAGGTAGATTTTCCTGTACATAGGAGGTAGATTTTCCTGTACATAGGAGGTAGATTTTCCTGTACATAGGAGGTAGATTTTCCTGTACATAGGAGGTAGATTTTCCTGTACATAGGTAGATTTTCCTGTACATAGGAGGTAGATTTTCCTGTACATAGGAGGTAGATTTTCCTCTACATAGGAGGTAGATTTTCCTGTACATAGGAGGTAGATTTTCCTGTACATAGGAGGTAGATTTTCCTGTACATAGGAGGTAGATTTTCCTGTACATAGGAGGTAGATTTTCCTGTACATAGGTAGATTTTCCTGTACATAGGAGGTAGATTTTCCTGTACATAGGAGGTAGATTTTCCTCTACATAGGAGGTAGATTTTCCTGTACATAGGTAGATTTTCCTGTACATAGGAGGTAGATTTTCCTGTACATAGGAGGTAGATTTTCCTCTACATAGGAGGTAGATTTTCCTGTACATAGGAGGTAGATTTTGATTTACATAGGAGGTAGATTTTCCTGTACATAAGAGGTAGATTTTCCTGTACATAGGAGGTAGATTTTCCTGTACATAGGAGGTAGATTTTCCTGTACATAGGTAGATTTTCCTCTACATAGGAGGTAGATTTTCCTGTACATAGGAGGTAGATTTTGATATATATAGGAGGTAGCTTTTCCTGTACATAGGAGGTAGATTTTCCTGTACATAGGAGGTAGATTTTCCTGTACATAGGTAGATTTTCCTGTACATAGGAGGTAGATTTTCCTGTACATAGGAGGTAGATTTTGATGTACATAGGAGGTAGATTTTCCTGTACATAGGAGGTAGATTTTCCTGTACATAGGTAGATTTTGATGTACATAGGAGGTAGATTTTCCTGTACATAGGAGGTAGATTTTGATGTACATAGGAGGTAGATTTTCCTATACATAGGAGGTAGATTTTCCTGTACATAGGTAGATTTTAATGTATATAAAATATAGAAGATGTATTTACTGTATTTAGAAGGTAGATGTATTTTACTGTATTTAGAAGTTAGAAGATGTATTTACTGTAGAATGTAGAAGATGTATTTACTGTATAGAAAGCAGAGTTAAAAAATAGATGGCGTTTATTGAAGGATATAGTTGACCGATCAATCAGGAAGGTGGTGCGCAGCGCCGTGATCGATCTGGTCGCCTGGCGCTCTGATTGGTCGACCTGCTGAGGGAATCGATGATCGGTCGCTATGATGATTGGTCGGCAGGGCGATCAAGTTGTGAGACGGTGCAAGTCGCTGTGTCGGTGTCAGTGTCGTGTTGGTCGGTGTTAGTGTCGTGTTTGGTCGGTGTTAGTGTCGTGTTTGGTCGGTGTTAGTGTCGTGTTTGGTCGTGTCTGTCTTGTTGGGACGTGTCTGTGTTCTGTTTGGTCGTGTTTGTTTTGTTGGAACGTGTCTGGTCGTGCCTGTGTCGTGCTCGGTCGTGTCTGGTCGTGCCTGTATCGTGTTTGGTCGTGTCTGGTTGTCATTGTTGTGTCAAGGTGGTGTCAGTCACGGGTGAGGTGCCTGCCTGGGTGTTAGGCAACCTCAGTGCTCCTGACATCACTAGGAACTTGACGTCACCTAATTAATACACTTCAGCCACCCTTACTGACTCTCAGATCACTTCCATATCAGTTATAACCCACCACAACCCACCACAACCCACCATCCACCTCAACCCATCACAACCCACCTCAGCCCACCACAACCCACCTCAGCCCACCACAACCCACCTCAACCCACCTCAACCCACCACCCACTTCAACCCACTACAACCCACCTCAACCCACCACCCACTTCAACCCACCACAACCCACCACAACCCACCACAACCCACCTCAACCCACCACAACCCACCACAACCCACCTCAACCCACCATCCACCTCAACCCTCCACAATCCACCTCATCCCACCACCCACCACAACCCACTACAACCCACCTCAACCCACCACCCACTTCAACCCACTACAACCCACCTCAACCCACTACAACCCACCTCAACCCACCACCCACTTCAACCCACCACAACCCACCTCAACCACCACAACCCACCTCAACCCACCACAACCCACCTCAACCCACCACAACCCACCTCAACCCACCACCCACTTCAACCCACCCAACCCACCCTCACACCTAATAAAACAATATACGTTACGTTATTTATATCTTACCATCTTTCTGGCCTGCCGTGTGAAGCTTCCCTAATTGTGGTTGCAGGGGTCGACACACAGCTCCTGGCCCCTCTTCTTTAATAAGTTAGCCTCACCCTTCAACGGCTACCAGGAGAGGTGTCGAGATAATTGTGTTTGTGGCGGTCGATGCATAGCTCCTGGCACTGGTTTGTTAAGTTTTGTTGGTATATATGGTGTATTTTGACAGGTGTTCTCTCAGTATATACAAACTGAAAGATTAATTACTGTTATACGTATTCTAGACGGTATATAATTATCATACAATCTTAATGTCCCTCGTGTAGTAGATTAATTTCAAACCCCATTAACCAGTCACCCTTAATGACCCTCGTGTAGTAGATTAATTTCAAACCCCATTAACCAGTCACCCTTAATGACCCTCGTGTAGTAGATTAATTTCAAACCCCATTAACCAGTCACCCTTAATGTCCCTCGTGTAGTAGATTAATTTCAAACCCCATTAACCAGTCACCCTTAATGACCCTCGTGTAGTAGATTAATTTCAAACCCCATTAACCAGTCACCCTTAATGACCCTCGTGTAGTAGATTAATTTCAAACCCCATTAACCAGTCACCCTTAATGACCTCGTGTAGTAGATTAATTTCAAACCCCATTAACCAGTCACCCTTAATGACCCTCGTGTAGTAGATTAATTTCAAACCCCATTAACCAGTCAGTCACCCTTAATGACCCTCGTGTAGTAGATTAATTTCAAACCCCATTAACCAGTCACCCTTAATGTCCCTCGTGTAGTAGATTAATTTCAAACCCCATTAACCAGTCAGTCACCCTTAATGACCCTCGTGTAGTAGATTAATTTCAAACCCCATTAACCAGTCAGTCACCCTTAATGACCCTCGTGTAGAAGATTAATTTCAAACCCCATTAACCAGTCACCCTTAATGACCCTCGTGTAGTAGATTAATTTCAAACCCCATTAACCAGTCACCCTTAATGACCCTCGTGTAGTAGATTAATTTCAAACCCCATTAACCAGTCACCCTTAATGACCCTCGTGTAGTAGATTAATTTCAAACCCCATTAACCAGTCAGTCACCCTTAATGACCCTCGTGTAGTAGATTAATTTCAAACCCCATTAACCAGTCAGTCACCCTTAATGACCCTCGTGTAGTAGATTAATTTCAAACCCCATTAACCAGTCACCCTTAATGACCCTCGTGTAGTAGATTAATTTCAAACCCCATTAACCAGTCAGTCACCCTTAATGACCCTCGTGTAGTAGATTAATTTCAAACCCCATTAACCAGTCAGTCACCCTTAATGACCCTCGTGTAGTAGATTAATTTCAAACCCCATTAACCAGTCAGACACCCTTAATGACCCTCATGTAGTAGATTAATTTCAAACCCCATTAACCAGTCAGACACCCTTAATGACCCTCATGTAGTAGATTAATTTCAAACCCCATTAACCAGTCACCCTTAATGACCCTCGTGTAGTAGATTAATTTCAAACCCCATTAACCAGTCAGTCACCCTTAATGACCCTCGTGTAGTAGATTAATTTCAAACCCCATTAACCAGTCAGTCACTCTTAATGACCCTCGTGTAGTAGACAGACTTCAACCCCATTAACCAACTGAGAGCTGAGTGTGTTGTGGCAGACAGCTCCTGGTCACTGTTGTTAGTCATGTACTGACTCACTGAGTACATCTAGTTATGTCTTCCTGGTCACTGTTGTTAGTCATGTACTGACTCACTGAGTACATCTAGTTATGTCTTCCTGGTCACTGTTGTTAGTCATGTACTGACTCACTGAGTACAATCTATTATGTCTTCCTGGTCACTGTTGTTAGTCATGTACTGACTCACTGAGTACATCTAGTTATGTCTTCCTGGTCACTGTTGTTAGTCATGTACTGACTCACTGAGTACAGCTTCTGGTCACGTGACCAGTGGGTTTTCCTACAGGATTTAATATACTCAGGTGGTATAACACAGTGGTTTAGCGAGTATTAGTGCGTTAAACCAGTAATTGAAAAACCAAGACTGAACTGTTGTAGCAGACAGTATGTGTGTCTTGCTGACTGATGCTGTGTTGTGCAAGTGATTGTAAAACACACACCACACACACATACACACACACACACACACACACACACACACACACACACACACACACACACACACATACACACACTCACACACACACACACTGTGGTGTATATATATATATATATATATATATATATATATATATATGTGTGTGTGTGTGTGTGTGTGTGTGTGTGTGTGTGTGTGTGTGTGTGTGTGTGTGTGTGTGGTGTGTGTATGAGAGGATCTGCCAGGTATGGGCCAGTAGGCCTGCTGCAGTGCTCCTCCTTATGTACATAAGTGGTATACAGTACCGATAAGATGAAAATTAGACACATGTGCAACATCTGGGTATCTTTATTTGTAGACGTTTCGCCCTCCAGTAACTTTATCAATACAACAACATAATGAGAAAAGTGTAGAATTATATATGAAAGATGAGGTAATCAGTCCCTCAGTCTTGTAGTTGGTGATAAACTACAAGACTGAGGGACTGATTACCTCAAAATTCGTATCTAGTTATAATGTCTTCCAATTATATCCTAGAGTTTGTATTGATAAAGTCACTGGAGGGCGAAACGTCTACAAATAGAGATACCCAGATGTGGCACCTATCTAATTTTCGTTTCTCCTTATGTTGTTAAACTTAAATTCCCTGTGATTTTAGCGCTCTCTCCTATGTGCGGGTATTTGTGTATTAAGGATAATGGTGGGTCGTAGCAAGGTGTGGCGCCTAGCAAAGTTTGCTGAGGGAGGCAGGAGTGAGGTGGAGTGTAGTCTGTGTCCTGCTAGGATCAAGTACGTCGGTAATACAACAAATATAGCTAGGCACCTTGAACTCAAACATCCGCTGGAGTTCGCGGCGCTGGATCCGACGCAAGCAGCCGCGGCTTTGGCGCGACACGAGCAGCTGCAGCAGCAGCAGCAGCAGCAGCACCAGCGGGAGGAGGCGGCTATATGTCGCATCCTGGCACAGCATCGACAGGAGCTGAGACGAATGAAGTCAGATTCTGGGTCACCTGTGACTTCACTCACCCTGACACCTGCGCAGCTCTGGGCCTGGCACACACCTGTCAATGGTGAGTATACCTGGCATACACCTGTCAGTGGTGAGTATACCTGGCATACATCTGTCAGTGGTGAGTATACCTGACACACACCTGTCAATGGTGAGTATACCTGTCATACACCTGTCAGTGGTGAGTATACCTGGCACACCTGTCAATGGTGAGTATACCTGGCATACACCTGTCAGTGGTGAGTATACCTGGCATATATCTGTCAGTGGTGAGTATACCTGACACACACCTGTCAATGGTGAGTATACCTGTCATACACCTGTCAGTGGTGAGTATACCTGGCACACCTGTCAATGGTGAGTATACCTGGCATACACCTGTCAGTGGTGAGTATACCTGGCATATATCTGTCAGTGGTGAGTATACCTGACACACACCTGTCAATGGTGAGTATACCTGTCATACACCTGTCAGTGGTGAGTATACCTGGCACACTGTCAATGGTGAGTATACCTGGCATACACCTGTCAGTGGTGAGTATACCTGGCATATATCTGTCAGTGGTGAGTATACCTGACACACACCTGTCAATGGTGAGTATACCTGTCATACACCTGTCAGTGGTGAGTATACCTGGCACACCTGTCAATGGTGAGTATACCTGGCATACACCTGTCAGTGGTGAGTATACCTGGCATATATCTGTCAGTGGTGAGTATACCTGACACACACCTGTCAATGGTGAGTATACCTGTCATACACCTGTCAGTGGTGAGTATACCTGGCATACATCTGTCAGTGGTGAGTATACCTGGCATACACCTGTCAGTGGTGAGTATACCTGGCATACACCTGTCAGTGGTGAGTATACCTGGCACACACCTGTCAATGGTGAGTATACCTGCATACACCTGTCAGTGGTGAGTATACCTGGCACACCTGTCAATGGTGAGTATACCTGGCATACACCTGTCAATGGTGAGTATACCTGGCATACACCTGTCAATGGTGTGTATACATGGCATACGCCTGTCAATGGTGAGTATACCTGGCACTCCTGTCAATGGTGAGTATACCTGGCACACCTGTCGGTGATGAATATACCTGGCATACACCTGTCAGTGTTGAGTATACGTGCATACACCTGTCAGTGGTGAGTATACTTAACACACACCTGCCATTCGTGAGTATACCTGGCACACACCTGTCAATGGTGATTATACCCAACACACACCTGTCAATGGTCAGTATACTTGGCACACATCTGTCAGTGATGAGTATACGTGGCATACACCTGTCAGTGGTGAGTATACCTGTCATATACCTGTCAGTGGTGAATATACATGGCAAACACCTGGTGGTGGTAACGTGGGAAAGTGTAATAACTG
>NC_069457.1:1962591-1997591 GCF_026875155.1 Cherax quadricarinatus
TCCCGTGACGAAGGGCGAGGTTTGGGATTTTGAGACCTCTGACCGCGGGTTCATCCCACCGGGGATATGGTTTGTTGCAATCGTGCATTACGATTTCGTGGTCATGTTGACGGCGTGAAGGGACTTGGCTAGATTTTCGCACGGCCACGAGCTGGAGATTCGTCGAAAAAACCTGCATTTGGGGTCACAGTGGTGGCCACAAAACCTCCTATGGTGTAGAAATATACCTATTTGGGGGGGGGGGGGGATTCTATTGTGGCTAGTGGTCGTGGCTAACGCGACGGGTGGAGTTTTGAGACTCCGACCGCGAGTTCTATCCCGCCCTAGTAGGGTTTATGTTGTGTACACCTTATAAAGGCATTTTTCTCTTTTGGTAAGCTTGATAAAGGGCATTTTCTCACTGCGTGACTTAATCTGTTTCCACTGCGTAGAGCTTAATCAAGTCATGTTTCCCCATGGTAAGCTTTAAAGCATGTTTCTCACTGCGTAGAGTTGATAAGGGTCATGTTTCCCCTTCGTAGAGCTTATAAGTCATGTTTCTCACTGCATAGAGCTTGACAATCATGTTTCTCATTTAAGCTTGATCAAGTATGTTTCTCACTTTTTGAAGTTTGATAAAGTCATGTTTTCACTGCATAGAGTTGATCAAGTCATGTTTCTCACTGCGTAGAGCTTGATCAAGTCATGTTTCTCACTGCGTAGAGCTTGATCAAGTCATGTTTCTCACTGTGTAGAGCTTGATCAAGTCATGTTTCTCACTGCATAGAGCTTGATCAAGTCATGTTTCTCACTGCATAGAGCTTGATCAAGTCATGTTTCTCACTGCGTAGAGCTTGATCATGTTTCTCACTGCTGGGGTTTAATCATTTTTCATGCGTAGAGTTAATCATGTTTCCACGCTAGAGTTAATCATGTTTCTCACTGCATAGAGCTTAATATGTTTTCACTGGTAGAGCTTGATCATGTTTCTCAGCGTGAGCTTGATCGTTTTTCTCATGCGGAGTTTAAATATTTTCTAACTGCGTAGACTTAATCATGTTTCTCACTGCTAGAGCTTAATCTGTTTCTCACTGCATGATTGATCAATCATGTTTTCACTGCGTAAGCTTGATCTTTTTTCTCACGCGTAGGCTTAATTTTTTTCTCACTGCGTAAGGGGCTTGATAAAGTCATTTTCTCATGCGTAGAGCTTAATCGTTTCTCACTGCATAAGCTTGTAAATAGTTTCTCACTGCGAAGAGCTTAATCTGTTTCTCACTGCAGAGCTTAATCATGTTTCCACTGCTTAGAGTTTGATCAAGTCTGTTTCCACTGCGTAAGTTTACAAGTCATGTTTCTCACTGCGAGGCTTGATCAAGTCATGTTTCCACTGCGTGAGCTGATCAAGTCATGTTTCTCACGGTAGAGTTTGATCAAGTCATTTCTCACTTTAGAGCTTGATAAGTCTGTTTTCATGTGTAGAGCTTGATCAAGCCTGTTTTCACGTGTAAGTTTTGATCAAGTATTTTTCACTGTGTAGAGCTTGACAAGTCATGTTTCTATCGTAGGCTTGATCAAGTCATTTTTACGTGTGAGCTTGTAAAGGCTGTTTTTTCACTGCGAGACTTGATAAAGGCAGTTTCTCACTGCGTAGAGCTTGATCAAGTCATGTTTCTCACTGCATAAGCTTGTCAAGTCATTTTCTCCTGCTAGAGCTTGACAAGTATTTTCTCACTGTGAGAGCTTGATAAGTCTTTGTTTCCACGCGTAGAGCTTAATCATTTTTCTCATGCGTGGTTAATCATGTTTTCATGTTTTAAGCATAATCATGTTTCTCATGCGTAAGCTTGAAAAGTCATTTTCTCACTGCGTAGAGTTTTTTTGATCAATCATGTTTCTCATTGCGTAGAGCTTAATCATGTTTCTCACTGCGTAGAGCTTAATCATGTTTCTCACTGCGTAGAGCTTAATCATGTTTCTCACTGCAGAGCTTGATCAAGTCATGTTTCTCACTGCGTAGGCTTGTCAAGTCATGTTTCCACGCGTAGAGCTTAATCATGTTTTCACTGCGTAGAGTTTAAATCATTTTTTCTCCTGGTAGGCTTAATCATGTTTCTCACTGCGTAGACTTGATCAAGTCATGTTTCTCACTGCGTAAGGCTTGATAAGTCATTTTTTCCACTGGTAGGCTTGATCAAGTCTTTTTTCTCATGCGTAGAGCTTGATCAAGTCATGTTTCTCATGCTAGAGTTTGATAAGTTGTTTCTCATGCGTGAGTTGACAAGTCATTTTTTCCCACTGCGTAAGCTTGATCATACATAGATGGAAGGGAAGGGTTTAAACTCGGGTGTAAACAAAACTGGCTTAACATTAAGAAACAATGAGATAGGTTGACAGCAGTCTGAAAGTGCAACGATGCGAAATGAATCACTTCTTTAAATGGCTGTAAATGTCATGGGGATATTTAGGCACGTTGGGTGGGGATGATTAAACCAAGCTGACAGCAGGGGAAAAACTTGGCAGGGGCGGGGGACTTTCTCAAGCTTGACAACAGCTTCCCTCAGTATCGGGGTAAAGCCGGGGAAAGATTTTTATCGGTGCTGGATTATGATGCAGCACTGAACCAAAGGCGGCGGGTCCAAGGCGCTATTTACTTGGCTACAGATTGTCGTGTGATAGCAACACCCGTAGCGGGTTAGTAGTGCACTCGCTCACACACTGGGGCCCCCGGGGTTCGCCCCCTGTACGGGTTAAAACATTTGGGGATTTTTTCCTTTAAAACACCCCGCTGTTCCGTTTTTACCTAGCATAAGTAGGTACCTAGGGTTAGTTACCTTACAACGTGTGAGTTTTACCTATCACAAGTTGGGACCTAGGGTTTTTTGGATGGGTGGGGGGCCCTGGGGAAAAAAATTAACCTGGTTTAGGAAATGCTCTACAAACCCGGGAATTTTTTAGATGTCATTGAAAAATTTAGCTAGGTCTGTATAAGTTGTATATGTATTTCCAGGATAAGTTGGAAGATAATAGTGTTCCAGGATATAGATCTGGAAGATACAATTTTTCCAGGAAAGTCTGGGAAAATACATGGAGAGCATTCCCGGATATAGATCTGGAAGATAAATAGAAAGGGTTTCCCGGTTTTAGATTGGAAAAAAAATAGTTTCCAGAATAAAGACTGGGAAAATACATGGGGTTTTTTAGGATTTATCTCCGAAAGAAACAAGTTTTTAGGGTACAAGGCCGTGGGTAGTGGAAATCAATCTACAGGGACGTGGCTCGTGGCTTTCCACCGTGCGAAATCCGATTACTAACACTAGTGCCTGGGGGCCCCGTGCGCCTTTCCACACCTTACTGCCTGAGGACCCCCTGGACGCTCCCCTTTCCCTTGGGTAATTTCTATTGTCAGAGTGTGGGGGGGAGAGTGTGAGGGAGAGGTGAGGGGGATTGAGGAGAGTGTGGGGGAGAGGGGGAGGGGAGTGTGAGGGGGGAGTGTGAGGGGGTGTGAGGGGAGTGTGAGGGAGAGTGTAGGGAGAGTGTGAGGGGGAGTGTGAGGGAGGGGTGTGAGGGGAGTTAGGGAAGTGTGGGGGAGATGTGAGGGAGGTTGAGGGGGAGTGTGAGGGAGGGTGAGGGGGACTGTTAGGGGGATGTAGGGGGATGTGGGGGAAGGGGGGGAGGGAGTGTGGGGAGAGTGTGGGGGTGATTGGGGGGAAGTGTGAGGGAGAGTGTGGGGGAGAGTGTGAGGGGGGTGGGGGGGAGTGTGAGGGGAAAAGTGTGAGGGAGAGGTTTTGGGGGAGTGTGGGGGAGAGTGTGAGGGAGAGTGTGAGGGAGAGGGGGGGAGAGTGTGAGGGGAGTGTGAGGGAGAGTGTGAGGGAGGTGTGAGGGGACTGTTGGGAGGGTTGAGGGAAGTGTGGGGGAGAGTGTGAGGAGAGTGTGAGGGGATTGGGGGGGAGTGTGAGGGAGAGGTGAGGGAGGTGTGAGGGGGAGTGTGAGGGGAAATGTGAGGGAGAGTTGAGGGGGAAGTGTGAGGGAAGTGGGGGAATGTAGGGGAGTTGAGGGAGAGTGTGAGGGGGGGGGTGTTAGGGAGAGTGGGGGGAGAGTGTGGGGAGAGTGTGAGGGAGAGTGTGAGGGAGAGTGTGGGGGAGAGTGTGGGAGTGTGAAGGGGAGTGTTAGGGGGATGTGAGGGGAGTGTGAGGGAGGTGTGGGGGGGGAGTGTGAGGGGGGTGTGAGGGAGATTTTGAGGGGGAAATGTGAGGGAGATGTTGGGGAGTGTGAGGGAGATTTTGGGGAGAGTGTGGGGGAGAGTGTGGGGGGGAGGTGTGGGGGGTGTGAGGGAGGTGGGGGAGAGTGTGAGGGGGAGTGTGAGGGAATGTGAGGGAGAGTGTGAGGGAGATGTGAGGGAAGTGTGAGGGAGATGTGAGGGAGAGTGGGGGGAGAGTGTGAGGGAGAGTGTGAGGGAGAGTGTGAGGGAGAGTTTAGGGAGATGTGAGGGAAAGTAGGGGGGTGTGGGGGAGGGTGGAGGAGAGGTGAGGGGGAGTGTGGGGAGGTTTTGGGGGGAGGTGAGGGGGAGTGTGGGGGAGAGTGGGGGAGGAGTGTGAGGGGGGAGAGAGGGAGAGTGTGAGGGGGAGTGTGAGGGGGTGGGGGGGGAGAGTGTGAAGGGGAGTGTTAGGGGAGAGTGTGAGGGAGAATTGAGGGGGGAAAGGGGGGGGAGAGTGTGAGGGAGAGTGTGAGGGAGAGTGTGAGGGAGAGTGTGAGGGTGAGAAGCTAGGGAATTTGTGTGTAGTAGTAGTAGTAGTTACTAGTTTTCAAAGGCATTTGTCGATAGACACTTGGCCTGTTTCGTGTGTGGTTGTGTGTGTGCAGTATACTCACCTGTATGTCGTTGCAGGGGTTGATTCACAGCTCCTGGCCCAGCCTCTTAGCTGGTCCACTCTCACTGCTCCAAGAGCTTTATTGTGTGTGTGTACTCACCTAGTTGAGGCTGCAGGGGTCGAGTCCAAGCTCCTGGCCCCGCCTCTTCACTGGTCGCTACTAGGTCACTCTCCCTGAACCGTGTGCTCTATCATACCTCTGCATAAAGCTATGTATGGATCCTGCCTCCACTACATCGCTTCCCAAACTATTCCACTTCCTGACTACTCTGTGGCTGAAGAAATACTTCCTAACATCCCTGTGATTCATCTGTGTCTTCAACTTCCAACTGTGTCCCCTTGTTGCTGTGTCCAATCTCTGGAACATCCTGTCTTTGTCCACCTTGTCAATTCCTCTCAGTATTTTGTATGTCGTTATCATGTCCCCCCTATCTCTCCTGTCCTCCAGTGTCGTCAGGTTGATTTTCCTTAACCTCTCCTCGTAGGACATACCTCTTAGCTCTGGGACTAGTCTTGTTGCAAACATCTGCACTTTCTCTAGTTTCTTTACATGCTTGGCTAGGTGTGGGTTCCAAACTGGTGCCGCATACTCCAATATGGGCCTAACGTACACGGTGTATAGGGTCCTGAATGACTCCTTATTAAGATGTCGGAATGCTGTTCTGAGGTTTGCTAGGCGCCCATATGCTGCAGCAGTTATTTGGTTGATGTGCGCTTCAGGAGATGTGCCTGGTGTTATACTCACCCCAAGATCTTTTTCCTTGAGTGAGGTTTGTAGTCTCTGACCCCCTAGACTGTACTCCGTCTGCGGTCTTCTTTGCCCTTCCCCAATCCTCATGACTTTGCACTTGGTGGGGTTGAACTCCAGGAGCCAATTGCTAGACCAGGTCTGAAGCCTGTCCAGATCCCTTTGTAGTTCTGCCTGGTCTTCGATCGAATGAATTCTTCTCATCAACTTCATCTGCAAACAGGGACACTTCGGAATCTATTCCTTCCGTCATGTCGTTCACAAATACCAGAAACAGCACTGGTCCTAGGACTGACCCCTGTGGGACCCCGCTGGTCACAGGTGCCCACTCTGACACCTCGCCACGTACCATGACTCGCTGCTGTCTTCCTGACAAGTATTACCTGATCCATTGTAGTGCCTTCTCTGTTATCCCTGCTTGGTCCTCCATTTTTTGCACTAATCTCTTGTGTGGAACTGTGTCAAACGCCTTCTTGCAGTCCAAGAAAATGCAATCCACCCACCCCTCTCTCTCTTGTCTTACTGCTGTCACCATGTCATAGAACTCCAGTAGGTTTGTGACACAGGATTTCCCGTCCCTGAAACCATGTTGGCTGCTGTTGATGAGATCGTTCCTTTCTAGGTGTTCCACTATTCTTCTGATAATCTTCTCCATGACTTTACATACTATACATGTCAGTGACACTGGTCTGTAGTTTAGTGCTTCATGTCTGTCTCCTTTTTTAAAGATTGGGACTACATTTGCTGTCTTCCATGCCTCAGGCAATCTCCCTGTTCCGATAGATGTATTGAATATTGTTGTTAGGGGTACACATAGCACCTCTGCTCCCTCTCTCAATACCCATGGGGAGATGTTATCTGGCCCCATTGCCTTTGAGGTATCTAGCTCACTCAGAAGCCTCTTCACTTCTTCCTCGGTTGTGTGCACTGTGTCCAGCACTTGGTGGTGTGCCCCACCTCTCCGTCTTTCTGGAGCCCCTTCTGTCTCCTCTGTGAACACTTCTTTGAATCTCTTGTTGAGTTCCTCACATACTTCACGGTCATTTCTTGTTGTCTCTCCTCCTTCCTTCCTTAGCCTGATTACCTGGTCCTTGACTGTTGTTTTCCTCCTGATGTGGCTGTACAACAGTTTCGGGTCAGATTTGGCTTTCGCTGCTATGAAAAATGGCAGATGAAGTTTAATGTGGATAAGTGTAAGGTACTTGCCCTTGGTAATGAAAATAACCCTCGAAGCTATAATCTAGGTGAAGTAGAGCTTGGTCATACAGAATGTGAAAAAGACTTGGGAGTCATGGTGAGCAGAAATTTAAAGCCAAGACAACAGTGCCTTAGTGTGCGCAACAAGGCCAACAGATTACTTGGATTTATCTCAAGAAGTATAAGTAACAGAAGTCCAAAAGTTATTTTACAGCTCTATACATCACTAGTGAGGCCTCATTTAGATTATGCTGCTCAGTTTTGGTCCCCTTACTACAGGATGGACATAGACTCATTAGAGAACATACAGAGAAGAATGACTAAAATGATTTACTGTGTAAGGAACCTCCCGTATGAAGATAGACTTAAAGCCTTAAATCTCCACTCTCTGGAGAGGCGTAGAATGAGGGGAGATATCATTGAAGTGTATAAGTGGATGACGGGCATAAACAAGGGAGATATTAATAAAGTACTGAGGGTGTCGAACCAGGTAAGAACCAGGAATAATGGATTTAAGTTGGATAAATTTAGATTTAGAAAGGACATAGGTAAGTACTGGTTTTCTAACAGAGTTGTAGATGCGTGGAACAGTCTTCCCAGTGGGGTGATAGAGACTAGGACCTTGGGTAGCTTTAAGAAGAGACTGGACAAATATATGAGTGGGAGGGGCTGGGTTTGATTGGTGTCATTGGGTACGGGAGTTATTTCATGGGTGGCTTTAGGTAGAGGTCGTTTTGATAAGGACCTGCCTCGTATGGGCCAATAGGTCTTCTGCAGTGTTCCTACATTCTTATGTTCTTATGTTTTCGTATTGTCGTGTGTGTGTGTGTGTGTGTGTGTGTGTGTGTGTGTGTGTGTGTGTGTGTGTTGTGTGTGTGTGTGTGTGTGTGTGTGTGTGTGTGTGTGTGTGTGTGTGTGTGTGTGTGTGTTCACCTAATTGTGTTCACATAATTGTGATTGCAGGGGTCGAGACTCAGCTCCTGGTCCCGCCTCTTAACTGATCGCTACTAGGTCATCTCTCTCTCTCTCTGCTCCCTCAGCTTTGTCATACCTCGTCTTAAAGCTATGTATGGTTCCTGCCCCCACTACATCACTCTTCAGACTATTCCACTTCCTGACAACTCTATGACTGAAGAAATACTTCCTAACATCCCTGTGACTCGTCTGAGTCTTCAACTTCCAATTGTGGTTCCTTGTTGCTGTTTCCCATCTCTGGAACATCCTGTCTCTGTCCACCTTATTTATTCCACGGAGTATTTTGTATGTCGTTATCATGTCTCCCCTGACCCTCCTGTACTCCAGTGTATGTGTATGTGTGTTCTCACTCTTTATCTTGGTTCGTCGTTTGCCAGCACCTACTAGACGAACCTTCTGAACCGTGTCGTACCAATTCTTAAAGCTGTGGGCAGAGAGAGTCTCCATTAATGTAGTGGTGGAGGCTGCCTCAGACTGAGGAAATATTACCTGTGGTCCTAATGTTTCATATGTGTCTTTAGCTTCTGTGTCCACCTAGCACCAGATCTCATATCCAAAACAGATTCTGTAGATTCTGAGGATTCCATACGTCGTGATTATATCCCGCCTTTGCTCTCCCGGTGTATATACACTGAGACATCTCTCGGTGTATATACTCACTATGAGATATATCTCTCGGTGTATATACACTCTGTTAAACATTTCTATGATTTACTGTGGTCATATACCAGTATAACTCTAGCAGAGGTATATACAAGGTTTATATGGGTTTACTGGGCGTTTTAGGAATATATGACTCTTCTAAAATGAATGGGCGTGAGGTAGTGGCACTGTTAGTTCTGTTATTAGTTTCACTGTTCTGTTAGTGGCACTGTTCTGTTGTTAGTGCACTGTTCTGTTAGTGGTACTGTTAGTTCTGCTAAGGGCACTGTTAGTTTTGTTAGTGGCACTGTTAGTTCTGTTAGTGGCACTATTAGTGGCACTGTTAGTGGCACTGTTACTTCTGTTAGTGGCACTGTTAGTTCTGTTAGTGACACTGTTCTGTTAACGGCACTGTTAGCTCTGTTAGTGACACTGTTCTGCTGTTAAGGGATCTGTTAGTTCCGTTGTTAAGGACACTGTTAGTTCTGTTGTTAGTGGCAGTGTTCTCCTGTAAAGGGTACTGTTAGGTAAGACACATATGCAACAGTTAGGTATCTTTATTTTGAAACGTTTCGCCTACACAGTAGGCTTCTTCAGTCAAGTACAGAAAAGTTGATAGAAGCAGAAGAGACTTGAAGACGATGTAATCAGTACATCACCCTTAAAGTTTTGAGGTGGTCAGTCCCAACATCTGAGTTCTTACCTCTTCTAGTGACCTACGTCTCACCTCCTGGCGCTATATAAGGCTCCATCCTGTCACTTAAACTCCATATTGTTTCATACTATGGAACAATACTCTTCTCCAGACTGAGGGACTGACCACCTCAAAACTTTAAGGGTGATGGACTGATTACATCGTCTTCAAGTATCTTCTGCTTCTATCAACTTTTCTGTACTCGACTGAAGAAGCCTACTGTGTAGGCGAAACGTTTCGAAATAAAGATACCTAACTGTTGCATATGTGTCTTACCTACAACCTGTCGGTATTTTATACCATTTTAATGTTAAGGGTACTGTTAGTTCTGCTCTTAAGGACACTGTTAGTTCTGTTGTTGGTGATACTAACCGCCTTGATTGGGGGGTTAAATCTTTGCATAGCTATGAACTCTGTTCTATATGATAGTTACATTGTGGGAACACCAGCAGTGTTTCTACACTATTCTATATGATAGTTACATTGTGGGAACACCAGCAGTGTTGCTACACTATTCTATATGATAGTTACATTGTGGGAACACCAGCAGTGTTGCTACACTATTCTATATAATAGTTACATTGTGGGAACACCAGCAGTGTTGCTACACTATTCCATATGATAGTTACATTGTGGGAACACCAGCAGTGTTACTACACTATTCTGTATGATAGTTACATTGTGGGAGCACCAGCAGTGTGTTGCTACACTATTCTATATGATAGTTACATTGTGGAACACCAGCAGTGTTGCTACACTATTCTATATGATAGTTACATTGTGGGAACACCACAGTGTTACTACACTATTCTGTATGATAGTTACATTGTGGAGCACCAGCAGTGTGTTGCTACACTATTCTATATGATACTTACATTGTGGGAACACAGCAGTGTTACTACACTATTCTGTATGATAGTTACATTGTGGGAACACCAGCAGTGTGTTGCTACACTATTCTATATGATAGTTTACATTGTGGGAACACCAGCAGTGTTGCTACACTATTCTATATGATAGTTACATTGTGGGAACACCAGCAGTGTTGCTACACTATTCTATATGATAGTTACATTGTGGGAACACCAGCAGTGTTGCTACACTATTCTATATGATAGTTACATTGTGGGAACACCAGCAGTGGTTGCTACACTATTCTATATGATAGTTACATTGTGGGAACACCAGTAGTGTTGCTACACTATTCTATATGATAGTTACATTGTGGGAACACCAGCAGTGTTGCTACACTATTCCATATGATAGTTACATTGTGGGAACACCCAGGCAGTGTTACTACACTATTCTGTATGATAGTTACATTGTGGAGCACCAGCAGTGTGTTGCTACACTATTCTATATGATAGTTACATTGTGGGAACACCAGCAGTGTTGCTACACTATTCTATATGATAGTTACATTGTGGGAACACCAGCAGTGTTACTACACTATTCTGTATGATAGTTACATTGTGGGAGCACCAGCAGTGTGTTGCTACACTATTCTATATGATACTTACATTGTGGGAACACCAGCAGTGTTACTACACTATTCTGTATGATAGTTACATTGTGGGAACACCAGCAGTGTGTTGCTACACTATTCTATATGATAGTTACATTGTGGGAACACCAGCAGTGTTGCTACACTATTCTATATGATAGTTACATTGTGGGAACACCAGCAGTGTTGCTACACTATTCTATATGATAGTTACATTGTGGGAACACCAGCAGTGTGTTGCTACACTATTCTATATGATAGTTACATTGTGGGAACACCAGCAGTGTTGCTACACTATTCTATATGATAGTTACATTGTGGAACACAGTAGTGTTGCTACACTATTCTATATGATAGTTACATTGTGGGAACACCAGCAGTGTTGCTACACTATTCTATATGATAGTTACATTGTGGGAACACCAGCAGTGTTGCTACACTATTCTATATGATAGTTACATTGTGGAACACCAGCAGTGTTGCTACACTATTCTATATGATAGTTACATTGTGGGAACACCAGCAGTGTTGCTACACTATTCTATATGATAGTTACATTGTGGGAACACAAGCAGTGTTACTACACTATTCTGTATGATAGTTACATTGTGGGAGCACCAGCAGTGTGTTGCTACACTATTCTATATGATAGTTACATTGTGGGAACACCAGCAGTGTTGCTACACTATTCTATATGATAGTTACATTGTGGGAACACCAGCAGTGTTACTACACTATTCTGTATGATAGTTACATTGTGGGAGCACCAGCAGTGTGTTGCTACACTATTCTATATGATAGTTACATTGTGGGAACACCAGCAGTGTTTACTACACTATTCTGTATGATAGTTACATTGTGGGAACACCAGCAGTGTGTTGCTACACTATTCTATATGATAGTTACATTGTGGGAACACCAGCAGTGTTGCTACACTATTCTATATGATAGTTACATTGTGGGAACACCAGCAGTGTTGCTACACTATTCTATATGATAGTTACATTGTGGGAACACCAGCAGTGTTACTACACATTATTCTGTATGATAGTTACATTGTGGGAACACCAGCAGTGTTGCTACACTATTCTATATGATAGTTACATTGTGGGAACACCAGCAGTGTTGCTACACTATTCTATATGATAGTTACATTGTGGGAATACCAGCAGTGTTACTACACTATTCTGTATGATAGTTACATTGTGGGAACACCAGCAGTGTGTTGCTACACTATTCTATATGATAGTTACATTGTGGGAACACCAGCAGTGTTGCTACACTATTCTATATGATAGTTACATTGTGGGAACACCAGCAGTGTTACTACACTATTCTGTATGATAGTTACATTGTGGGAACACCAGCAGTGTTGCTACACTATTCTATATGATAGTTACATTGTGGGAACACCAGCAGTGTTGCTACACTATTCTATATGATAGTTACATTGTGGGAACACCAGCAGTGTTGCTACACTATTCTGTATGATAATTACATTGTGGGAACACCAGCAGTGTTGCTACACTATTCTATATGATAGTTACATTGTGGGAACACCAGCAGTGTGTTGCTACACTATTCTGTATGATAGTTACATTGTGGGAACACCAGCAGTGTTGCTACACTATTCTATATGATAGTTACATTGTGGGAACACCAGCAGTGTTGCTACACTATTCTATATAATAGTTACATTGTGGGAACACCATCAGTGTTGCTACACTATTCTATATGATAGTTACATTGTGGGAACACCAGTAGTGTTGCTACACTATTCTATATGATAATTACATTGTGGGAACACCAGCAGTGTTGCTACACTATTCTATATGATAGGTACATTGTGGGAACACCAACAGTGTTGCTACACTATTCTATATGATAGTTACATTGTGGGAACACCAGCAGTGTTACTACACTATTCTGTATGATAGTTACATTGTGGGAACACCAGCAGTGTTGCTACACTATTCTATATGATAGTTACATTGTGGGAACACCAGCAGTGTTACTACACTATTCTGTATGATAGTTACATTGTGGGAACACCAGCAGTGTTGCTACACTATTCTATATGATAGTTACATTGTGGGAAACACCAGCATTGTTGCTACACTATTCTATATGATAGGTACATTGTGGGAACACCAACAGTGTTGCTACACTATTCTATATGATAGTTACATTGTGGGAACACCAGCAGTGTTGCTACACTATTCTATATGATAGTTACATTGTGGGAACACCAGCAGTGTTGCTACACTATTCTATATGATAGTTACATTGTGGGAACACCAGCAGTGTGTTGCTACACTATTCTATATGATAGTTACATTGTGGGAACACCAGCAGTGTTGCTACACTATTCTATATGATAGTTACATTGTGGGACACCAGCAGTGTTGCTACACTATTCTATATGATAGTTACATTGTGGGAACACCAGCAGTGTTGCTACACTATTCTATATGATAGTTACATTGTGGGAACACCAGCAGTGTTGCTACACTATTTTATATGATAGTTACATTGTGGGAACACCAGCAGTGTTGCTACACTATTCTATATGATAGTTACATTGTGGGAACACCAGCAGTGTTGCTACACTATTCTATATGATAGTTTACATTGTGGAACACCAGCAGTGTTGCTACACTATTCTATATGATAGTTACATTGTGGGAACACCAGCAGTGTTGCTACACTATTCTATATGATAGTTACACCGTGGTAACACCCACGATGTGTTGCAACACCAGTGTTTCACGCTAGACACAACACACACACACACTTCACCAAACACAAGATCCAACATACTTGGTGCTGATAGAATGTGTTGGCAGATAGGAACTGTTCGTCAAGTTTTCTCTTCTTTCTTTTTCCCCCTTTCTATTCCTGTTATATCTCTTCTTCCCCTCCTCTTCCTTCTCCCTCTCCTTCTCCTCCAGTATCTCTCCCCTGCCCTTCTCTCGCACGTAAACTGTAGATCCCACTACCACCAACCACTGTTGTATTTAATTCACCAAACATATTCATTAATTCTGATAAATGAGTGAAGTGATGGAGTTTCTTGCCGCCCCAGAGCCGTCTTCAGGTCTTCAGGTCTTCAGGTCTTCAGGTCTTCAGGTCTTCAGGTCTTCAGGTCTTCAGGTCTTCAGGTCTTCAGATCTTCAGGTCTTCAGGTCTTCAGATCTTCAGGTCTTCAGGTCTTCAGATCTTCAGGTCTTCAGGTCTTCAGGTCTTCAGGTCTTCAGATCTTCAGGTCTTCAGGTCTTCAGGTCTTCAGGTCTTCAGGTCTTCAGATCTTCAGGTCTTCAGGTCTTCAGATCTTCAGGTCTTCAGGTCTTCAGGTCTTCAGATCTTCAGATCTTCAGGTCTTCAGATCTTCAGGTCTTCAGATCTTCAGGTCTTCAGGTCTTCAGGTCTTCAGATCTTCAGGTCTTCAGGTCTTCAGGTCTTCAGGTCTTCAGATCTTCAGGTCTTCAGGTCTTCAGGTCTTCAGGTCTTCAGGTCTTCAGATCTTCAGATCTTCAGGTCTTCAGATCTTCAGGTCTTCAGATCTTCAGATCTTCAGGTCTTCAGGTCTTCAGGTCTTCAGATCTTCAGATCTTCAGATCTTCAGGTCTTCAGGTCTTCAGATCTTCAGGTCTTCAGATCTTCAGGTCTTCAGATCTTCAGGTCTTCAGATCTTCAGGTCTTCAGATCTTCAGATCTTCAGATCTTCAGGTCTTCAGATCTTCAGGTCTTCAGATCTTCAGGTCTTCAGGTCTTCAGATCTTCAGATCTTCAGGTCTTCAGATCTTCAGGTCTTCAGGTCTTCAGGTCTTCAGATCTTCAGATCTTCAGGTCTTCAGATCTTCAGGTCTTCAGGTCTTCACATAAACGTCAAGATAGTAATCCTCGTCGGCTTTGTTGATTACAAGCTATTGTTGTAACTCCACTATAAGGTGCCTGTGTCTTCTGGTACACATACACGTGTAAACTTTATGGCGCAGGGAGAGAGTGGATCTAGCGGACTTATCTGTACTCTCCTATTTGTACTCATCGCAAATTGGTGAGTACACACATTTAAAGTTAGCATAGACGTTTCTACAAAGCAGAAGTGATACAAGGAGAGGAATATATGGAGATAAAAGAGAGGTTAAGAGAGTGGTGAGGAATGTGAAAGGCGAGCAAATTGGAGGGTGGGTGAGATGCTCTCAACAGATTTTGCTGAGAATAAGAAAAAGTTTTGGAGTGAGATTAATAGGTTGAGCAAGACTAAGAAGCTAATGGTTTTGACAGTTAAAAATAGGAGAGGAGAGTTCTTAGATGGGGAGTTGGAGGTGCTGGGAAGATGGAGGGAATGTTTTGAGGAACTGCTAAATGTTAATGAAGGAAGGATGTGATTTCATGCATTAGCCAGGGAGGAGTTGCATCCTTTAGGAGTGAGGAAGAGCCAGTTGTGAGTGTGGGGGAAGTTCGTGAAGCAGTGGGTAGAATGAAAGGGGGTAAGGCAGCCAGGATTGATGGGATAAAGATAGAAATGTTAAAAGCAGGTGGGGATATAGTTTTGGAGTGGTTGTGCTAATATTTAATAAATGTATGGAAGAGGGTAAGGTACCTAGGGAGTGGCAGAGAGCATACATAGTTCCTTTGTATAAAGGTTAAGGGGACAAAAGAGAGTGTAAAAATTATAGGGGGATAAGTTTGTTGAGTATACCTGGTAAAGTGTATGGTAGAGTTATTACTGAAAGAATTAAGAGTAAGACGGAGAATAGGATAGCAGATGAACAAGGAGGCTTTAGGAAAGGTAGGGGGTGTGTGGACCAGGTGTTTACAGTGAAACATATTAGTGAACAGTATTTAGATGAGGGTAAAGAAGCATTCGTTGCGTTTATGGATTTGGGTTGATAGCAGGGATCAATGTGGCAGATGTTGCAAGTGTATGGTGTAGGAGGTAGGTTACTGAAAGCAGTGAAGAGTTTTTACGAGGATAGTGAGGCTCAAGTTAGAGTATGTAGGAAAGAGGGAGATTATTTCCCAGTAAAAGTAGGCCTTAGACAAGGATGTGTGATGTCACCGTGGTTGTTTAATATATTTATAGATGGGGTTGTAAGAGAAGTAAATGCGAGGGTCTTGGCAAGAGGCGTGGAGTTAAAAGATAAAGAATCACACACAAAGTGGGAGTTGTCACAGTTGCTCTTTGCTGATGACACTGTGCTCTTGGGAGATTCTGAAGAGAAGTTGCAGAGATTGGTGGATGAATTTGGTAGGGTATGTAAAAGAAGGAAATTAAAAGTGAATATAGGAAAGCACAAGGTGATGAGGTTAACAAATGAGGTAGATAATGAAAGATTGGATATCAGATTGGAGGGAGAGAGTATGGAGGAAGTGAATGTATTCAGATATTTGGAAGTGGACGTGTCAGCAGATAGGTCTATGAAAGATGAGGCGAATCACAGAATTGGTGAGGGGAAAAAGGTGAGTGGTGCACTTAGGAGTCTGTGGAGACGATGAGTGTTATCCATGAAAGCAAAGAAGGGAATGTATGAGAGTATAGTGGAACCAGGCCCGGTGGCCTGGTGGCTAAAGCTCCCGCTTCACACACGGAGGGCCCGGGTTCGATTCCCGGCGGGTGGAAACATTTCGACACGTTTCCTTACACCTATTGTCCTGTTCATCTAGCAGCAAATAGGTACCTGGGTGTTAGTCGGCTGGTGTGGGTCGCATCCTGGGGGACAAGATTAAGGACCCCAATGGAAATAAGTTAGACAGTCCTCAATGACGCACTGACTTTCTTGGGTTATCCTGGGTGGCTAACCCACCGGGGTTAAAAATCTGAACGAAATCTTATCTTATCTTATCTTATATGGGTGTGAAGCATGGGTGGTGAATGTTGCAACAAGAAGAAAGCTGGAGGCAGTGGAGATGGCGTGTTTGCGGGCAATGTGTGGTGTGAATATTATACAGAGAATCTGTAGCTGGAGATTAGGAGGTGCAGAGTTACTAAAATTGTTATCCAGAGGGTTGAAGAGGGATTGAGGTGGTTCAGACATTTAGAAAGGATGGAATAAAAGACGATGACTTGGAGGGCGTATAAATCTGTAGTGGAGAGAAGGCGGGTTAATGATCGTCCTAGGAAAGGTTGAAAGGAAGGGGTAAAGGAGGTTTTGTGTGAGAGGGGCTTGGACTTCCAGCAAGCATGCGTGAGTGTGTTGGATAGGAGTGAGTGGAGACAAGTGGCTTTTGGGACTTGACGTGCTGTTGGAGTGTAAGGTAACATTATGTGAAGAGATTCAGGAAAAAAGTTAGCAGACTTGAGTGCCTATACTCGGTTGCAGTTCTGAAGATATTTACAGTTTGGAAGAACATCAGAACCTCTGTATCTGAGCACTCTGGGAAGACGGTGATGGAGTGAGTAATGGATAAAAGGGTTTCTTTTTCCGATCACCCTACATCGGTGGGATATAAGAACATAAGAACATAATAAAGGAAGAACACTGCAGGAGGCCTGTTGGCCCATACTAGGCAGGTCCTTTACAATTCATCCCACTAACAAAACATTTGCCCGACCCAATTTGCAATGCCTCACTGAGCTAAATACAGGTCACGTCTGAGCTAAGTACAGGTCACTATATATATATATATATATATATATATATATATAATATATATATATATATATATATATATATATATATATATATATTGTGTATGTGTACTCACCTAGTTGTGGTTGCAGGGGTCGAGTGTGAGTGTATATGACAAGCTTGTGTTAGTGACGAAATAAGCTACCGTCATAGCTGTATAAAGTTATAATGGCATAGGAAAGTTTGGCTGGGTTGTGTACCGAGCAACTTGGACGTAAAACATCCCAGACTAGGAAGCTGCCGACACCCTGGAGGAGAGAGAGAGAACTCAACGATACTTCTATACTGCATTTGTTAAGACTGGGCTGCTGCAAGTGAGTGTTTGTCCTTTGCCAGATTTGAACTTCCGGGGGTCAAATCCTGGTTCAGTTGACCTTCATCGACAGGTACTTTTGGAAATAAGTCACTTGGTCTGACTTTTTTGGGTTATCCTGGTGGTTAATTTACATATATATATATATATATATATATATATATATATATATATATATATATATATATATATATATATATTTTATTTATATATATATATATGTGTGTGTGGTGTGTGTGTGTGTGTGTGTGTGTATCACTGTGGAAAACAACCACAGGAGGAGTTGAATGATAGCTCTTGCCCTTTTATGTTGCAATCAACACATCAGGAGCTTGCAATGTTGCAGAAATGAGTAGGAAGTCCAGGTAGATTCGTTCAGGGGAACGTTTTTGATCGACAGAGAGATGCAGGAGACATCAGGTGCCTCAGGCACACCAGTGCCACAAATGGTTGATTGCAACACCAGGTACCTACTTACTGTTAGGTGAACAGGGACAGCAGGTGTCTAAAGGGAACACAAACTAATGTTCTCCAGCCGTACAGGGAATCGATCCCCCGGACCTGGTTGGGTGAGCCGAGTGCACTACCACTCGACCTTACAGCCATACTATAAATATTCGTGAAGCTGCGTATGTGTTTTGCTACTCAGGAATTTTATGTCTCTCCTCGAATGTTGATTTTGTGTGCTTTGAGGTAGATGAGGCTGGGCTTGTGGGATACGGGGATATCCTGATCGTGTATCAACCATAATGTGCTTAGATCTAACTGGTGTTGTTGTGGTGGTAAGAATGGTGGTGGTGGTGGTGGTGGTGGTGATGGGGGTAGTAGTTGTAGCAGTGGTGGTTGTAGTGGTGGTGGGGGGGGTAGTGGTAGTAGTTGTAGCAGTGGTGGTGGTAGGGGTAGTTGTAGCAGTGGTGGTTGTAGTGGTGGTGGGGGTAGTGGTAGTAGTTGTAGCAGTGGTGGTGGTGGGGGTAGTTGTAGCGAGGGTGGTGGTAGTGGTGGTGGGGGTAGTGGTAGTAGTTGTAGCAGTGGTGGTGGTAGGGGTAGTTGTAGCAGGGGGTGGTGTAGGGGTAGTAGTTGTAGCAGTGGTGGTGGTAGGGGTAGTAGTTGTAGCAGTGGTGGTGGTAGGGGTAGTAGTTGTAGCAGTGGTGGTAGGGGTAGTAGTTGTAGCAGTGGTGGTGGTAGGGGTAGTTGTAGCAGTGGTGGTGGTAGAGGTAGTAGTTGTAGCAGTGGTGGTGGTAGGGGTAGTTGTAGCAGTGGTGGTGGGTAGAGGTAGTATTTTGTAGCAGTGGGTGGTGGTAGGGGTAGTTGTAGCAGTGGTGTGGTAGAGGTAGTGTTGTAGCAGTGGTGGTGGTAGGGGTAGTAGTTGTAGCAGTGGTGGTGGTGGGGGTAGTAGTTGTAGCAGGGGTGGTAGGGTAGTAGTTGTAGCATGGTGGTGGTAGGGTAGTTGTAGCAGTGGTGGTGGTAGAGGTAGTAGTTGTAGCGTGGTGGTGGTAGGGGTAGTTGTAGCAGTGGTGGTGGTAGAGGTAGTAGTGTAGCAGTGGTGGTGGTAGGGGTAGTTGTAGCGTGGTGGTGGTAGAGGTAGTAGTTGTAGCAGGGGTGGTGGTGGGGGTAGTTGTAGCAGTGGTGGTTTGGTAGAGGTAGTAGTTGTAGCAGTGGTGGTGGTAGAGGTAGTAGTTGTAGCAGTGGTGGTGGTAGGGGTAGTAGTTGTAGCAGTGGGGGTGGTAGGGGTAGTTGTAGCAGTGTGGTGGTAAGGTAGTATTTGTAGCAGTGGTGGTGGTAGGGGTAGTTGTAGCAGTGGTGGAGGTAGAGGTAGTAGTTGTAGCGTGGTGGTGGTAGGGGTAGTTGTAGCAGGGGTGGTGGTAGAGTGTAGTTGTAGCAGTGGTGGTTGCAGTGTGGTGGGGGTAGTGGTATTTAGTTGTGCATGGGGTGGTAGGGGTAGAAGTTATAGCAGTGGTGGTTGTAGTGGTGGTGGGGTTAGTGGTAGTAGTTTGTAGTGGTGGTGGTTGTAAGTGCGGGGGGGGTTGTATTTGGTGGGGTGGGGGTAGTAGTGGTGGTGGTGGGGGTAGTAGTTGTAGCGGTGGTGAGGTAGGGGTTTAGTAGTTGTAGTGGGGTGGTTGTAGTGGTGGGGGTTGTAGTGTGGTGGGGTTGTCGTGGTGGTGGGGGGGGTAGTAGTGGTGGGGGGTGGGGTAGTAGTTGTAGCAGTGGTGGTTGTAGTGGTGGTGGTGGTAGTGGTAGTAGTTGTAGCAGTGGTGGTTGTAGTGATGATAGTAGTATTGGTGATGGTGATAGTGGTGATTGATGGTAGTAGTAGTAGTGGTGATAGTGGTAGTAACGGTACTTGCAGTAGTGGTGGTGATAGTAATAGTAGTAGTTGTGGTAGGAACAACAATCCATCCCTCACAGAGAAGCTCCTCTACAGACAAATCTCACCTTTAAACTCTCATACAATAAACCCCATAATCCCTTGTCACTAATCTCACAGCTAACCCTCACAATTTCAAGCAATTCTCACTCTTAAACTCTCGTGCAATAGAGACGAAAATACCCATACTATTAATCTCCTATAATTATCGATTATAGAAGATTATATGGTAAATTTTGTTCTGATAATTTATAGAATATTGATTAACGTGTGAGTTAATGACCCTTAGACTTAATTACTTTATTAATATGTGTGAGGGAGGTCAGTTGATAATTAGGTGGAAACCTCCAGGGAGAACAGTGGTCTGGAAACCTCCAGGGTGAACAGTGGTTTGAAAACCTCCAGGGAGAACAGTGGTCTGGAAACCTCCAGGGTGAACAGTGGTTTGGAAACCTCCAGGGAGAATAGTGGTCTGGAAGCCTCCAGGGAGAACAGTGGTCTGGAAGCCTCCAGGAAGCACAGTGTTCCGGAAGCCTCCATGAAGTGCTCCGGAAAGCTCCAGGAAGAACAGTGGTCTGGAAGCCTCCAGGAAAAACAGTAAGCTAGAAGCCTCCAGAAGAACAGTGTTTTGGAAGCCTCTAGGAGAACAGTGATCTGGAAGTCTCCATTAAAAATGGTGTTCTGGAAGCCTCCAGGAAAAGTAGTGGTCTGGAAGCCTCCAGGAAAAGCAGTGGTCTGGAAGCCAGGATGTACAATTAGATAAGGGAGCTTCCAGACTTTACAGTTATATAAGGAAGCCTCCAGAAAAAACACTGCGTTATGGAAGCCTCAAGGAAGAACACTGGGTTATGGAAGCTTCCAGGAAGAACACTGGGTTATGGAAGCTTCCAGGAAGAACACTGCGTTATGGAAGCCTCCACGGAGAATACTGAGTCACGGAAGCCTCCAGAAAGAATAGTAGATCATGGAAACCTTCAGGAAAAACAGTGAGCCATGGAAGCTTCCAGGAAGAATATATCAATGAAGCCTCCACGACGAACAGCGTGTCATGGAAACCTCTACTAGGAACACTGGGCCAGGAAACCCTGCAGCTAAGCAGTGGCTCAACATTAACAGAAAAGCGGGCTCTGAAGCTTTTTCTGGAAGCCTGGAAGCACAGTTCTGGAAGCTCCACGAAAGCCTTCTGAATGCATAGTCCTGGAAGCCTAAGGGCCTACTGTAACCTTTCTGGAAGCGTGAAAACCTGGATGCGTAGATCTGGAAGCCTGGGAACCTACTGGAGCCCTTTTGGAAGCCTGGAAACCTTTAAGCCTAGATCTGATAGCTTCTTGAAAATCTTATGGAAGTCTGAGAGCCTTCTGGAAGCCTCCTGGAAGTTTTTGAACTTTTAAAGAATTCTGAAAGCTGCATAGAAGTTTTCTGGAAATCTGGAAAACCTTCTGGAAGCCTCCTGGAAGCCTTTTAGAAGTCTTCTAGAAACCTGCAAGCCTTCTGAAAGCCTCCTGGAAGCCTTCTGGAAGCCTCCTGGAAACCTTCTGGAAGCCTCCTGGAAACCTTCTGAAAGCCTCCTGGAAGCCTTCTGGAAGCCTCCTGGAAACCTTCTGGAAGCCTCATGGAAACCTTCTGGAAGCCTCCTGGAAACCTTCTGGAAGCCTCCTGGAAACCTTCTGGAAGCCTCCTGGAAACCTTCTGGAAGCCTCCTGGAAACCTTCTGGAAGCCTCCTGGAAACCTTCTGGAAGCCTCCTCGTACTGGTTCATACACAGTTCTCTGCGGCGCTGAAACTCGATATTTTGACGCGATTTTTCGTACAATTTCCCGAGTAATTCTATCAATTCTTCCAGACCTGAGTCAGTTTTGTCTTCCAGGCTGTGATTCCCCGTTGTCTTGACACGCTTCTCTCTCTCTCTCTCTCTCTCTCTCTCTCTCTCTCTCTCTCTTACATACCCTAGCCTGAGCCTTGCTGTCTATGCAAAAATTCGTTTGCAACATCTGCAACGTTGCTCCTCTGTCACAAATGCAACGAAAAGTACTCAACTTTCACCTAAGCGTTGTTGACTTATGTTTCTGTCTACACTCTGTCTACACTCTGTCTACACATCCCCTACCCTTTGTAAATTGTAAATAGTTGGTCTACACATTATGTGAAGTGTACACAGGTGCGTGTACAATGTGGAGTGTACGTTATGTGGCGCGTATGTATGTGTGTGCACGTTATGTGTGTGCACGTTATGTGTGTGTTCGTTATGTGTGTGTTCGTTATGTGTGTGTTCGTTATGTGTGTGTTCGTTATGTGTGTGTTCGTTATGTGTGCACACAAACATTGCAATAATTAGCATATATATTAATCTTGCAAATCTTGCAGGACGTAATACGAGGCTGAGGCTTCAACTTGTCATTTAGCAATTATCATTAAATCAATAGTGTGCAATACTGAGGGTTAACACACATGTGCAACACCTAGGTGTCTTGACTGGTGAATAAGACACATGTGCAACACCTAGGTGTCTTGACTGGTGAATAAGACACATGTACAACACCTAGGTGTCTTGACTGGTGAATAAGACACATGTGCAACACCTAGGTGTCTTGAAAGACACATGTACAACACCTAGGTGTCTTGACTGGTGAATAAGACACATGTACAACACCTAGGTGTCTGACTGGTGAATAAGACACATGTGCAACACCTAGGTGTCTTGACTGGGAATAAGACACATGGCAACACCTAGGTGTCTTGACTGGTGAAAAAAGACACATGTGCAAAAACCTAGGTGTCCTGACTGGTGAATAAGACACATGTACAACACCTAGGTGTCTTGACTGGTGAATAAGACACATGTACAACACCTAGGTGTCTTGACTGGTGAATAAGACACATGTGCAACACCTAGGTGTCTTGACTGGTGAATAAGACACATGTGCAACACCTAGGTGTCTTGACCGGTGAATAGACACATGTACAACACCTAGGGTTTTTTGACTGGTGAATAAGACACATGTACAACACCTAGGTGTCTTGACTGGTGAATAAGACACATGTACAACACCTAGGTGTCTTGACTGGTGAATAAGACACATGTACAACACCTAGGTGTCTTGACTGGTGAATAAGACACATGTAAAAACACCTAGGTGTCTTGACTGGTGAATAAAGACACATGTGCAACACCTAGGTTTTCTTGACTGGTGAATAAGACACATGTGCAAACCTAGGTGTCTTGACTGGTGAATAAGACACATGTACAAACACCTAGGTGTCTTGACTGGTGAATAAGACACATGTACAACACCTAGGTGTCCCTTTACTGGTGAATAAGACACATGTACAACACCTAGGTGTCTTGACTGGTGAATAAGACACATGTGCAACACCTAGGTGTCTTGAAAGACACATGTACAACACCTAGGTGTCTTGACTGGTGAATAAGACACATGTACAACACCTAGGTGTCTTGACTGGTGAATAAGACACATGTACAACACCTAGGTGCTTGACTGGTTTAATAAGACACTGTACAACACCTAGGTGTCTTGGGCTGGTGAATAAGACACATTGCAACACCTAGGTGTCTTGACTGGTGAATAAGACACATGTACAACACCTTGTGTCTTGACTGGTGAATAAGACACATGTGCAACACCTAGGTGTCTTGACTGGTGAATAAGACACATGTACAACACCTAGGTGTCTTGACTGGTGAATAAGACACATGTACAACACCTAGGTGTCTTGACTGGTGAATAAGACACATGTACAACACCTGGGTGTCTTGACTGGTGAATAAGACACATGTACAACACCTAGGTGACTTTATTGATGAATAAGACACATGTACAACACCTAGGTGACTTTTTTGATGAATAAGACACATGTACAACAAACCCAGGTTTACTTTATTGATGAATAAGACACATGTACAACACCTAGGTGACTTTATTGATGAATAAGACACATGTACAACACCTAGGTGACTTTATTGATGAATAAGACACATGTACAACACCTGGGTGACTTTATTGATGAATAAGACACATGTACAACACCTAGGTGACTTTATTGATGAATAAGACACATGTACAACACCTGGGTGACTTTATTTATGAATAAGACACATGTTTCAACACCTGGGTGACTTTATTGATGAATAAGACACATGTAAAAAACAAACCCGGGTGACTTTATTGATGAATAAGAACATGTACAACACCTTGGGGGACTTTACTGATGAATAAGACACATGTACAACACCTGGGTGACTTTATTGATGAAAAGACACATGTACAACACCTGGGTGACTTTACTTTATGAATAAGACACATGTACAACACCTGGGTGTCATTATTATGAATAAGACACATGTACAAAAACCTGGGTTCATTATTGATGAATAAGACACATGTACAACACCTGGGTGACTTTATTGATGAATAAGACACATGTACAACACCTGGGTGTCATTATTGATGAATAAGACACATGTACAACACCTGGGTGTCTTTATTGATGAATAAGACACATGTACAACACCTGGGTTTTCTTGACTTGGGAATAAAGACACATGTACAACACCTAGGTGTCTTGACTGGTGAATAAGACACATGTACAACACCTAGGTGTCTTGACTGGTGAATAAGACACATGTACAACACCTAGGTGTCTTGACTGGTGAATAAGACACATGTACAACACCTAGGTGTCTTGACTGGTGAATTTAAGACACATGTGCAACCCCCTAGGTGTCTTGACTGGTGAATAAGGGCACATGTACAACACCTAGGTGTCTTGACTGGTGAATAAGACACATGTACAACCCTAGGTTTTCTTGACTGGTGAATAAGACACATGTGCAACACCTAGGTGTCTTGACTGGTGAATAAGACACATGTGCAACACCTAGGTGTCTTGACTGGTGAATAAGACACATGTAAAAACACCTAGGTGTCTTGACTGGTGAATAAGACACATGTGCAACACCTAGGGTCTTGACTGGTGAATAAGACACATGTCAACACCTAGGTGTCTTGACTGGGTGAATAAGACACATGTACAACACCTAGGTGTCTTGACTGGTGAATAAGACACATGTACACACCCGGGGGGACTTTATTGATGAATAAGACACATGTACAACACCTGGGTGTCTTTATTGATGAATAAAACACCTGTACAACACCTGGTATATCGCTTATTGCAAGCAATACAGATACACAGGTCAGCACACATATTGTACAGTCATGGTCACAGGAACTGTTGAGTCAAGACAGAGGCGACGCCTTCGAATTGGGATGTATTTTTGTGGAGAAGTGAGAGAGATTTGCATAGAAGATTTATTTAGAGTAGGTTAAGTTTGTGTTGGAGTTAACAAGTGGAGAGGGAGCAGGGGGAAGTGGTGGGAGTAGGGGAAAAGTTGGGGGGGAGGCAGGGGAAGTGGTGGGGAGGTAGGGAAGTGGTGGAGAGCAGGGGGAAGTGGTGGGGAGGAAGGGAAGTGGTGGGAGGCAGGGGAAGTGTGGGAGGGAGGGGGAAGTGGTGGGGAGGTAGGGAAATGTGGGGAGGCAGGGGGAAGTGGTGGGAGGTAGGGGAAGTGTGGGGAGCCAGGGGGAAGTGGTGGGGAGGTAGGGGAAGTGGTGGGAGGCAGGGGGAAGTGGTGGGGAGGTAGGGGAAGTGGGTGGGGAGGCAGGGGGAAGTGGGGGGAGGTAGGGGAAGTGGTGGGGGGGCAGGGGAAGTGGTGGGGAGGCAGGGGGAAGGTGGGGGAGGTAGGGGAAGTGTGGGGGGCAGGGGGAGTGGGGGGAGGTGGGAAGTGGTGGGGAGGCAGGGGGAAGTGGTGGGGAGGTAGGGGAAGTGGTGGGGAGGCAGGGAAGTGGTGGAGAGGCAGGGGGGAAATGGTGGGGAGGTAGGGGAAGTGGGGGGGAGGCAGGGGGAAGTGGTGGGGAGGTAGGGGAAGTGGTGGGGAGGCAGGAGGGAAGTTGGTGGGGAGGTAGGGGGGAAGTGGTGGGGAGGTAAGGGGGGAAGTGGTGGGGAGGTTTGGGAAGTGGTGGGGAGGCAGGGGGAAGTGGTGGAGAGGGAGGGGAAGTGGTGGGAGGCAGGGGAAGTGGTGGAGAGGGAGGGGAAGTGGAGGGGAGGAGGGGGAAGTGGTGGGGAGCAGGGGAAAGTGGTGGGAGAGGCAGGCAAGTGGTGGGGAGGCAGGGCAAGTGGTGGGGGGAGGGGAAGTAGTAGGGGGGGGGATGTGGTGGGGAGGCAGGGGGAAGTGGTGGGGAAGGCAGGGGAAGTGGGGGGAGGCAGAGGGAAGTGGTGGGGAGGAGGGGAAGTGGTGGGGAGGCAGGGGGAAGTGGTGGGGAGGTAGGGGAGTGGTGGGGGAGGCAGGGGAAGTGGTGGGGAGGTAGGGGAAGTGGTGGGGGGAGAGGGAAATGGTGGGGAGGTAGGGAAGTGGTGGGAGGCAGGGGGAAGTGTAGGGGTAGGGGAATGGTGGGAGGTAGGGAAGTGGTGGGGAGGCCAGAGTAAGTGGTGGGAGGTAGAAATGGTGGGAAGGCAGGTAAGTGGTGAGGAGCAGAGGGAAGTGGAGGGAGGCGGGGGGAAAATGGTGGGGGCGGGCAAGTGGGGGGGAGGCCCGGGGAAGTGGGGGGGGAGGGGGGATGGGGTTGGGGGGGCGGGGGGGAAGTGGGGGGGAAAAGGCAGGGGGGAAGTGGTGGGGGGTTAGGGGGAAGTGGTGGGAGGGAGGGTAAGGGGTGGGGGGGTTGGCAGGGGGGTTAGGTGGGGGGAAAAAAGGGGGAAAGGGGTTTTTTGGGAAAGAGGTTAGTATGTGTTGTGTGTGGTTGATAGTTTTTAAACTGGGATATCGTCCAAAGGGAAAAATGTCGTACCCGATCTTTTTAAAATGTGATGTGGAGGGAGCCTCCCCCCCTTTCCCCAAAAGTTTTTTGTGTCTCAGTGGCATCTTCGGCCCTTGGGTCCAGCTGCAGCCTTCCCCTTTCACCTTGTTTTTTACTGTATCCTTTCAAATATTTTTACGTCGTGGACATATTTCTCCCCACTCTCCTTGTACTGGATGCTAGGGTTCCGGGCCTAGCTACTAGTTTTCTAGGTGTCAGCCCCGTACTGGATGCTAGGTGTTCAGCCTAGCTTTGGAAGCTAGGTGTTTCAGTCCTAGGGTATGGTTTCTAGGTGTTCAGTCCAGCTATGGATGCTAGGTGTTCAGTCCTGCTACTGGTTTCTAGGTGTTCAGTCCTAGGGGTACTGGATTTCTGGTGCTGTCCCCAGCTAAATGGATTTCTAGGTGTTCAGTTTCCCACTACTGGATGCCCCAGGGGTTTTTTCAGTCCTTTTCTACTGGATGCTAGGTGTTCAGGCCCAGCTACAAAACAAAGCTTAAAAAAGTAAAAAACAGCATTAATAACAGCCACAGAAAAAAAGCCCGAAAGTAAAAAAACGGCAGAAAAAAGCATTTAAAAACAACAACAGCAGCAGCAGTTAAAAGCGTCAACCCAAAAACCCGAACAGATCAAAAACAACAGCAGCAGCAAACTACAGCGTTAACAAAAGCCAGAAAAGCATCAAACAAAAACAGCAGCAGCAGCTACAGCGTCAAAAAAAAGCCCGAAAAAGCATCAACAACAACAGCAGCAGCCCGTACGCGTCAACAAAAGCCAGAACACATCATCACAACACAGCAGCAAAATTTCAGCGTCAAAAAAAAGCCGAACAAACATCATCAAAAAACCGCAGCAGCCGCAGCTTTTCAACGTCAAAAAAAAAGCCAGGAAAAGATCATCAAAAAAACAGCAAACCGCAGCAGCAGCTTCAGCCCTCAACAAAAGCCAGGAAAGCATCTTTAACAAAAAGCAGCAGGGGAAACGCTACGCGTAAAAAAAAGCCAGAAAGATCATAAAAAGGGCCCGGGAGCAGCAGCTTTCAGCGTCAACAAAAACCGAAACGCATCATCAAAAACAGCGCAGCAGCAGCTACAGCGCCCAAAAAAAGTCAGAACGCATCAAAAAACAAAGAGCAGCAGCTACGCGTCAAAAAAAAGCCCCCAAACAAACATCTTTTAAAAATAGCGCAGCAGCCCACAGGTCAACAAAAACCATAACAGGGATCATGAAAAATAGCAAACGCAGCTACAGCTTTAACAAAAACCGAACAGCTCAAAAAACAGCCGCCGCAAACAGCTACCGCGTTTAACAAAAGCCTTTAAAAGCATCTTTTAACCCAAAAGCAGCAGCAGCTACAGCCCTCCCAAAAAAAGCCAGCAGCATCATTTAAAAATTGCAGCGGCCCGTAACGCGGGCAACAAAAGCCATAAACCCCCATCATTAACAATAGCAGCAGCAGCTACACGTAAAAAAAGCCAGCAACAGCACTTAACAACAGGCCCCCCGCAAATTTCAGGTCAAAAAAAAGCCAAAAAAAGATCATTAACAACAGCCCGCGGGAGCTTTCAGCGTCAACAAAAATCAGAACAGCATCAACAACAAAACAACAGCAGCGGCAGCTACAGCGTCAACAAAAGCCAGAACAGCATCATTAACAACAGCAGCAGCAGCTACAGCGTCAACAAAAGCCAGAACAGCATCATTAACAACAGCAGCAGCAGCTACAGCGTCAACAAAAGCCAGAACAGCATCATTAACAACAGCAGCAGCAGCTACAGCGTCAACAAAAGTCAGAACAGCATCAACAACAACAACAACAGCAGCTACAGCGTCAACAAAAGTCAAAACAGCATCAACAACAACAACAACAGCAGCAGCAGCTACAGCGTCAACAAAAGCCAGAACAGCATCAACAACAACAGCAGCAGCAGCTACAGCGTCAACAAAAGTCAGAACAGCATCATCAACAACAGCAGCAGCAGCTACAGCGTCAACAAAAGCCAGAACAGCATCAACAACAACAGCAGCAGCAGCTACAGCGTCAACAAAAGTCAGAACAGCATCATCAACAACAGCAGCAGCAGCTACAGCGTCAACAAAAGTCAGAACAGCATCAACAACAGCAGCAGCAGCAGCAGCTACAGCGTCAACAAAAGTCAGAACAGCATCATCAACAACAGCAGCAGCAGCTACAGCGTCAACAAAAGTCAGAACAGCTGTCACAACAGCAATAAGAGTGGTGCTAACAAGAGCAGAAAAACCAACGAAAGCAACAATAGCAGCAATAACAGCAAAAACAAGATCATGCTGTGCACTAAACCCGTGTGTTGTCTCTGTCAATATTAGAGAATTCCTGCCTTATGAAGGATATTGTACTGTTAGTGTCCACAGTGTGTCCTGGAGGACCCTGGACTGTTAGTGTCCACAGTGTGTCCTGGAGGATCCTGGACTGTTAGTGTCCACAGTGTGTCCTGGAGGACCCTGGACTGTTAGTGTCCACAGTGCGTCCTGGAGGATCCTGGACTGTTAGTGTCCACAGTGTGTCCTGGAGGACCCTGGACTGTTAGTGTCCACAGTGTGTCCTGGAGGATCCTGGACTGTTAGTGTCCACAGTGTGTCCTGGAGGACCCTGGACTGTTAGTGTCCACAGTGTGTCCTGGAGGACCCTGGACTGTTAGTGTCCACAGTGTGTCCTGGAGGACCCTGGACTGTTAGTGTCCACAGTGTGTCCTGGAGGACCCTGGACTGTTAGTGTCCACAGTGTTCCTGGGGGAAACCCTGGACTGTTAGGGGTCCACAGTGTGTCCTGGGGGGACCCTGGACTGTTAGTGTCCACAGTGTGTCCTGGAGGACCCCTGGACTGTTAGTGTCCCAAGTGTGTCCTGGAGGACCCTGGACTGTTAGTGTCCACAGTGTGTCCTGAGGGACCCTGGACTGTTAGTGTCCACCAGTGTGCCCTGGAGGATCCTGGACTGTTAGTGTCCACAGTGTGTCCTGGAGGACCTGGACTGTTAGTGTCCACAGTGTGTCCTGGAGGACCCTGGATGTTATTTGTCCACAGTGTGTCCTGGAGGATCCTGGACTGTTAGTGTCCACGGTGTGTCCTGGAGGACCCCTGACTGTTAGTGTCCCAGTGTGTCCGGAGGATCCTGGACTGTAGTGTCCACAGTGTGTCCTGGAGGATCCTGGACTGTTAGTGTCCACAGTGTGTCCTGGAGGAACCCTGGACTGTTAGTGTCCACAGTGGTCTGGGGGATCTGGACTGTTAGTGTCACAGTGTGTCCTGGAGGCCCTGGCTGTTAGTGTCCACAGTGTGTCTGGAGGACCCTGGACTGTTAGTGTCCACAGTGTGTCCGGACTGTTAGTGTCCACAGTGTGTCCTGGAGGATCCTGGACTGTTAGTGCCCACGTTTTTGTCCTGGAGGACCGTGGACTGTTAGGGGCCCAAAGTGGTCCTGGGGGACCCTGGACGTTGGTCACAGTGTGTCCTGGAGGACCTGGACTGTTATGCCACAGGTGTCCTGGAGGATCCTGGCTGTTAGTGTCCACAGGTGTCCGGGAGGACCCTGGACTGTTAGTGCCCACAGTGTGTCCTGGAGGACCCTGGACTTTTAAAGTTTCCACATGTGTCCTGGGGGACCCTGGACTGTTAGTTCCCCACAGGTTCCTGGAGGATCCTGGATTTAGTGTCCACAGGTGCCCGGGAGGACCCGGGACTTTTAGTGTCCCAGTGTGTCCTGGAGGACCCTGGACTGTTAGTGCCCACAGTGTGTCCTGGGGCCCCCTGAACTTTTTGTGCCCACAGTGGTCGGGAGGCCCCTGGACTCTTAGTGTCCCGTGTGTCCTGGAGGATCCTGGACTGTTAGTGTCCACATGTGTTCGGGAGGACCCTGGACTGTTGTGCCCACGTGGCTGGAGGACCCTGAAGTTGTGCCCAAGGGGTTCCTGGAGGATCCTTACTGTTAGTGCCACAGTGTTTCCTGGAGGACCCTGGACTGTTGGTGTCCACGTGTGTCCTGGAGGACCCTGGACGTTAGTTCCGAGGTGCCTGGGGGATCCTTGACTTCAGTGCCCACATTTGGTCCTGGAGGAAATGGACTGTGTCAGTGCCCACGTTGTTTGGGGGACCCGGACTTGTAGTACCACAGTGGCCTGGAGGACCTGGACTGTGTCAGTGCACACGTGTGTCCTGGAGGCCCCAGGACTGTGTCAGTGCTCCAGTAGCCCTGGAGGCCCTAGGACGGTTTTCAGTGCCACAGTGTGTCCGGAGGCCCCAGGACTGTGTCGTGCTAAATTTTGCCCTGGAGGACCAGGATGTGCAGTGCACACAGTGTGTCCTGGAGGCCCCGGGACTGGTCAGTGCTCACAGGTGTTCTGGGGGACCCAGGTTTGTGACAATCCCACAGTGTGTCCTGGAGGCCCCGGGACTATGTCGGGGTCCACAGTGTGCCGAAGGACCCAGGACTGTGTCATGCCCACAGTGTGCCCTGCAGGCCCCAGGACTGGTCGTGCCCACAGAGTGTCTGGGGGCCCCCAGGGCTGGTCATTTGCCCACAGTGTGTCCGGAGGACCCAGGGACGGACAGGCCCCAGTGTGCTTGGAGGACCCGGCTGTGTCAGTGCAACAGTGTGTCCTGGGGGCCCCGGACTGTGACAGTCCCACAGTGTGTCCTGGAGGACCGGGACGGTCAGGCCCACAGTGTGCCGGAGGGCCCGGATGTGAAGTGCCCAGTGTTTTTGGGGGTTTTATGGTTGGGTGGGTCACTCCTGGGTGTTGGGGAATGGTGTGGGTCGCACCCTGGGCGTTAGTGGACTAGTGTGGGTCGCCCCCTGGGTGTTATTGGACGGGTGTGGGTCGCATCCTGGGCGTTGTGGACGGTGTGGGTCAATCCTGGTGCTAGTGGACTTTTGGGGGCCCACTTCCTGGGTGTAGGGGACTGGTGGGGTAGCATCCGGGTGTTAGTGGACGGTGTGGGTACTTCTGGGTGTTAGTGGACTGGTGGGGTCAATCCTGGTGTTAGTAGACTGGTGTGGGTCACACCCTTTTTGGGTGTTAGTGGAATTGGGGGGTTTCGCCCCCGGGGTGTTTTTGGGAGGGGTGTGGGTCGCCCCCGGGGGTTTAGTGGACTGGTGGGGTCGTCTCCTGGGTGTTATTTTGATGGTGTGGGTCGCAGCCTGGGTGTAGTGACTGGGTGGGTCATTCGGGTGTTAGTGGACTGGTGTGGGTCGCACCGGGGTGCTTGTGACGGGTGTGGGTCACTTCCGGGGTTTTAGGGGACTGGTTGGTCACATCCTGGGGCTAGTAGACTGGTGGGGGTCCATCCGGGTGTTTGGGGACTGGGGGGGTGCATCCGGGGTGTTGGGATGGTGTGGGTGCATCCTGGGTGCTAGTAGACGGGTGTAGGTCAATCCTGGGTGTTGTAGATGGTGTGGGTACACCCCGGGGTGCTAGTAGACTGGTGTGGGTCGCATCCTGGGTGTTAGTGGCTGGTGTGGGTGCATCCGGGGTGCTAGTAGATGGTTTGGGTCACTTCCGGGGTGTTAGTGGATGGTGTGGGTCGCATCCGGGGTGCTTGTAGACGGTGTGGGCATTCCTGGTGTTAGTGGATGGTGTGGGACTCCTGGGGTAGTAACGGGTGTGGGTCACATCCTGGGTGTTAGGGGACTGGTGTGGGGCATCCTGGGTGTTAGTAACGGTGTGGGTGCACCTGGGGTAGTAGACTGGTTGGGGGTCACTCCTGGGGTTAGACTGGTGTGGGTCACATCCTGGGTCCCTAGTAGATGGTTGGGTCGCTTCCGGGGTTTTAGTGGATGGTGTGGGTACTTCCGGGGTGTTAGTGGACGGTGTGGGTCACACCCGGGGGTGTTGTGGATGGTGGGGGTCCATCTGAGTTTTAGGGGACGGTGTGGGCACATCCGGGGTGTTAGTGGACTGGTGTGGGTACATCCTGGGTGTTAGTGGATGGTGTGGGTCACTCCGGGGTGTTAGTGGACTGGTTGGGGTCGCATCCTGGGTGTTAGTAGACGGTGTGGTCGATCCTGGGTGCTAGTAACTGGTGTGGGTCACATCCCTGGGTGTTAACTGGTGGGGGTCCACCCGGGGTTTGCTAGTCCCTGGTGTGGGTCCATCCGGGGTTTTAGTGGAGGGTGTGGGTCACTTCCGGGGGTGTTAGTGGACTGGTGTGGGTCAATCCTGGGTGTTAGTGGACGGGTGTGGGTCCATCCTGATGTTAGGGACTGGTGTGGGTACATCCTGGGTGTTAGGGATGGTGTGGGTCACATCCGGGGTGTTATGGACTGGTGTGGGTCACACCCTGGTTTAGTGGAGGGTTGGGTCACATCCGGGGTGTTAGGGAGGGTGTGGGTACATCCTGGGTGTTAGGGGACTGGTGTGGGTACCCCTGGGTGTTATGGACGGTTGGGCACACCTGGGTGTTAGTGGACTGGTGGGGGTCACATCCTGGGTTTAGTGGACGGGGTGTGGGTCACACCCGGGTGTTAGTGGACTGGGTGGGTCACATCCTGGGTGTTAGTGGACTGGTTGGGTCACATCCGGGGTGTTAGTGGACTGGTGTGGGTCAATCCTGGGTGTTGGGGACTGGTTGGGTCACATCCGGGGTTTGTTAGGGGAGGGTGGGGGTCACATCCTGGGTGTTAGTGGATGGTGTGGGCAACCCCTGGGTGTTAGTGGACTGGTGTGGGTTCACATCTGGGTGTTATGGCGGTGTGGGTCACACCCTGGGTGTTAGGGGACTGGTGGGGTCCACTCCCCCCTCCTTCTTTTTCTTCCTCCCCTCCTTCCCCTCTTCTTCCTCCTCCTCCCCCTCCTCTTCTTCCCCCTCCTCCTTCTCTTCTTCCTCCTCCCCTCCCCTCTTCCCCCCTCCTCCTCCTTCTCTTCTTCCTCCCCTCCTCCTTTCTCACTTCCTCCCCCTCTCCTCCTTTGGTCAAGCATGGGGGTAAAAGGGGAAAATAGACAACTTTTAAATTTTTAAATGAGATTAAACTTAAGTTAAATGGTTTTCTTCAGAAAATTAAAACCCTCTTGGTTGTGTGGGGTGTGGGGTGTGTGTGTGTGGTGTGTGGTGTGTGTGTGTGTGTGTGCGTGCGTTTTGTGTGTGTGGTGTGTGTGTGTGTGTGTGTGTGTGTGTGTGTACTCCCCTTTTTGGGGTTTGCAGGGGTCGAGTCACAGTCCTGGCCCCCCCTCTTCGCTGATTGCTACAGGTCCTCTCTCTCCCTGCTCCATGAGCTTTACATACCTGCCCTTAAAACTATGTAGGTTCCGCCCCCCTACGTCATTTCAGGCTATTAACCCCACTACTCTTAATGAAAGAAATCTTTAACATCCCTTTGATTCTCTAGTTTTTCCAATTGGACCTTTGTGTCTGTGTCCCCTTTTGGAAATCCCTTTTTCCCCTTTTTCCCCCCCATATTTTATATGTTTTTACTCTCCCCTGGCCCCCGTCCCAATTTTGGGCCCCTTTCCCTAACCCTTTTTTTAACAATTTTCCCCCCTCTAATTCTTGGTCCCCTTTCCTTTTTTTTCGCGTGCTTTATGGGTTTGGGTTTTTAGATGGTTCAATCCTAAAGGGCCCCACAGGGAACGATTTTTTCCCCCCCCCTGGGGGCGGGGTTCCTAGGTTTGCCGGGGTTTTCCCTTTTTTTTTGTGGGAAAAGGGGGGTTTTCCCCCCAAACTTTTTTTGGTGGGGTTTCATCTTTCCATCTAAAAAAATTTGTTGCGGTTTTTTTCCCCCCCAATTTTTTGGGCGCTTTGGGGGGTTTTTGGGCCGTTCTACCGTTTTTTCCCTTATCTCTTTGAGCCTCCCGATCCCCTTTTGTTTTTCTTTAAAAATTACAACGCAACAAAGGGCACTTTGGACCCCCTTTTAGTTTCCCCAAACCGCCAACAGGCCTTGCCCCGGGGCCCCCCCAGTGCCCCCTACCCCCTCCCTTTCCTTTCCTTTTCCCCCCCGAAATTTTTGATCCAAGGCCTTTCCCCCCTTTTTTGCCTTCCCCTTTCTTTTTCTAAAACTCTTTTTAGGGTGCAAGGTTTTCTCCAAAAAACGCAGTGTCCCCCCTTTCCTTTTTCTTCCTTTTCCCCCAATTTTGTTTTTTGACCAGGATTTTCCTTTGAAACCCGGGGTGTTTTAAATTTTTTTTTTTTTTTTTAGGGCCCCCCCCATTCCTGTTAAAACCCTATTACATCATTAG
>NC_069457.1:2002591-2032591 GCF_026875155.1 Cherax quadricarinatus
CTTTCCCCATTTTGCCTGGTTTGTGTGACAGTGAAACCGGTCTGTAGTTTAACGCTTCCTGGCTGTCTTTTTTCTTAAATATAAACAGTATACTCAGTAATAACCTACATGGATACAGAAACAACAGGAGGGTGATCTGTATATTTCGAACTTCTTTCTGGGGTCATCTTCAGGAGATGAGGATCCGAGGAGTGGGTCGAAATATACAGATCAGTTAGTGTCCTGTTCTTTCTGTTTGCATGTGAGTTATTATTGAGTAATGATAAGTTTTTATTATACTTCAGTTATTCATTGTCTTTCATATCTCGACAAATGTTCCATATCCATTGACTTGCTGTAGATCTTAGCAACTGGTTTTGGATCCCTCATATTTAAATGAGGTTACTGAGTAGTCTCATGCCACATGTTTCGTTATAATCTTATCTATTCAAACTCCACAGTTTTCTGTTTGGCAGAGCTATTTCGCCTTCCCTGTTTCCTCTATCGTTCCTTATCACTTGATATCCTGCCGGAAATATGGCATGCGATATTTCAGTCTTGTCTCTGTGATAGCTACGATGTCTGGGATTACCTCTACTATTCTTACCTTCACCTCTTCACTCCTCAATAGTCACATAACAGTTAGTTGAACTTAAGTTACATGCTGCATAGCCATGCAACTTCGGGAGATGTCCCACAAACACATGACATCAATATTCCTGGTTGCAACTAACATAGTGTTCGTCAGGTAACCGCTTCTTGTAGCAAATATTCCACGAGAAAATAATTGTAATATATGAATTGCAGTAAATAGTATATTACAACCTCTCGCTCGTAAAATGGTAAGACTATTGTGCAGCTAAATGGTTCAGAGAACCAACAAGTTGATAAATTAGACACATGTGCAACACATATGTCTATCAAGATTATTATGCTCAGGATAAGGACTACAAACATTCTTCATCAGATATAATATACTCAGTATCTTCTCATTCTAGATTCTTTTTCTCTAAACATTTCCCGACATCCTGACAGCAAATTCTAGGCAGTGTTTGCAACCAAGAATCATTGGTTTCTCTCTTGCAAATTGTTTGAAATTCAATATTGTTTCATTTGTGGGATCTTTTCTGTGACTAACACCTAAGTACCTACTTACTGCTAGGTGAACAGTGACAGCAGGTGTAAGGTGACTAGCACCCAGGTACCTACTTACTGCTAGATGAACAGTGATTAACATCCAGGTACCTACTTACTGCTAGATGAACAGTGACAGCAGGTGTAAGGTGACTAGCACCCAGGTACCTACTTACTGCTAGATGAACAGTGACTAACATCCAGGTACCTACTTACTGCTAGGTGAACAGTGACAGCAGGTGTAAGGTGACTAGCACCCAGGCACCTACTTACTGCTAGATGAACAGTGACTAACACCCAGGTACCTACTTACTGCTAGGTGAACAGTGACAGCAGGTGTAAGGTGACTAGCACCCAGGTACCTACTTACTGCTAGATGAACAGTGACTAACACCCAGGTACCTACTTGCTGCTAGGCGAACAGTGACAGCAGATGTAAGGTGACTAAAACCCAGGTACCTACTTATTGCTAGATGAACAGTGACAGCAGGTGTAAGATAACTAAAATCAAGGTACTTACTGCTAGGTGAACAGTGACAACAGGTGTAGGGTGACTTACATCCAGGTACCTACTTACTGCTGGGTGAACAGGGACAGTAGGTGCGGTAACAGGTGTGGTTGATGAGAGATAAGTAGCTGCATATGTGCTAGCAGGTGTGGCTAGCTCCTCCACAACTGTTGTAAGAGGAGGCAGTTTGGTATCACCTAAAACATTAACAGGAGTGACTGGCTTTCCAGGCTTTCCCAGACTTTCCCAGGCTTTCCCAGACTTTCCCAGGCTTTCCCAGATTTTTAAATCAATATATATATATATATATATATATCTATATATATATATTTTATATATTATATATATATTTACCAGACCTCCCTTTTTTACGCGCAACACACACACACACACACACACACACACACACACACACACACCTGGTCCAGCAAATGGCTTCTCGAATTTAATCCTCCCAAATGCAAAGTCATGAAGATAGGGGAAGGGCACAGAAGCCCAAACAGACAGAGTATAGGCTAGGTGGCCAAAGACTGCAAACCTCACTCAAGGAGAAAGATCTTGGGGTGAGTATAAACACCGAGCATGTCTCCGGAAGCACACATTCAATCGATATACTAGCTGCAGCATATGGGGGCGCCTGGCAACCTGAGAACAGGCATTCCGATACCTTAGTAAGGAATCATTCAAGACACTGTACACCGTGTATGTCAGGCCCATACTGGAGTATGCAGCACCTGTTTGGAAACCCGCACTTGATAAAGCACGTCAAGAAACTAGAGAAAGTACAAAGGTTTGCGACAAGGTTAGTTCCAGAGCTAAGGGGATGTCCTATGAAGAAAGATTAAGGGAAATCGGCCTGACGACAACTGGAGGACAGTGAGGGTCAGGGGAGACATGATAACGACATATAAAATACTGCGTGGAATAGACAAGGTGGACAAAGACAGGAAGTTCCAGGGAGGGGACACAGAAACAAGAGGCCACATTGGAAGTTGAAGACACAAATGAGTCAGAGAGATAGTAGGAAGTATTTTCTTCAGTCATAGAGTTGTAAGGCAGTGGAATAGCCTAGAAAATGACGTAGTGGAGGCAGGAACCATACACAGTTTTAAGACGAGGTTTGATAAAGCTCATGGAGCGGGGAGAGAGAGGGCCTAGTAGCAACCGGTGAAGAGGCGGGGCCAGGAGCTAGGACTCGACCCCTGCAACCACAAATAGGTGAGTACAAATAGGTGAGTACACACACAGTGTTGTGTGGTACACAGTGTACTGGGACCTCACCACCCACATCTCTGCACCCTACCTACCTTCATTTCCCTCTATACTCAAAGTATCCCAATACGCTTTAAACTTTACTAGAACTGCTACTGCCACTATCACCACTAGTACTTGCCTGCTACTACTAGCTACTATATAAGCCCTGAACGGTAATTCTAAAACTAATACCAGTCTCCCGCCGCTCACAGCCACTCCCGCGGACAATTTCCGATATCCGAATTGTTTGTCCAGCCCGGACTTAGATAACTCTATTGTGTAAACAGAAGTATGAACGGGGATTCGAACCGTAGCCCCGTATATATTTTTCCTAATTATACGTTGACAGTCGTTCATTAAGACTTAATTTTAATTTATAGACTATATAACTCAGCCCAAGCCGAGACCCGTGGAACTCTGTGTTCTAGAACCCCTTTCGCGTGGCCTACTGGAAGAAGCTGACATATGGGTGAAATTCCAGTCACTAAAAACAACGGATACAGCCCCACTCCATAAAGGTGGCAGCAAAGCATTAGTTAAGAACTATGGACCAATAACTCTAACGTCCCACATCATAAAAATCTTTGAAAGAGTGCTAAGAAGCAGGATTGCAAATCACCTGGATTCCCAAAATCTGCACAATCCAGGGCAACATGGGTTCAGGGCAGGTCGCTCCTGCCTCTCACAACTACTGGATCACTATCATATGGCCTTGGATGTACTGGAAGAAAATCAGAATGCAGATGTAATATACACAGACTTTGCAAAAGCGTTTGACAAATGCGATCATGGCGTAATAGCCCATAAAATACGTGCTAAAGGAATAACTGGGAAAGTGGGGAGATGAATCTTCAACTTCCTAACAAATCGAACACAAAGAGTAGTGGTCAACAGAGTTAAATCGGAGGCTGCCATAGTGAAGAGCTCTGTTCCACAAGGCACAGTACTCGCCCCCATCTTATTCCTCATCCTCATATCAGACATAAACAGAGATATACACCACAGCACCGTATCATCCTTTGCGGATGATACTAGGATCAGTATGAGAGTGTCATCCATTGAGGACACGGTAAATCTCCAAGAAGATATAAACCAAGTTTTCCAGTGGGCATCAGAGAACAATATGATCAATGAAGACAAATTCCAGCTACTCCGTTATGGAAAACTGGAGGAAATAATAACTAGGACTGAGTATACTACAAACTCTAATCACACAATAGAGAGGAAAAGTAATGTGAAAGACCTGGGAGTGGTAATGTCCGAAGACCTCACCTTCAAGGATCACTATCACATCTGCAAAGAAAATGATAGGATGGATAATGAGAACGTTCAAAACGAGAGATGCCAAGCCAATGATGATCCTTTTCAAATCACTTGTTCTCTCTAGGCTGGAATACTGCTGTACATTAACATCTCCGTTCAAAGCAGGTGAAATTGCAGATCTAGAGAGTGTACAGAGATCCTTTACTGCACGTATAAGTTCTGTCAAGCACCTTAACTACTGGGAACGCTTGGAAGCACTTGTACTCACTGAAGAGCAGGCGAGAGAGAGATATCATAATCTACACTTGGAAAATACTAGAAGGAATGGTCCCGAATCTGCACACAGAAATCACTCCCTACGAAAGTAAAAGACTGGGCAGGCGATGCAAAAAGCCCCTAATGAAAAGTAGAGACGCCGCTGGTACACTAAGAGAAAACACAATAAGTGTCCAGGGCCCAAGACTGTTCAACAGCCTTCCACCAGTCATAAGGGGAATTACCAATAGGTCTCTGGCTGCCTTCAAGAGGGAACTGGACAGATATTTATAGTCGGTGCCGGATCAGCTGGGCTGTGGTTCCTACGTTGGACTACGTGCAGCCAGCAGTAACAGCCTGGTTGATCGGGCCCTGATTCAACAGGCGGCCTGGTTGTTGACCGGGCCGTTGGGGCGTTGATCCCCTGAATACCCTCCAGTTAGACTCCAGGTAGGTCAGTCAAAATAGATGTACATTCAATGAAAGCTTCTGTGACTGTGGAACGAGACTGTAGTGTCACCGTAGCTGCTGCTGATACATACATGTCACAGAAATGCTGACTGTGAAATCTTCCTATTGTAAGCTTCGTGGCTCAGTGGTAGAGCGTTGGACCTGCTGCTGCCAGGACCACGGTTCGAGTCTCCTCCATTCATCTCCTCATAATAATAATAATAATAATAATAATAAAATCTTTATTTACTACAAGTACATGTACAAGGTATACAAGTACATGTACAAGGTATACAAGTACATGTACAAGGTATACAAGTACATGTACAAGGTATACCAGTACATGTACAAGGTATACAAGTACATGTACAAGGTATACTTGTACAAGGTATACAAGTACATGTACAAGGTATACAAGTACATGTACAAGGTATACAAGTACATGTACAAGGTATACAAGTATATGTACAAGGTATACCAGTACATGTACAAGGTATACAAGTACATGTACAAGGTATACAAGTACATGTACAAGGTATACAAGTACATGTACAAGGTATACTTGTACAAGGTATACAAGTACATGTACAAAGTATACTTGTACAAGGTATACAAGTACATGTACAAGGTATACTTGTACAAGGTATACAAGTACATGTACAAGGTATACTTGTACAAGGTATTACAAGTACATGTACAAGGTATACTTGTACAAGGTATACAAGTACATGTACAAAGTATACTTGTACAAGGTATACAAGTACATGTACAAGGTATACAAGTACATGTACAAGGTATACAAGTACATGTACAAGGTATACTTGTACAAGGTATACAAGTACATGTACAAGGTATACAAGTACATGTACAAAGTATACTTGGGTACAAGGTTTTTACAAGTACATGTACAAGGTATACAAGTACATGTACAAGGTATACAAGTAATGTAAAGGTATACTTGTACAAGGTATACAAGTACATGTACAAGGTATACAAGTACATGTACAAGGTATACAAGTATGTTAAAAGGGTTATTTGGTAAAAGGGTTTAAAAAGTACATGTACAAGGTAATACAAGTACATGTACAAGTATACTTGTACAAGGTATACAAGTACATTGTACAAGATATACAAGTACATTGAAACAAGGTATACAAGTACATGTACAAGTTATACAAGTACATGTACAAGGTAAAACAAGTACATGTACAAGGTATACAAGTACATGTACAAGGTATACAAGTACATGTTACAAGGTATACAAGTACATGTAAAACAGATACCAGTACATGTACAAGGTATACAAGTACATGTACAAGGTATACACAGTACATGTACAAGGTATACAAGTACATGTACAAGGTATACAAGTACATGTAAAAGGTATACAAGTACATGTACAAGGTATACAAGTACATGTACAAGGTATACTTGTACAAGGTATACAAGTACATGTACAAGGTATACAAGTACATGTACAAAGTATACTTGTACAAGGTATACAAGTACATGTACAAGGTATACAAGACATTTTACAAGGTATACAAGTACATGTACAAGGTATACAAGTACATGTACAAGGTATACAAGTACATGTACAAGGTATACAAGTACATGTACAAGGTATACAAGTACATGAACAAGGTATACTTGTACAAGGTATACAAGTACATGTACAAGGTATACAAGTATATGTAAAAGGGGTATACCAGTACATGTACAAGGTATACAGTACATATACAAGGTATACAAGTACATGTTCAAGGTATACAAGTACATGTACAAGGTATACAAGTACATGTACAAGGTATACCAGTACTGTACAAGGTAAAAACAAGTACATTACAAGGTATACAAGTACATGCACAAGGTATACAAGTACATGTACAAGGTATACAAGTACATGTACAAGGTATACAAGAAACATGTACAAGTATACAAGAAACATGTAAAGGTATACAAGTTACATGTACAAGGTAAAACTTGTACAAGGTATGCAAGTACATGTACAAGGTATAAAAGTACATGTACAAGGTTACAAGTACATGTAAAAGGTATACAAGTACATGTACAAGTTATACAAGTACATGTACAAGGTATACCGGTACATGTAAGGTATACAAGTACATGTACAAGGTATAACAAGTACATGTAAAAGGTATAAAAGTACATGTACAAGGTATACTTGTACAAGGTATACAAGTACATGTACAAGGTTTACAAGTACATGTACAAGGTATACTTGAAACAAGGAAATACAAGTACATGTACAAAGGTATACTTTGTACAAGGTATACAAGTAATGTACAAGGTATACAAGTACATGTACAAGGTATAAAAGTACATTTTAAAAGGTATACAAGTACATTGTACAAGTTATACAAGTACATGTACAAGGTATACCAGTACATGTACAAGGTATACAAGTACATGTACAAGGTATACAAGTACATGTAAAGGTATACAAGTACATGTAAAAGGTATCCCAGTACATGTACAAGGTAAAACAAGTACAGGGTACAAGGTATAACAAGTACATGTACAAGTATACAAGTACAGTACAGGTATACCCAGTACATGTACAAGGTATACAAGTACATGTACAAGGTTTTACAAGTACATGTACAAGGTATACAAGTACATGTAAAAGGTATCCCAAAGTACATGTACAAGGTATACCAGTACATGTACAAGGTATACAAGTACATGTCAAGGTATACAAGTACATGTAAAAGGGTTTATACAAGTACAGTAAAGGTATACCAGTACATGTACAAGGTTATAAAAGTACATGTACAAGGTATACAAGTACATGTACAAGGTATACAAGTACATGTAAAAAGGCATACAAGTACTGTACAAGGCATACAAGTACATGTACAAGGCATACAAGTACATTACAAGGTATAAAAGCCCATAGCTGGACTTTCAGTGACATACTACAATATAGAAAGGCCGCTTGTTATGCTGAGCATTTTCCCGCCAAATAGGCAGTTTTGTCCCAGGAATGTGACCCACACCAGTCACTAGAAACCAGGATGTGACCCACACCAGTAAACTAAACACCCAGGATGTGACCCACACTAGTCCACAAACACCCAGGATGTGACCCACACTAGTCCACAACACCAGATGTGACCCACACCAGTCCACTAACATCCGGGATTGACCACACCAGTCAAATACACCCAGGATGTGACCCCACCAGTCCACTAACACCCAGGATGTGACCCCACCAGTCCACTAACACCCAGGATGTGACCCACACCAGTCCACTAACACCCAGGATGTGAAACACACCAGTCCACTAACACCCAGGATGTGACCCACACCAGTCCACTAACACCAGGATGTGACCCACACCATTTCCACTAACCCCCAGGATGTGACCCACACCAGTCCACTAATACCCAGATGCGTCCACACCAGTCCACTAACACCCAGGATGTGACCCACACCATGCCACTATATCCAGGATGTGACCCACCCCAGTCCACTAACACCCAGGATGTGACCCCACACCAGTCCACTAGCACCCGGGAAATTTTGACCCACACCAGTCCACTCAACACCCGGGATGCGACCCACACCGTCCACTAACACCCAGGATGCGACCCACACCAGTCCACTAACACCCAGGATGTGACCCACACCAGTCCACAACACCCAGAATGTGACCCACACCAATCCACTAACACCAGGATGTGACCACACCAGCCCACTAACACCCGGGATGTGACCCACCCCAGTCCACTAACACCCAGGATGTGACCCCCCACCCAGTCCACTAACACCCAGGATGCGACCCACACCAGTCCACTAACACCCAGGATGTGACCCACACCAGTCCACTAACACCCAGGATGCGACCCACACCAGTCCACTAACACCCAGGATGTGACCCACACCAGTCCACTAACACCCAGGATGTGACCCACACCAGTCCACTAACACCCAGGATGTGACCCACACCAGTCCACTAACACCCAGGATGCGACCCACACCAGTCCACTAACACCCAGGATGTGACCCACACCAGTCCACTAACACCCAGGTGCCCATTTTTATACTGATGGATGAACAGGGACAGGGACAGCAGGTGTCTTATGGAAACACGTCTCTGATGTTTTCCAGCCGTACCGGGGATTCGAAGCCCGGACCTCAGTGTGTGAGCTGAGTGCGCTACCGATCGAGCAACGGGACACCCAGCCCCAGTTTTACAGTATGGTGCTTGCCCTTACGGGTGTTAATGTGTAAAAATACAATATTGTGTAAGTGTGTTAGCTCCAGGACTTGTTAAGGCTCGATCCTCCGTCTAATGGATAGGCTCTTCCAGTGATAAATCTAACTATTGTTAAATAAAAGATATGCCATATGTCTCTGTCTTGCCTGGACGTTTTAACTGGTTAACTTATGGACTCTATTTGTGCTTAAAATCAGTTGAGGGTTTTTTGGGGGGATCAGCCCCCTTAGTGCAGGGGAGAGAAAAAGGGGAGGAGGAGGGGGCTGGAAGTGTAGAGGGAGACTGGAGTGATGAGGACTGGAGTGAGAAGGGGCTGGAGTGAGATGGGCTGGAGTGAGAGGGACTGGAGGTTGAGAGGGCAGGATGGAGAGGGGCTGGAGTGAGATGGGCCTGTAGTGAGAGGGACTGGAGTGGAGGGAGACTGGAGTGAGAGGGATCTGTAGTGAGAGGGACTGTAGTGAGAGGGAGCTGTAGTGAGAGGACTGTAGTGAAGGGACGTATGAGAGGGACGTAGTGAGAGGACTGAGTGAGGAGGGACTGGGAGTGAGAGGGAACTGGGAGTGAGAGGGACTGTAGTGAGAGGGACTGGAGTGAGAGGGACTGTAGTGAGAGGGACTGGTATTGAGAGTGGACTGGATTGAGAGGGAAAACTGTGGAGTGTAGAGTTGACTGGGAGTGAGAGGTGGCTGGAAGTGAGAGGGCTGTAGTGAAGACTGGAGGTGAGAGGACTGAGTGAAGGGACTGGAGTGAGTGGGACCATGTAGTGAGAGGGACTGGAGTTAGAGGGACTGTATGAGAGGGACTGGAGTGAGAGGGGCTGGAGTGAGAGGGACTGTAGTGAGAGGGACTGGAGTGAGAGGGACTGGAGTGAGAGGGACTGGAGTGAGATGGTGGCTGGAGTGAGAGGGACTGGATGAGAGGGACTGGAGAGAGAGGGGCTGGAGTGAGGAAGGACCTGGTAGTAGATGGACTGGAGGTGAGAGGACTGGAGGTGAGAGGGAATGAGTGAGAGGGGCTGGAGTGGAGAGGGACTGGAGTGAGAAGGGCTGGAGTGAGAGGACTGGAGTGAGAGGGAACTGGAGTGAGAGGGGCTTGGAAGTGAGAGGGGCTGAGTGAGAGGGGCTGGAGATGAGGAGGGCTGGAGTGAGAGGGTCTGGAGTGAGAGGGAGACTTGGAGTGAGAGGGCTGGAGTGAGAGGGGACTGTGAGTGAGAGGGCTGGAGGAGAGGGGCTGGAGGTGAGAGGGACTTGAGTGAGAGGGGCTGGAGTGAGAGGGCCTGGAGTGAGAGGGGCTTGGAGTGAGAGGGGCTGGAGTGAGAGGGACTGTGGAGTGAGAGGACAGAGTGAGAGGGACTGGAGTGAGAGGGGCTGGAGGAGAGGGACTGGAGTGGAGAGGGGCTGGAGTAGAGGGACTGGAGTGAGAGTAACTGGAGTGAGAGGGACTGGAGTGATAGGGACTGGAGTAGAGGGGCTGGAGTGAGAGGGCTGGAGTGAGAGGGGCTGGAGTGAAGGGGCTAGAATAGAGAGGGACTTAGTGAGATGGGGCTGGAGTGAGAGGGCTGGAGTGAGAAGGGCTGGAGTGGGGGGGGAGAGGGCTGGATGAGGAGGGACTGGAGTGAGAGGGCTGGAGTGAGAGGGGCTGGAGTGAGAGGGGCTAGAGTCTGAGAAGGGGCTGGGAGTGATAGGGGCTGGAGTGGAGAGGGACTGAGTGAGAGTGGCTGGAGTGAGAGGGGCTGGAGGAGAGAGGGACTGGAGTGAGAGGGGCTGGATTGAAGAGGGCTGGATTGAGAGGGACTGGAGTGAAGGGGCTGGAGTGAGGAGGGGCAGGAGTGAGAGGGAACTGGAGTTGAGAGGGGCGGTGGAGTGATAGGGACTGGAGTGAGAAGGGACTGTAGTGAGAGGGGACAGGAGTGAGAGGACTGGAGTGAGAGGGACTGGAGGTGAGAGGTGAGGTACTGGAGTGAGAGGGAACAGGAGTGAGAGGGGCTGAGAGAGGTTGCTGGGAGTGAGAGGGACTGGAGTGAGAGGGGGCTGGATAGAGAGGGGTCTGGAGTGAGAAGGCTGGCGTGATAGGGACTGGAGTGTGAAAGGGTACTGGAGTGAGAGGGACATTAGTGAGAGGACTGGTATTGAGAGGTGACTGGAGTGATAGGGACTGAGTGAGAGGGGCTGGAGTGAGAGGGGCTGGAGTGAGGGGCTGGAGATAGAGGGACTGGCGTAGAAAGGTCTTGGAGTGAGAGGGGACTGGGATTGAGATGTACTTGAGTGAGAGGGAACTGAGTGAGAGGTACTGGAGTGAGAGGGACTGGGACAGAGTGAGGAGGGGTTGGAGTGAGAGGGGGGCAGGAGTGAGAGGGACTGGAGTGAGAGACTGAGTGAAGGGTTGGAGTGAGAGGGGCTGGAGTGAGAGGGGGCAGGAGTGAGAGGGACTGGAGTGAAAGTACTGGAGTGTGAGTGGACTGGAGTGAGAGGGGCTGGAGTGAGAGGGACTCTACTTGCGTGAGAGGGACTGGTTTGAGAGGTACACTGGAGTGAAGGGGGCTAGGGGCTTTGGTGAGTGAGAGGGACGGAGTGAGAGGGGTTGATAATATGTCAGGGTGAATTTTCGCTTTATAGGGCGAGTGTATAGATGAACAAGTGTGGTTGGTAGAATGTTAGACAAGCTAGAGTAGTACTAGAGTTTCTAGCAGTAAGACGAGTATCTTATACCTTGCTTTGTTTGAAACGGCGGTGTGGTGAAGAATGGGGGAGAGAGCCATCTGATATGCTAATCTCAACTCTCTAGGACCTGATTAGGTGTAATTAAGTTTTTTCAATGAAGACCTGACTTGACAGGTAGTCCTTTGATTAGGAAATTATTTCTCTCTTCTCTCTCTCTAGAACCGGTCTCTTCCTCATCTCACTCCTAACCTGGTCTCTCTCTCTCTCTCTCTCTCATCTCCTCCCCCTCTCCCTCCCTCTCCTCCCTCTCCCTCCTCTCGCCTCCCCCTCTCTCCTCCCTCGCTCCCATCCCCTCCTCTCCTCTCCTCCTCCTCTCTCCCACCCTCCTCCTCCCTCCTCCTTCTCACTCCCTGTCTCCTTCCCTCCTTCTTCTTCTCCACCTCCCCCTTCTTCCTCTCCTCTCCTCCTCTCTCGTCGTCCCTCCCCCCACTCCACTCTCTCATCTAGCATCTCATCTGCATTCAATTCCATGCTCGAAACTGTCTCATCCTCTATATCCATCATCCCGAATCTCTGGGTCATCTCCCTCCATCGCTCTCTCTCAATCGCGGTCCCCTCCCTCCTCTCTCTCTTCTTCTCCACATCTCTCATCCCTCATCTCTCTCTCTCCTCCTCTCTCCTGTCTCCTACTCCTCTCTCTCTCTGGTGTGACAGGGTGTAGTCACCATCTGACAGCAGCTGGTGCTGTGTACCCATCATCCCACCAACAACCCCTCATTAAACCTTATCTTAACGACCATTCAAAAGCCTTGTTGGGTCTTTTAGCGCGGTGCTGTTGCTGCTGTTGTTGTTGCTGCAGGTAAGCCTGCTGTTTGTTGTTGCTGGCGCTGTTTGTTGTTGTGTGGTGGTAGTGGTGTGGGTAGTGGTGGTAGGTGGTAGTGGGGTGTAGTTAGTGGATGGTAGTGGTGGTGGTGCGTGGTGGTGGTAGTTGGTGGTGTGGGGGGCGTGGCTGGTGGTAGTGGGGTGGATAGTATGGTGGTAGAAATACGGCGTGGAAGTTGGTGGTAGTAGTGTGTGGTAGTAGTGGTGGTAGTGGGTGGTTGTGGTAGTGGTGGTGGTGGTAGTGGTGGTAGTGGTGGTGGTAGTAGTTGGTGGTATGGTGGTGGTGTGGTGTGGTGGTGGTGGTAGTGGTCTGGTGGTGGTGGTGGTGTAGTGGCTGCGGTGTGTATAATCGGTGGTGTAGTAGTGGTAATGTAATGGCAAGTAGTAGAGTTATTAGCTGGTGGTCAGTGGATGAGTGTGGTGGTAGTGGTGTAGTGTGTGGTGGTAGTAGTGGTGGTATTGGGGGGCGGTTTTTTTTTTTTTTGGTGGTGGCGGTGGTGGTGGTGGTAGTGGTGGTGTGGTGTGGTCGAGTGGTGGTAGTGCTGAGGTGGTCATATCTAGGTGGTGTAGTAGATGGTAGTCTAAATGCAGTGAGTAGAGGTATTTAACTGGTGGTGGTGTGGTGGCATGGTTAGTCGTGATGATGGTATGGTGTGGTAGTGGCAGTTCTGGTGACTGGTTCAAACATGATTGGGGCGGGTAGGGAGTGCTGGGTGTTGTGGTAGGTATGGGAAAACAGTCATGGCAGATGGTAGTTATGTAGTTGCCCGTAGGTGGGCAGCAGTATTGTTGTACCAAGGCCATAGAAAGACATACACATATAGACTAGCTATAGTCCTGCTATTTTCTACTGTCACAGCAGTTTGCCTCGGAACCTTACTTATGTAATGTGGCGCCACCTACAGTAGCTCCGGAACCTAATTCTGATCTGCTGAGCAGGAGTGGCGCCCTACAGTACCCGGAACCTAAACAAATTCTGCTGTGTAAGTGCGCCCTATACAGTAGCTCCGGAACCTAATCGTGCTTGTAAGTGGACGCCCTACAGTAGCCCCGCGATCTAATTCTGCTGCTGTAAGTGGCGCCTAACTAACAAGTAGCCCGAATCTAATCTTCGGTGTAAGTGGCGCCCTACTACAGTAGCCCGGCTAACCTAATATGCTGCGTAAGTGGGGCGCCCTACAGTAGCCCGTACCTAAACTGCTGTGTAAAGTGGCCGCCCCTACAGTACCCGCAACCACCTAATAAATCTGCTGGTAAGTGAGGCCCTACAGTAGCCTGGAACCTAACCTACATTGTAATGGAGCCCTACAGTAGCCTGAAACCTAATCTGCTGTGGTAAGTTGAAGCCCCTACAGTAGCCTGGAACCTAACCTACCCTACAGTGTAAAGTGGACGCCGTCTACATAGCCTTGGAGACCTAACCTAGCTGTGTAAGCGTTGAGCGCCCTACAGTAAGCCTGAACCTACAACCTACTGTGTAAAAGTGGAGAGCCCTACTGTAAGACCTGAAACCTACGCCGTACTGTGTAAATGAGGTGGAGCCCTACACAGCAAGTGCCTGGAATCCTAAACCTATCTGTGTAAGTGGAGACCCTACAGTAATCCTGGAACCTAACCTAACTGTGGAAGTGGAAACCCTAAAACCCAGGGTCACACCCTGACCTAACCTACTGTGTAAGTGGAACCCTAACAGTAAGCCTGGAACCTAACCTACTGTGTAAGTGGAACCCATAATCAGTAGACGCTGAACCCCTAACCTACTTGTTAAGTGGAGCCCACGCAGTAGCCTGGAACTCTATACCTAACGTGGTAAGTGGAGCCTACAGTAGCCTTGGAACTCTAACCTACTGTGTAAGTGGAACCCTATCATTAGCCCCTGGAACCATAACCTAACTGGTAAGTGTAAGTGGAATCACACTGACTATCCTATATTCCAAAATTTTCAGCACAAAGAAAGTAAATTATGAACAGGAGGTAAGACACCAGTCATAGGACTGTTTGTTCGTCTACACAATAACTCACTCAAAGCAGTACGTCAACGTAGGAAGCACTCAATTGAGCGTCAAGTAATTTTAAGGATTAATTTTTTTGCTTTATATATTTTGACATCCTCAGAAAATTCAAGGCACGAGATAGTGGATTCTGCAGTTATCCTGATTAATATGGATTCCACGAGTCAGTATGGCCTGTGCAGAGTGCAAGGGTCATCAATCGGAACACAGCTTCTTTCTTCACGAAGTCAAGTGGGGTTAAGAGTTGTAATTCAGAAAGAGTTATGTTTGGTAAAATTTGAAGCCTCATCAATGGAAAAACTTTTAGATTATTAATCCTTTACATTGATTAATAACTCATTGAACCTACAGAGTTATATTACTATACCTTAGATTTCTACTCATTTGTTTGTTCATCTGTATTCTTTTAAAGGTTCGTCAGAACTTTAAAAGTGTTTCTCTGACACTGGTCCATCTTAGTTATATGATGGTAAGAAGGTAGCACACACGACAACAAGAAACCAGGTGAGACATAAATACGGAACCTACAAAATATTTCAAGAGGAATAGACATTGTAAGCGTGACAAAGCGTATAGAGCCGTGAACGAAGTAATTCTGGTTGGACGAACCGTAAGGTGATGGGTCAGGAAACAGTACAATTTGATTTCCTCGACACTGGTCCTTAGATAAAGATGGTACGGGATTGGACCAGAGAAACAAGTATCAATGTTTTCCTGACATCTACTGGGTCTTAGTTATATGATAAGGTAAGCTTGGTCAGGAAACAGTAACAAGTGTTTTCCTGACACTGGTCTTAGTTAACACAGTAGGTAATATTGGTTTCAGAGAAACAGTAACAAAGATGTTATCCTGACACTACACTAGCCTTAGAGTTATATGATGGTAAGATTGGTCAGGAAACAGTACAAGTGTTCTCCTGACACGCCTGGTCTTAGTTATAATATGATAGGTAAAGTATTGGTCAGGAAACGAGTACAAAAGTGTTACCTGAACACTGGTCTGTAGTAGGAGTATATATATGATGGTAAATTGCGTCAGGAAACAGTACAACGATTTCCTAACACTGGTCCTTAGTTATAAATGAAGGTAAGATTGGTCAGGAACATAACAATGTTTCCTGACACTACTTGGTCTTAGTTATATGATGGTAAGATTGGTCAGGAACAGTAACAAGTGTTTTTCCTGACACTGGTCTTAGTTATATGATTCGGTAAGATGGGTCAGGAACGCAGTACAAGTGTTTTCCTGACACTGGTCCTTAGTTTATATGATGGTAAGACATGAGGGTCTGTGAAACAGTACAAGTGTTTTTCCCGTGACGCCTGGTCTTAGTTTATATGATGGAGCAGATTGGTCAGGAAACAGTTACTAGTTGTTGACCCTGACACTGGTCTTAGTTATATGATGGTAAGATTGGTCAGGAAACCAGTACTCAGTGTTTCCCTGACGCTGGTCTTAGTTATATGATGGTAAGTGATTGGTCAGGCAAATACAGTCTACAAGTGTTTTCCTGGACACTTGGTCCTTAGTTATATATGGTAAATATTGGTCAGCGAAAACAGTACATAGTTTTCCTGACACTGGTCCTAGTTATTTTGGACATGGTAATATTGGTCAGGAAACAGTACACAGTATTTCCTGACAGCCTGGTCTTAGTTATTCTGATGGTTAAGAGACGGTCAGGAAACAGTACAAGTGTTTCCTGACACTGGTTTTAGTTATATGATGGTAAGATTGGTCAGGAAAACAGTACAGAGTTTCCTGACACTACTGGTCATAGTTATATTATTTTTGTGATGGTAAATTGGTCCAGGAAACAGTAAACAAGTGTTTTCCTGACACTGCTTAGTTATTTGATGGTAAGATTGGGTCAGGAAAACAGTACAAGTGTTTCCTGACGAACAGGTCTTAGTATATGATGGTAAGATTGGTCCAACTCCAAAGGAAACAGTACAAGTGTTTCCTGACACTGGTCTTAGTTATATGATGGTAAAGATATGGTCAGGAAACAGTACACGTGTTTCCTGACGAGCTGGTCTTAGTTATAAGAATTAGGTAAGATTGGGGTCAGGAAACAGACAAGTGTTCCTGACACTGGTCTTAGTTATATGATGGTATGTTGGTCAGTAAACAGTAACAGAGTGTTTCCTGACACTGGTCTTAGAATTAGATAGATTAAGATTTGGTCCAGTGAAACAGTGCAAGTGTTTCCTGACATACTGTCTTAGTAGTTGCTGCAAGATGGTAAAGGATTGGGTACAAGGAAACAGTACAAATAGTGTTAGATCCGGTCAGAATTGGTACAAGAAACAGTACAAGTGTTACACCTGACGTCGGTCTTAGTTATATGATGGTAAGATTTACTCAGAAAACAGTAAACAAGTGTTTAAGTGTTTCCTGACACATGGTCTTAGTTTATATGATGTGTAAGATATTGCGGTCAGGAAAAAGTACAAGTGTTTTCCTACGCTGGTCTTAGTTATATGATGGTAACAGCTTAGGTCAGGGTAACAGTACAAAGTGTTTTATTCCTGACTCTGGGTCCTTCAGTGATATATGATTGTAGATTGGTCAAGAAAACAGTACGACAAGTGTTTCACTCACACTCTGGTCTTAGTTTATATGATGGTTAAGATTGTGGTCAGTGAAAACCAGTATCAATTGTTTCATCTGAGCACCTTTGGGTCTTAGTTATATGATTAGGTAAGGCATTGGTCAGAAACAGTGCAAAGTGGTTACCTATCACACTGTGTCTTAGTTAAGATGGTAAATAGATTGTGTCAGGAAACAAGTACAAGTGATTCCTGGTAAGTATTGGTCAAGAAACAGTACAAGTGTTTCCTGTCGCTGGTCTTAGTTATATGATGGTAAGATTTGGTCAGGAAACAGTACAAGTGTGTTGCACTGACAGTGGTCTTAGTTATTATGATGGTAAGATTGGTCAGAAACATTACAAGTGTTTCCTGACGCTGGTCTTAGTTATAATACATCTGATGATGATGTGTAAGTATTGAGGTCAGGTGGCGAACAGTACAGTGTTTCCTGACACTGGTCTTAGGGTTTATTATGATTAGGTAAAGATTAGTCCGCAGAAAATCTAGTACAAGTGTTTCCTGTACCTGGTCTTTCAGACTATATGATGGTAAAGACATTGGTCAGACGGAAAACAGTACAGTATGTTTCCTGATCACTGGTCTTAGATATATGAATGGTAAGAAGTGGTCAGGAAACAGTACAAGGTTTCCTAACACTGGTCTTAGATATATGAATGACCCACAGGTGGAGGTTTGTGTCATCCTACCAAGACCTTCCACTGGCTTACCACACTCCACCACTTTTAAAAATTAAGTTTAAAAATTAAACAATCAATGCAAGTGTCATCAGCGTTTTGCTTGCCATCTCGCCTTTATGGGAATGCACAGAACTGACACTGTCAGGTGGTTGTGTAACCCTTTGCATATTCTAAAAAAATAAAATCTTTTCTCTTTTATTTATAGAAATTCTTACCTAGACCTGTGCCTCGTCCTGATCTTACATAGCCTGTGCCTCACCTGGGACCTTGTATGGAACATTAAGTTTCGGCTCAGTATTTCTCACTGCTCATATAAGTACAATAAAACTAAAGCTCCTCCTCAGTTACTGGGAAACGCGGGCTGAAGTTTCCTTGACCCTGGAACTCCTTGAATGGCAGGCGAAAAGATGCATCATAATTTACGTACGGAGATATCCTAGAGGGACTAGTTCCCAAATCTGACACGCAGAAAATCCACTCCCTCCGAAAGCAAAAGACTTGGCAAGAAATCGTGCAAACAATAACCCCAGACTGAAAAGCCAGGGGCGCGATGAGTCCACTAAGAACCAATAAAATAAGTTGTCAGGACACCAAGACCTGTTCAACTGCCACCCAAACAATACGATACGGGATATTACATTACCAATTGACCCGCTGTCTTTTTTTTTCAAGACCCCCCCTGGCTTTTGTCATCAAGAACGGCTGGGTGTCATCCAAGAGAGGACATCCCTGGCTGTCACATAGAGGACGCACTGGCTGTGTCTCAAGAGGCCCCTGGCTGTCTTCAAGACCCCGGCTTGACTTCAAGTGACACACGCTGGGTGTCCATCAAAGACTCTCCTGGCTGATCACACAGACCCCCTGACTGTCATCAAGAGCCCTGGCAGTTCTTACAAATACCGCCTGGGCTGCCCTTCAAGACCCCTTGGCTGTCTTCAAGCCCCCTTTACTGTCATCAAGACTCCCAGGCTAGGTCTTCAAGATTCAGAAAAACCCCGTGGCTGCCTTCAAAGATCTCCGTGGCTGGTCATATGTCCAAGACCGCCCTGGGGCATGTCTTCCAAACCCCTGGCTGGTCCATTCAAGACCCCTGGCTGTCTTTCCAACCCCCTGGCTGTCTTGCAGACCCCCTCGGTATGTCCATCAAGACCCTGGGTGTCTTCAAAGACCCCCTGGGTGTCTTCAAGGACCCCTGGGTTGTCTTCAGACCCCTGGCTGTCTTTTTCAAGACCGCCTGGCTGGCTGTCCTTCAGACCCGCTGGCTGTCTTCAAGAAGACCCCTGGCTTTCTTCAAGACCCAAGCACAAGTGGGAGAGCACAAGTGGGAGAGGTAAGCACAAGTGGGAGAGTTACAAGTGGGAGAGTACAAGTGGGAGAGTACAAGTGTGGAGAGTACAAGTGGGAGAGTACAAGTGGGGAGAGTAACAAGTGGGAGAAAGTACAAGTGGGAGAGTACAAGTGGGAGAGGTACAAGTGGGAGAGTACAAGTGGGAGAGTAACAAGTGGGAGATTATCTAACTGGTCACGCGCAGGCTGCTTTGGTAGGAGGTCAGAAATTCTTCCCACTCCTCAGGATTTAAAAATTTTCTAAAGAGTACAAGTGGAGAGTTCACAGGAGGTCAGAATTTCTTCCACCTCAGGATTTAAAAAATTTCTAGTTTAAATTAATGCAAAATACTGAGAAATTCCTTAGAATAATGTTTGGCATTAATTATGCATGAGCTGCTCACCCACTGCTCACCCAAGCAGGCACACCCAGCGGCTTCACCCAGCTGGCTCACCCAGCTGGCTCACCCAGTGGCTCACACAATTGCTCACACCAGGCTGGCCCACCCACTGGCTCAACCCAGCTGGCTCACCAGCTGCTCACCCGCCAGCTGGGCTCACCCAGCTGGCTCCCCAGTGCTGACTCACCCAGAACTCGGGTTTAGCAGCTGGGTAAATAGGTAATGGAAACGAGGGATTTATATAATTTGTAAAATTTAAAAAATTAATGTAACTGTGGGCGAGAGATTTTCCCCTTTAAATGGTAATTCCTGTAAGTTTACCGGTGATGTAATGAGTCACAGGAGATTGTCTGAAGGAATTATCCTGTAATGTTTTGTTTCTTAGTTACTTTAAGTATTACTTTGGCATCTGATGGGGAATTTGTCTGGTTAATTGTGAATGAATATCTCTCTCTCTCTCTCTCTATCTCCCTAACTCTTCCTCTCTCTCTATTCTCGATCATGCATCACTCTAGCTCTCATCTCTTCTCTCCGGGGTTCGAGTTGGGGGGTGAGGGGGGTGTCTTCTCCTCTCCCACCTCCTGCATGCTCATTCTCGTCCCTCTCTCTCTCTCTCTCTCTCCTCGACTCTCCTCTCTCTATCCTCTCTCTATCTCTCTATTCACTCTCTCTACTCTCTCTTCTCTCTACTATCTCTCTCCTCTCTCTCGTCATCCTCTCTCTCTCTCTCTCTATCTCTCTCTATCTCGTCTATTCTCTCTATCTCTCTCCCTCTCTCTTCGCTCATCCTCCCTCTCTCTCTCCCTCTCCCGTCTCTAGTCACGCATCATCCGCGGCGTCCAGCTCTCCTCTCCTCTCTTCCTCTCCTCTCTCTCTTCTCTATTCTCTCCTCTCTCTCTCTCTATCTCTCTCTACTCTCCTATCTCTTCTCTCTCTCTCTCCCTCTATAAGAATTCTCTCTCTCACCTCATTATCTCTCTATCATCCCTTCTCCTCGCTCCCTCTCTCTCCTCTCCTCTCACTCCTCACGTCTCTATCTCTCTCTACCTCTCTCCTCTCTCACTCTCCACGCTCACACTCCGCTCCTCTCTCTCTCTCTCTAACACTCCTCATACTCTCTATCTCCTCCTCTCGCTCTCTCTCTATCTCTCTCCTCTCTCCTCTCTCTCTCTCTCTCTCTCTCTCTATCTACTCTCTCTATCTCTCTATCTCTCCTCTCTCTCGTCCCTTCAATCTCTCTCTCTCCTCTCTCTCTCCTATCTCCGTCTCTCTCTCACTCTAATCTCCCTCTACACTCTCTCACCCTCTCTCTTCACGTCTCTTCTCTCTTCTCCCCTCCTCCACCCCGCGAGTCCTCGCTCCTACTCAAACTCCGTCTCGCTCCCTCCCCCCCCACTCTTCTCGTGACTGGATCCGACCTCTCAATCCACTCACGCTCATCTCTCTCTCTCCTCTCTCTCTCTCTCTCACTCTCTCTATCCTCCCTCTATCCCTCTATCTCTCTCTCCTCACTCTCACTCTCTCGTCTCTACCCTCTCCTCTCTCCTCTCTCTCACTGCATCTCTCACCTGCCCACCCCTCTACTCTCATCTTCATCTCGTTCTCACCTCTCTCTCTCTCTCTATCTATCCTCTCTCCCGTCCGCTAACCTCTATCACTCCTCTATCCTATCCTCCTCCTCTCACTCTCTCTCTCGTCCTCTCTCTCTCTCTCTATGTCCTCACCCTCTCTCCTCGTCCTTCCACTCTCTCTCCTCTCTCTCCACTGTCAGAGTCGACAGCAGTGCATTCCTTCAGCTCCTGACGATTGGCTTCGTTGTGTTCCTGGCGGCAGGGATTCTCACCTCGCACCACCCAACCAGTTCGATAACCTTCCCCCCCACGACGTGGTTGTTAAAGGTGGGTTATAGAACCCCAATCTGATCCATCCCACTGTGTCTGCTAGCATACTGCATCCTTCCTGATATTTTTCATAACAATGTGCACAAACGTCTGGGCCAGGATCGTGAATCGACCCTTACAACCACAGAATGGGGGATTACAACACACACACCGGCTGGTCCAGGAGCTGTAACTCCAACCCCTGCAACCATCATATATGCAAGTATGCAAGTATAACTCCATGCCACACAATTCACACACGGGAGCAATCACTCGAGAACCCCTACATACAACCTCAAATAGGTGAGTACAAACATGAATTGGCCCAAAGCTGTAAGTCAACCTCTGGAACAGCAATCAGATTAAGGTGAGTACACAACACAGAGACGCACACACACACACACACACACACACACACACAATACACACACAACCAAACACACAACAACCACCCACGCACGCACCACACACACACACACACTCACACACACACACAACAAAGCACACACACACTCACACATGAACAACACACAACACACAACACACACACACACAACACACACACACACACGCATCACACACACACACGCACGCACACACAACCGCACGCACACACACGCACGCACACACACACCACGGCACCGCACACACAAACACACGTACACACACACACACACACTCACACACACACAACCACACACATCACACGCAACACACACACACACACACACACACACACACACACACACACACACACACAACACACACTACAACACACACGGAGAAAAGTGCTGCCTTATAAGCACACTCGTCAGAGACGATAATCTTACAGAATTAACAATGTGCACATACTTGTATCATATTTGTAGACGTTTCGCCCTCCAGGTTTACTTTATAAATACAAGGACATAAATGTGAGCTATATACATAAGTGGAGGTAATCATTCCCTCAGTCTGGGATTGACCACCGTAGTCTTGACGACTGAAGCCTCACCAGCTCCAACACTGAGGACTCATTAGCCTCATCTTTTTGGAGATTGGGGTTGGATTGATAGGGATGGAGTGAGAGGGACTGAGTAGAGGGACTGGAGTGAGAGGACTGAGTGAGAGGATTGGATGAGAGGGGCTGGATGAGATGGGCCTGGATTGAGATGGGCTGGAGTGAGAGGGCGGATTTGAGATGGGCTGGAGTGAGAGGGCTGGAGTGGAGAGGGCTGGAAGTGAGATGGTGCCTGGAGTGAGAGGGGGCTGGAGGGAGAGGGGCTGGAGTGAGAGGGGCTGTGAGTGAGATGGGCTGGAGTGAGAGGGGCTGGAGTGAGAGGGGTTGGAGTGAAGAGGGGCTGAGTGATAGGGCTGGAGTGAGAGGGGCTTGGAGTGAGAGGGGCTGGAGTGAGAGGGGCTAATTGAGAGGGGGCTGGAGTGAGAGGGTTTGGAGTGAGAGGGTTGGAGTGAGAGGGTGGCTTGAGTGAGATGGGGCTGGAGGAGAGAGGGGGCCGGAGTGAAGGGGCTGGATTGAGAGGGGCTGAGTGAGAGGGACTGGAGTGGAGAGGGGGGCTGGAGTGAGAAGGAGCTGGAGTGAGAAGGGGCTGGCTGAGTGAGAAGGGGTTGGAGTGAGATGGGTTGGAGTGAGAGGGGTCTGGAGTGAGAAGGGGCCTGGAGTGAGAGGGGCTGGAGTGGAGAGGGGCTGGAGTGAGAGGGGCTGGAGTGAGAGGGGCTGGAGTGAGAGGGGCTGGAGTGAGAGGGACTGGAGTGAAGAGGGCTGGAGTGAGAGGGCTGGATGAGAGGGACGGGATGAGATGGGCTGAGTGAGAGGGCTGGAGTGAGAGGGGGCAGGAGTGAGAGGGGCTGTGATTGAGAGGAACTGGGAGTGAGAGGGGCTGGAGTGAGAGGGGCTGGAGTAGAGGGGCGGAGTGAGAGGGGCCTGAGTGAGAGGACGTGATGAGAGGGGCTTGAGTGAGAGGACTGGAAGTCAAGAGGACTGGAGTGAGAGGGACTGGAGTAGAGGGGCTGTAGAGTGAGAGGGACTGGAGTGAGAGGGACTGGAGTGAGAGGGGCTGGAGTGAGAGGGGCTGGAGTGAGAGGGACTGGAGTGAGAGGGACTGGAGTGAGAGGGACTGGAGTGAGAGGGACTGGAGTGAGAGGGACTGGAGTGAGAGGGGCTGGAGTGAGAGGGACTGGAGTGAGAGGGACTGGAGTGAGAGGGGCTGGAGTGAGAGGGACCCTGGAGTGAAGGACAGGAGTGAGAGGGACTGGATGATAGGGGCTGGAGTGAGAGGACTGGCGTGAGATGGTACTGGAGTGAGAGGGACTGGAGGTGATGAGGGACTGGAGTGGAGAGGTACTGGAGTGAGAGGGACTTGAGTGAGAGGGGGCTGGAGTGAGATGGGCTGGGAGTGAAGAGGGGCTGGAGTAGAGGGACTGAGTGAGAGGGGCTGGAGGTGAGATTGGGCTGGGGAGTGAGAGGGGCCTGGAGTGAGATGGTCAGTATCTATCATCATCTAGTGTGGGCTGGAGTGAGAGGGAGCTGGAGTGAGAGGGGACTGGAGTGAGAGGGGCTGAGGAGTGAAGGTGACTGGAGTGAGAGGGACTGGATTGAGAGGGACTACTGGAGTGAGAAGGGTTGGAGTGAGAGGGACTGATTGAGATGGGACTGGATAGAGAGGGCTGGAGTGAGAGGTGCTGAGTGAGAGGGGCTGGAGTGAGAGGGACTGAGTGAGATGGGCTGGAGTGAAATGGGCTGGAGTGAGAGGGGCTGGAGTGAGAGAGGACTGTAGTGAAGACGGACTGGAGTGAGAGGGTCGGAGTGAGAGGGGCTGGAGTAGAGGGACTTGTAGTGAGAGGTACCTGGAGTGAGAGGGACTGGAGTGAGAGGGGCTGGAGTGAGAGGGGCTGGAGTTGATAGGGCAGGAGTGAGAGGGACTGAGTGAAGGGACTGAGTGAGAGGGGCTGGAATGAGAGGGACTGGAGTGAGAGGGACTTGGAGTGAGAGGGACTGGAGAGAGAGGGGTTGGAGTGAGAGGTACTGGATGAGAAGGGACTGGAGTGAAGAGGGGCGGCTGGTGAGGAGAGGGGCGGAGTGAGATGGGATGGAGTGAGAGGGACTGGAGGTGAGAGGGGCTGAGTGAGATGGGCTGGAGTGAGAGGGGCTGGAGTGGAGGGATCTGTAGTGAGAGGGACCTGGAGTGAGAGGGAACTGGAGTGAGAGGGGGCTGGAGTGAGAGGGACAGAAGTGATGAGGGACTTGGAGTGAGAGGGAACTGGAGTGAGAGGGGGCTGAGTGAGAGGGCTGGAGTGAGAGGGACTGGAGTGAGAGGGGACTGGGTGAGAGGGACTGAGTGAGAGGGGGGCTGGAAGTGAGGAGGGAACTGGAGTGGGAGAGTGGACTGGAGTGAGAGGTACTGGGGGGGGAGGGGCTGGAGTGAGAGGGACAGAGAGTGAGAGGTACTGGAGCGAGATGGGACACTGGAGTGAGGAGGGACTGGAGGTTGGAGAGGGGCTGGAGTGAGAGGGCTGGAGAGAGAGGGACTGGAGTGAGAGGGGCTGGAGTGAGAGATGACTGGATTGAGAGGGGCTGGAGTGATATGGGCTGATGAGAGGGGCAGGAGTGAGAGGGACTGTGAAGTGAGAGGGACTGGAGTGAGAGGGACTGGAGTGAGCAGGGGCTGGAGTGAGAGGGTCTGGAGTGAGAGGACCTGGAGTGAAGGGACTGGAGTGTGAGGGGCTGTGGAGTGAGAAGGGGACGCTGGAGCGAGAGGGACTGGAGTGAGAGGGACGTGGAGTGAGAGGGGCCTGGAGTGAAGAGGGGCTGGAGTGAGAGGGACCTGGAGTGAGAGCGACTGGAGGAGAGGACTGGAGTGAGAGGGGCTGAGTTGAGAGGGGGGGCTGGAGATGAGAGGGACTGGAGTGAGAGGGCTGGAGTGAGAATGGGCTGGAGTGAGAGGGCTGAGTTAGAGGGACTGGAGTGAGAGGGACTGGAGTGAGAGGGGCTGGATTGAGATGGGCTGGAGTTAGAGGACTGGAGTGAGAGGACTGGAGTGGAGAGTGGATGATGAGAGGGACTAGAGTGAGAGGGACTGGAGTGAGAGGGGCGGGGAGTGAGAGGGACTGAGTAGCAGGGAAAGCTGGAGTGAGAGACTGGAGTGAGAGGGAGGACTGGTGGAGTGAATAGGGAGCTGGAGGTTAGAGGGGGCTGGAAGTGTAGAGGGAGACTGGAGTGATGAGGACTGGAGTGAGAAGGGGCTGGAGTGAGATGGGCTGGAGTGAGAGGGACTGGAGGTTGAGAGGGCAGGATGGAGAGGGGCTGGAGTGAGATGGGCCTGTAGTGAGAGGGACTGGAGTGGAGGGAGACTGGAGTGAGAGGGATCTGTAGTGAGAGGGACTGTAGTGAGAGGGAGCTGTAGTGAGAGGACTGTAGTGAAGGGACGTATGAGAGGGACGTAGTGAGAGGACTGAGTGAGGAGGGACTGGGAGTGAGAGGGAACTGGGAGTGAGAGGGACTGTAGTGAGAGGGACTGGAGTGAGAGGGACTGTAGTGAGAGGGACTGGTATTGAGAGTGGACTGGATTGAGAGGGAAAACTGTGGAGTGTAGAGTTGACTGGGAGTGAGAGGTGGCTGGAAGTGAGAGGGCTGTAGTGAAGACTGGAGGTGAGAGGACTGAGTGAAGGGACTGGAGTGAGTGGGACCATGTAGTGAGAGGGACTGGAGTTAGAGGGACTGTATGAGAGGGACTGGAGTGAGAGGTGCTTGGAGTGAGAGGGACTGTAGTGAGAGGGACTGGAAGTGAGAGGGACTGGATTGAGAGGGACTGGAGTGAGATGGTGGCTGGAGTGAGAGGGACTGGATGAGAGGGACTGGAGAGAGAGGGGCTGGAGTGAGGAAGGACCTGGTAGTAGATGGACTGGAGGTGAGAGGACTGGAGGTGAGAGGGAATGAGTGAGAGGGGCTGGAGTGGAGAGGGACTGGAGTGAGAAGGGCTGGAGTGAGAGGACTGGAGTGAGAGGGAACTGGAGTGAGAGGGGCTTGGAAGTGAGAGGGGCTGAGTGAGAGGGGCTGGAGATGAGGAGGGCTGGAGTGAGAGGGTCTGGAGTGAGAGGGAGACTTGGAGTGAGAGGGCTGGAGTGAGAGGGGACTGTGAGTGAGAGGGCTGGAGGAGAGGGGCTGGAGGTGAGAGGGACTGGAGTGAGAGGGGCTGGAGTGAGAGGGGCTGGAGTGAGAGGGGCTGGAGTGAGAGGGGCTGGAGTGAGAGGGACTGTGGAGTGAGAGGACAGAGTGAGAGGGACTGGAGTGAGAGGGGCTGGAGGAGAGGGACTGGAGTGGAGAGGGGCTGGAGTGAGAGGGACTGGAGTGAGAGGGACTGGAGTGAGAGGGACTGGAGTGAGAGGGACTGGAGTAGAGGGGCTGGAGTGAGAGGGCTGGAGTGAGAGGGGCTGGAGTGAAGGGGCTAGAATAGAGAGGGACTTAGTGAGATGGGGCTGGAGTGAGAGGGCTGGAGTGAGAAGGGCTGGAGTGGGGGGGGAGAGGGCTGGATGAGGAGGGACTGGAGTGAGAGGGCTGGAGTGAGAGGGGCTGGAGTGAGAGGGGCTAGAGTCTGAGAAGGGGCTGGGAGTGATAGGGGCTGGAGTGGAGAGGGACTGAGTGAGAGTGGCTGGAGTGAGAGGGGCTGGAGGAGAGAGGGACTGGAGTGAGAGGGGCTGGATTGAAGAGGGCTGGATTGAGAGGGACTGGAGTGAAGGGGCTGGAGTGAGGAGGGGCAGGAGTGAGAGGGAACTGGAGTTGAGAGGGGCGGTGGAGTGATAGGGACTGGAGTGAGAAGGGACTGTAGTGAGAGGGGACAGGAGTGAGAGGACTGGAGTGAGAGGGACTGGAGGTGAGAGGTGAGGTACTGGAGTGAGAGGGAACAGGAGTGAGAGGGGCTGAGAGAGGTTGCTGGGAGTGAGAGGGACTGGAGTGAGAGGGGGCTGGATAGAGAGGGGTCTGGAGTGAGAAGGCTGGCGTGATAGGGACTGGAGTGTGAAAGGGTACTGGAGTGAGAGGGACATTAGTGAGAGGACTGGTATTGAGAGGTGACTGGAGTGATAGGGACTGAGTGAGAGGGGCTGGAGTGAGAGGGGCTGGAGTGAGGGGCTGGAGATAGAGGGACTGGCGTAGAAAGGTCTTGGAGTGAGAGGGGACTGGGATTGAGATGTACTTGAGTGAGAGGGAACTGAGTGAGAGGTACTGGAGTGAGAGGGACTGGGACAGAGTGAGGAGGGGTTGGAGTGAGAGGGGGGCAGGAGTGAGAGGGACTGGAGTGAGAGACTGAGTGAAGGGTTGGAGTGAGAGGGGCTGGAGTGAGAGGGGGCAGGAGTGAGAGGGACTGGAGTGAAAGTACTGGAGTGTGAGTGGACTGGAGTGAGAGGGGCTGGAGTGAGAGGGACTCTACTTGCGTGAGAGGGACTGGTTTGAGAGGTACACTGGAGTGAAGGGGGCTAGGGGCTTTGGTGAGTGAGAGGGACGGAGTGAGAGGGGTTGATAATATGTCAGGTGAATGTTCGTGTTAATAGGCGAGTGTTATAGATGAACAAGTGTGGTTGGTAGAATGTTAGACAATGCTAGTAGTAGTACTAGTGTTTCTAGCAGAAGACGAGTATCTTATACCTTTGACGGTGTGAGTGAAGAATGGGGAGAGAGCCATCTGATTTGCTAATCTCAACTCTCTAGACCTGATTAGGTGTAATTAGTTTTTCAATGAAGACTTGACAGGTAGTCTTGATTAGGGAAATGATTCTCTCTCTCTCTCTCTCTCTCTCTCTCTCTCTCTCTCTCTCTCTCTCTCTCTCTCTTCCTCTCTTCCCCCTCTCTCTCTCTCTCCTCTCTCTCCCCTCCTCTCTGTCTCTCTCTCTCTCTCTCTGGTGTGACAGGTGGTGTCACCATCTGACAGCAGCTGGTGCTGTGTACCATCATCCCACCAACAACCACCTCATTACACCTTATCTTAACGACCATTCAAGCCTTGTTGGGTCTTTAGCGCGGTGCTGTTGCTGCTGTTGTTGTTGCTGCTGAGCTGCTGTTGTTGTTGCTGCTGTTGTTGTTGTTGATGATGCTGTTGCTGGTGCTGCTGGTGCTGCTGTTGTTGTTGCTGATGATGCTGTTGGTGCTGTTGTTGTTGCTGATGATGCTGTTGGTGCTGTTGTTGTTGCTGATGATGCTGTTGGTGCTATTGTTGTTGCTGATGATGCTGTTGGTGCTATTGTTGTTGCTGATGATGCTGTTGCTGCTGTTGTTGTTGCTGCTGTTGTTGTTGCTGATGATGCTGTTGCTGGTGCTGCTGGTGCTGCTGTTGTTGTTGCTGCTGTTGCTGCTGTTGTTGTTGCTGCTGTTGCTGCTGTTGTTGTTGCTGCTGTTGTTGTTGCTGATGATGCTGTTGCTGGTGCTGCTGTGCTGCTGTTTTTTGTTGCTGTGAGATCTGTTGGTGCTGTTGTTGTTGCTGATGATGCTTTTGGTGCTGTTGTTGTTGCTGATGATGCTGTTGCTGCTGTTGTTGTTGCTGATGATGCTGTTGGTGCTGTTGTTGTTGCTGATGATGCTGTTGCTGCTGTTGTTGTTGCTGATGATGCTGTTGGTGCTATTGTTGTTGCTGATGATCCTGTTGCTGCTTTTTGTTGTTGCTGATGATGCTGTTGGTGCTGCTGGTGCTGTTGCTGCTGTTGTTGTTGCTGATGATGCTGTTGGTGCTGCTGGTGCTGTTGCTGCTGTTGTTGTTGCTGATGATGCTGTTGCTGGTGCTGCTGGTGCTGCTGTTGTTGTTGCTGATGATGCTGTTGGTGCTGCTGGTGCTGTTGCTGCTGTTGTTGTTGCTGATGATGCTGCTGTTGCTGCTGTTGTTGTTGCTGCTGTTGTTTTGGGCTGATGATGCTGTTGCTGGTGTTTGCTGGTGCTGCTGTTGTTGTTGCTGATGATGCTGTTGGTGCTGTTGTTGTTGCTGATGATGCTGTTGGTGCTATTGTTGTTGCTGATGATGCGGGTGCTGCTGTTGTTGTTGCTGCTGTTTTGTTGCTGCTGTTGTTGTTGCTGTTTGATGCTGTTGCTGGTGCTGCTGGTGCTGCTGTTGTTGTTGTGATGATGCTGTTGCTGCTGTTGTTGTTGCGATGATGCTGTTGGTGCTATTGTTGTTGCTGATTGATGTGGTGCTGCTGTTGTTGTTGCTGATGATGCGTTGCTGCTGTTGTTGTTGCGATGATGCTGTTGGTGCTATTGTTGTTGCTGATGATGCTGTTGCTGCTGTTTGTTGCTGATGATGCTGTTGGTGCTGCTGGTGCTGTTGCTGCTGTTGTTGTTGCTGGATGATGCTGTTGGTGCTGTTGTTTTTTGCTGATGATGCTGTTGGTGCTGCTGGTGCTGTTGCTCCCTGTTGTTGTTGCTGATGATGCTGTTGCTGCTGTTGTTGTTGCTGATGATGCTGTTGGTGCTGCTGGTGCTGT
>NC_069457.1:2037591-2040091 GCF_026875155.1 Cherax quadricarinatus
AGAGCTTTATCAAGTCAAGTTTCACTCAGTGTAGAGCTTTATCAAGTCAAGTTTCACTCTGTGTAGAGCTTTATCAAGTCAAGTTTCATCAGTGTAGAGCTTTATCAAGTCAAGTTTCACTCAGTGTAGAGTTTTAAATCAAGTCAAGTTTCACTCAGTGTAGAGCTTTATCAAGTCAAGTTTCACTCAGTGTAGAGCTTTATCAAGTCAAGTTTCACTCTGTGTAGAGCTTTATCAAGTCAAGTTTCACTCAGTGTAGAGCTTTATCAAGTCAAGTTTCACTCTGTGTAGAGCTTTATCAAGTCAAGTTTCACTCTGTGTAGAGCTTTATCAAGTCAAGTTTCACTCTGTGTAGAGCTTTATCAAGTCAAGTTTCACTGTTCGGGCTGACAGCCTCTGCTGACGAAGTCAGTCAGTTACATTAGGTAATATCACATTTAATCCCACTGCTTAGATCATGTCAGTTAAACCTGGAAGGGATTTAATTGGGATTACATCACTGATCCTGTCACAACACTATCGTCAGTGTTGTGACCATTCTCAACTATTGTTGTCAGTTTTAAGTAGTTGATGAAAGTATTATAATGTTGGTAGTAGTAACAGTAGTAGTAGTAGTGGTAGTAGTAGTAGTGGTAGTGTTGGTAGTAGTAACATTAGTAGTAGTAGTGTTGAGAGTAGTAACAGTAGTAGTAGTGGTAGTAGTAGTAGTGGTAGTGTTGGTAGTAGTAACATTAGTAGTAGTAGTGTTGATAGTAGTAACAGTAGTAGTAGTGGTAGTAGTAGTAGTGGTAGTGTTGGTAGTAGTAACATTAGTAGTAGTAGTGTTGATAGTAGTAACAGTAGTAGTAGTGGTAGTAGTAGTAGTGGTAGTGTTGGTAGTAGTAATTAGTAGTAGTAGTGTTGATGTAGTAACAGTAGTAGTAGTGGAAAGTAGTAGTAGTGGTAGTGTTGGTAGTAGTAACATTAGTAGTAGTAGTGTTGATAGTAGTAACAGTAGTAGTAGTGGTAGTAGTGGTAGTGTTGGTAGTAGTAACATTAGTAGTAGTAGTGTTGATAGTAGTAACAGTAGTAGTAGTGGTAGTAGTAGTAGTGGTAGTGTTGGTAGTAGTAACATTAGTAGTAGTAGTGTTGATAGTAGTAACAGTAGTAGTAGTGGTAGTAGTGTAGGTAGTAGTAACAGTAGTAGTAGTGGTAGTAGTGCAGGTAGTAGTAACAGTAGTAGTAGTGGTAGTAGTGTTGATAGTAGTAACAGTAGTAGTAGTGGTAGTAGTAGTAGTGGTAGTAGTGTTGGTAGTAGTAACAGTAGTAGTAGTAGTGGTACTAGTAGTAGTGGTAGTGTTGGTAGTAGTAACATTAGTAGTAGTAGTGTTGATAGTAGTAACAGTAGTAGTAGGGGTTTATAGTGTTGATAGTAGTAACAGTAGTGTAGTGATAGTAGTGTTGGTAGTAGTAACAGTAGTAGTAGTGGTAGTAGTGTTGGTAGTAGTAACAGTAGTAGTAGTGGTAGTGTTGGTAGTAGTAGTGGTAGTAGTGTTGGTAGTAGTAGTAACAGTAGTAGTAGTGGTAGTAGTGGTAGTAGTGTAGGTAGTAGTAACAGTAGTAGTACTGGTAGTAGTAACAGTAGTAGTAGTGGTAGTAGTGTTGGTAGTAGTAACAGTAGTAGTAGTGGTAGTAGTGTAGGTAGTAGTAACAGTAGTAGTAGTGGTAGTAGTGTTGGTAGTAGTAACAGTAGTAGTAGTGGTAGTAGTGTTGGTAGTAACAGTAGTAGTAGTGGTAGTAGTGTTGGTAGTAGTAGTAACAGTAGTAGTAATGGTAGTAGTGTAGGTAGTAGTAACAGTAGAAGTAGTGGTAGTAGTAACAGTAGTAGTAGTGGTAGTAGTGTTGGTAGTAGTAACAGTACTAGTAGTGGTAGTAGTGTTGGTAGTAGTAGTGGTAGTAGTGTAGGTAGTAGTAACAGTAGTAGTAGTGGTAGTAATGTAGGTAGTAGTAACAGTAGTAGTAGTGTATAGTGTTGTAGTAGTAACAGTAGTAGTAGTGGTAGTAGTGTTGGTAGTAGTAACAGTAGTAGTAGTGGTAATAGTGTTGGTAGTAGTAACAGTAGTAGTAGTGGTAGTAGTGTAGGTAGTAGTAACAGTAGTAGTAGTGGTAGTAGTGTTGGTAGTAGTAACAGTAGTAGTAGTAGTGTTGGTAGTAGTAACAGTAGTAGTAGTGTTGGTAGTAGTAACAGTAGTAGTAGTGGTAGTAGTAACAGTAGTAGTAGTGGAAGTAGTGTTGGTAGTAGTAACAGTAATAGTAGTGGTAGTAGTAGTAGTAGTGGTATAGTGTTGGTAGTAGTAACAGCAGTAGTAGTGGTAGTAGTAACAGTAGTAGTAGTGGTAGTAGTGTTGGTAGTAGTAACAGTAGTAGTAGTGGCAGTAGTAACAGTAGTAGTAGTGGTAGTAGTGTTGGTAGTAGTAACAGTAGTAGTAGTGGTAGTAGTGTTAGTAGTAGTAGTGGTAGT
>NC_069457.1:2045091-2067591 GCF_026875155.1 Cherax quadricarinatus
GAGGGGGAGGCGGTATGATGGTGGGTAATATATACATGTGGTTTGAGTAGTTGATGGTGATGAATAGTACTGTGGGAGTGCGAGGTAGGTGGAAATATTACTGTGGGGTGTGGAGGTTGATGTGGTATATTACTGTGTGTGTGGAGGTTGAGGTGATCATATTTTACTGTGGGTGTGGAGTTTGATGGTGATAATTATAACTGTGGATGTAGGAGGATGATGGTAAATATTACTGTGGGTGTGGAGGTTGATGTGATAATTACTGTAGGGTGTTGGAGGTTAATGGTGATAATATTACTGTGGGTGAGGAGGTTGGTGGTGATAATAATACTACACAACGTTGTGGAGGTTTGTGGTAATAATAAAATGTGGTGTGGAGGTTGGTAGTGGTAATATTACTGTGGGTGTGGAGGTTGATGGTGATAATAAAACTGTGGGTGTGGAGGTATGGTTGAGTGAAATATTACAACTGTGGGTGTGGAAGTTGATGGTGATCAATATGACTGAGGGTGTGGAGGTTGATGGTGGTAAATTACTGTGGGTGTGTGAGGTTGCTGGGTGAAATTACTGTGTGGGTGTGGCGTGTTGGTGGAGGTAATAATACTGTGGGTGTGGAGTTTGTGGTGTAATATTAATGGGTGTGGAGGTTGGAGGTGGTAATACTACTGTGGGTGTTGAGTTGGTAGGTGGAAAGATTCCAGTGGGTGTGGAGGTGGTGGTGATAATATTACTTGTGGTGTGGAGGTTGATGTGAAAATATTACTGTGGGTGTGGAGGTGATGGTGGTAATATAACTGTGGGTAATGGATGTTGGTGGTGTCAATATTACTGTGGGTGAGTGGAAGGTTGGTGGTGAAATATTACTGTGGTTGTGAGGTTGGTGGTAATAATATTACTGTGGGTGTGGAGGTTGATGGTGATAATATTAACTTGTGGGTGTGGAGGTTGATGGTGGTAATAATTACTGTGGTGTGAGGTGGTGGTGGTAATATTACTGTAGGGTGTGGAGGGTTGGTAGGTGCGGTAATATTACTGTGGGTGTGGAGGTTGGTGTGGTAATATACTGGTGGTGTGGGAGTTGATGGTGATAATATTACTGTGGGTGGTTGAGGTTATGGTGATAATATTACTGTGGGTGTGGAGTTGTTGGTATAGATATTGACTGTGTGTTGGAGTTTGATGGTGAGAATATTACTGTGGTGTGGAGGTTGGTGGTAGGTTAAATTACTGTGGGTGTGGAGGTTGAAGGTGATAATCACTTCTACTGTGGAGTGTGGAGGTTGGAGTGGATAATATTACTGGTGGTGTCAGAGGAGGTTGATGTGATAATATCTTACTGTGGGTGTGAGGTTGATGGTGTGATAATATTACTGGTGGGTGTGAGGTTGAAATGGTGGATAATATTACTGTGGGTGTGGAGGTTGATGGTGGTAATATACTGTGGTGTGGAGGTGGTGGTTGGTAAATTTAACTGTGGGTTGGTGGAGGTTGGAGGTGGACCAAAACACAGTCACTGTGGGTGTGAGGTTGGTGTGTAATGTATTACTGTGGGTGTGGAGGTTGATGGTGAGTAATATACTGTGGGTGTGGAGTTGAATGGTTGAATAATATTACTTGTGGGTGTGGAGGTTGATGGTGATTATATTACTGTGGGTGGGGAGTTGATGGTTTGAAATATTACTGTGGGTGTGGAGGTTTGTGTGGTAAATATTACTGTGGGTGTGGAGGTTTTAGATGGTGATAATATTACTGTGGGTGTGGAGGTTGGTGGTGGTAATATTACTGTGGGTGTGGAGGTTGATGGTGGTAATATTACGTGGGTGTGGAGGTTGAATGGTGATAATATTACTGATTGGGTGTGAGTTGTTGGTATAATATTAACTGTGTGTGTGGAGTTTATGGGTGAAATATTCCCTGGGGTGTGGAGGTTGATGGTGGTAAATTACTGTGGTGTGGAGGTTGATGGTTCAGGTAAAATTACTGGTGTAGAGTGGAGGTCTGGTGGTGATATTTACTGTGGTGTGGAGGTTGATGAGGTGGTAATATTACTGTGTGGGTGTGGAAGGTTGGTGGTGGTAAATTACGTGGTGTGGAGTATGATGTGGTAATATTACTGTGGGTTGTGTAGGTTGTGTGGTGATAATTATTACTGTGGGTGTGGGGTTGATGGTGGTAATTTAAACTGTGGGTGTGGGAGAGTTGGTGGTGGTAATATTACTGTGGGTGGGAGGTTGATGGTGGTAATATTACTGTGGGTGTGAGTTGAAATCTGGTGATAATATTACTGTGGGTGTGAGGTTTATGGTGATAATAATTGACTGTGGGTGTGGAGGTTGATGGTGATAATATTACTGTGGGTAGTGGAGGTTGATGGTGATAATATACTGTGGGTGTGGAAGGTAGATGGTAAATATTACGTGGTGTGGAGGATGATGGTGATAATATTACTGTGGGTGTGGATAGTTGGTGGTGATAATATACTGTGGGTGTTGGAGGTTGATCGTGAAAAATATAACTGTGGGTGTGGAGGTTGATGGTGATAATAACTTACTTGTGGTGTGTGGAGGTTGATGACTGGTAATATTACTGGGGTGTGGAGGTTGATGGTGGTAATATACTGTGGGTGTGGAGGTTGATGGTGGAATAAACTTGGGTGTGAGTAAAATGGTGAAATATTACTTGTGGGTGTGGAAGGTTTGATGGATGATAATATGTACTGGGGTGTGGAGGGTTGATGGTGATAATAATTACTGTGGGTGTGGAGGTTGGTGGTGATAATATTATGCTGTGGGCTCAATGAGGTTGAAGGGGTGAAATTATTCCTGTGTGTGGTGGAGGTTGATGGTGGTAATATCACTGTGGGTGTGGAGGTTGATGGTGGTACATTCATACTGTGGGTGTGGAGGTTTGATGGTTGTAATATTACTGTTGGTGTGGAGGTTGAAGGTGTAAATTAACTGTGGGTGTAGGAGTTTTGTGGTGATAAATATTACTGTGGGAGTCGAGGTTGATGGTGGTAATATTTACTGTGGGGTGGAGGTTAGATTGGTGATAATATTACTGTGGGTGTGGAGTTGGGGTTGATAAATTACTGTGGGGTGTGAGTTTTGATGGTGGTAATTAATACTGTGGTTGACGATTATAGTCATAACGATAACTTCCGTTATCTTATGATATTCACTTGTCAAGTTGTCCTTGATCCAATAAATGGGTAATTAACAGATATAGCTATCTCCCACCTGTGTCCCTGAGCCCCGTCTGTCCTCCCTGACCTCCCTCTGTCTCCCTACCCCGTCTGCCTCCCTGAACCCCGTCTGTCTCCCTGACCCCAATCTTGTCTCCCTGACCCCGTCTGTCTCCCTGACCCCGTGTCTCCCTGACCCCGTGTCTTCCTGACCCCGTCTGTCTCCCTGACCCCGTCTGTCTCCCTGACTCCGTCTGTCTCCCTGACCCCGTCTGTCTCCCTGACCCCGTGTCTCCCTGACCCCGTCTGTCTAACTAACTCCGTTCTCCCTAACTCCGTATGCTCACACCCAGTTCGTCTCTCAGTGGAGGTAGCAGATCACTAGCCAAAAATCACAGACCAGTAGCATCACACATCACAAACTTCGTGGGACAGCACAACCCAGTATGTGTTTACAGCAGGAAGATCTTGCTTGACACAGCTACTGAACCATTGTGACACAATTACGGAGAGCTGAAGACCTAATATCCGTGAACAACAATGTGGTCTACATATGTTTACAGTCAACATTTGACAGATGTTATCATGAAGTAACAGTATGTGTAAGAGAACAGACATAACAGAGAATGTAGGTAAATGGTAATTTAACTTTCTGACTGAATACAGTGGTATAGTAGCAAGAATAAGTAGTAGTAGAAGTAGTTATGTAGCAAGATAGTAGTAGTAGTATAGTAAGTAGTAAGTAGTAGCATAGTAGTATTCAGAAGTAGTAGTAGTATAGTAGTAAGTAGTAGTAGACACAGTAGACAAGTAGTAAGTAGTGACAGCAGTATAATTAGTATAGTATAGTAGTAGTAGTAGTAGTATAGGAGAAAGTAGCAGTATTAGTAGTAGTAGTAGTAGTAGAGTAGTAGCATGTATAAGTAGTAGTAGTATATTTAGCAGTAGAGTAAGTAGTAGTAGTTTAGTAGTCAGTAGTAGTAGAAAAGTTGAAAAGTAGTAGTAGTAGTAGTAAAAAGTAGTATTTAGTAGTAGTAGTAGTAGTAGCAGTAGTAGAGTAGTAGTAGTAGTAGTAGTAGTAGTAGTAGTAGTAGCAGTAGTTAGCAGTAAGTAGTAGTATAGTAGTAGTAGTAGTAGTAGCAGTAGCAGTATAGTAGTAGTAGTAGTAGATAGCAGGTAGTAAGTAGCGGGTAGACTAGTGAGCAGTAGGTAGTAAGTAGTAGTAGTAGTAGTAGTAGTAGCAGTAGTAGTAGTAGCATTTAGTAGTAGTAGTAGTAAGTAGGTAGTAGTAGTAAGTAGTAGTAGTAGCAGTAGTACATAGTAGTAGAGTAGTATAGTAGCAGTAGCATTTAGTAGCAGTAATAGTAGTAGTAGTAGAAGTAGTAGTAGCAGTAGAGTAGAAGTAGGTAGTATATTTTAGTAGTACTAGCAGTAGTAGTAGTAGTAGTAGTAGTAAGTAGCATAGTGAGTTAGAAAGTAGTAGTAGTAGTATAGTAGTAGTAGTAAGAGTAGTAGTAGCAAGTAGTAGTAGTAGGCAGTAGTAGTAGTAGTTAGTAGTAGTAGGAGTAGTAGTAGTAGTAGTATTTAGTATTTAGTGCAGTAGTAGCAGTAGTAGTAGTAGCAGTATTATAAAATTTGTATAGTAGTAGAAAGCAGAGAAATAGTAGTAGAAAAGTAGTATTACAGTAGTAGCAGTAGAGTATTAGCAGTAGTAAAAGTAGTATTAGTAGTAGCATTAGTATAGCAGAAACGTAGTATATTGAGTAGGCAGTAGTAGTAGTAGCAGTAAAAAGTATTTAAGTAGAAGCAGTAGTAGAAAGTAGTAGTAAAATGTATTTAAGAAAGCAGTATATAGCAGTATTTTTAGAATAGTTAGAAATAATATAGCAGTTTTAGTACAGTATAGTAGTAATAGTATAGAAGTATATAGCAGTAGTAGTAGTGGGAGTGTAGAGTAGTAGTATTTAGTAGTAGTGGGCAGATTAATAGTTAGTATTTTACGCAGCGGGCAGGAGCCTTATAGTAGCAGTACCCAGAATAGTAGTAGAACAGTATAGTATTTATTTAGTAAAAGTAAAGAGGGGGGAGCACCAGTATAGTGCAGTAGCAGTGTAGCAGTTTTAGTAGTATATTAGTAGTAGCAACAGCAGTATTAGTGGGCAGTAAAAGCAGTAGTAGTGGGAAAGTAGCAGAAATAGTAGCAGTAGTACAGTAGTATAGCAGTAGCATAAGTAGTATAGCACAGGGGGCAGTAGAAAGTATTAGCTTTAAGCAGTAGTTTAGTAAGACAAAGCATAGTAGAGCATAGTATAGTAGAATTATTTAAACGAAAAAACCCCAGATTAGCAAAGAAAAGGGGGGTTTTGGGGGGCACCCCCGGGCATTTTTGTCCTGGGCCTCAGGGCACTGTCCTGGTTCCCTCAGGGCACTGTCCTGGCACCTAAAGGACACGGGGCCCCGGGTTCCCTCGGGGGCACTGTCCGGCACCTCAGGGCACTTTTCCGGGTTTGCTTTTTCACTTTTTCCTGCCCTTTAAAAACTGACGTGTTTAATGAAAACTCGCCCCACAGCTTCCCCTCTTTTACAATATCCCCAAAAACCCCCAATAAAAGGGAAAACCTCGGAAAAGAAGCCCAATAAAAAAATTAAAGGGAGCCGGGGGGAAAACCCGAGAACAAAAAAAAATACCGGGAAAGTACGGAAAGGACCTGGCCCCAAATCACACCCTTTTTCCCATAACAACTTTATTTGAGGACCTGGCCCCAAATCTAAAACACTCCCCAAAAACACAAAAAAGGAAAAACCTGGTTCCAAATCTACACACTGCCATAAAAAACATACGGGGGCCCTTGATCCCAAATCTACAAAAGGGACATAAAAACATACTGGAGGACCCCTGGCCCCAAATCTACACACTGCCAAAACAACTTTACTGGGGGACCTGATTTTCCAAATCTAACCACGCCATACAAAAAATTTTGGAGGACCTGGTCCCAAACTACAACTGCCATAACAACATACTGGGGGACCGGGCCCCAAATCAAACACACGGGCCATAGAAACCATACCTGGAGGACCTGGCCCAATCTGCACACTCCCAAAACAAAAATACGGGAAAGTGAAAAATAGGGGCCGGAAAAGGAAAAATTTAAACCCAGTGAGGAGCGGGGGTGGGGTTTGGCACAATAAGGGAACATTTTTCATAAACCCATCCGGGGGTCCCAGCAAAAACCAAGTAAAAATTACAGCAGAAACCCAGTATCGGGGGGGGGTAACCCGGAAACCCAGCATTTAAACGGGTATCAGCAGTAACGGGTATCAGCAGTAAACAGTATCAGCAGTAACAGTATCAGCAGTAACAGTATCAGCAGCGCCCGAAACCCCAGCAAAACAGTATCAGAAGTAACAGTATCACCCTTAACAGTACCAGCAGAAAACAAAATCAGCAGTAACAGTATCACACGACAGTATCACAGTAACGGGAAATCAGCACGACAGTACCCAGCATTTAAAAATTACCCACAGTAACAGAAATAAACATAACAGTTTTAGAAATAACAGTATCAGCACGACAGTATCAGCAGTAACAGAAATCGGGGAAATTAACGAAATCAGCAGAAACCAGTATCACTAACAGTATCAGCATAACAGTTTTCAGCAGCGACAATAGCAGTAACAGTATCAGCAGAAAACAGTATCAGCAGTAACAGTATCAGCAAAACCCTTTATAAAACCCCAGTAACAGAAACCCAGCACCCGAAAAGTATCACAAAAAAAAAAATCACAAACATTTATCACAGAAAAACATACGCATTAACAGAAACAGCAGTAACAGAATCAGCGTAACAGTATCAGCAGTAACAAAACAGCAGTAACAGTATCACCCGGGAAACATTACCCACAAAAACATTATCACAGCGACATTTACCCACATAACAGAAACCCACAGTAACAGTACAAAAGAAACATTATCAAAGCGCCCGTATCAGCATTTAACAGTATCACAGCAACAGTATCACAGAAACTTTATCAGCATTTAACAGAATAGCAGTAACATTATCACCCAGTAACAGAAATCAGCGTAAACATTATCACAGGGGACAGTATCACAGAAACATTTTCAGCAGAAACAGAAATCACCCAGTAACAAAATCAGCAGGGGACAGTATCAGCGGGCGACAGTACAGCAGAAAACAGTATCAGCATTTAACAGAAATCAGCAGTAACAGAAATCACAAGTAACAGTATAAAGAAATTTAAACAGTATCACGGGAAAACATACCCACGGGTAACAGTATCACAGTAACAGTATTCACAGCGACAGTAATAAACCAGTAACAGAATAAAGCTAAACAGTATCGGGCTTTAACCCATATTCAGCAGTAACAGTATCATCAGCAACAGTATAAAGAAAGTAAAAAGAAATCAGCAGAAAACAGTATCACAGCGACAGTATCAGCAGTAACAGTATCAGAAAGTAACAGTATCACCCAGCAACAAAACGGGCAGAAAAAACAGTACACAGAAACAGTAAAAACCCGCGCCCTGTATCAGCAGTAAACAGTATCAGAAAAAGAAAACCCCAGTAAAAACCAGAAAAAACAGAAAATTCCACCCAGTAAAAAAGAAATCTTTCAGCACAACGGGAAAATTTCAGCAAGTAAACAAGGAAATCAGCAAAAAAACCCCAGAATCACCCAGAACGAAATTCAGCGGGGAAAAAACAGTATCACAAAACCCAGAAAACCCAGCGGGCAAACAGAAAATCAGCAGAACATTTAATCACAAAAAACATTAAAGGCGGGAACGGGTATCAGCAGTAACGGGTTAAATCAGCGGGTAACAGTTTTAAACCAAAAAAAATATCAAAAAAAGTAAAAAAATAATAAAAACAAAAAAAACAAAAAAAGGACCCGACAGAACAAGCGGGTAACGTATAAGCATTTCCCCATTTATCAGCAGTAAAAATTATCGCAAAAAACATTTCAGCAGCAACATATCAGCAGTAAAAAGTATAGCAAACAGTATAAAGCAGAAAACAGAAACAGCAGTAACAAAAACCAGCAGTAAAAGTTTTCAGCAGTAACAGTATCACACCCAAAAAGGTACCCGCCACCAAAAAAGAAATCAGCAGTAAAAAGAATCACAGTAACATTACAGCAGCAAAAAGTAAAAACCCAGTAAACAGAAAACACAGAAAACAGTATCCCAGAAAAACAGTATAAAGCAGCTCCGGGAAATCAGCAGAAAAACAGTATCAGCACAACAGTAACCCAGCAGTAAAAAAAAAGTATCACCAGTAACAGTATCGCAGAAAAACAGAACAGCAGCCAACAAATACCACCCAGTAAAAAAAAGTACACAAGCGAAAAAATTTATCAGCAAAAACAGTATCACCCATTAACGTATCACCCATAACATATCAGCACAACAGAAATAAAAGCATAAACAGAAAATCAGCAGTAACGAAAAACAAAAACCAGAAATCAGCAGTAACAGTTCAGCAGAAACAGTACACATTAAACAGACAGCAGAAACAGTTTCACAGAAACCAGTATCACAAAACCAGTTTTAGCAGTAACAGTATCAGCACAACAGTATCACGGGTAACATTTATCAGCAGTAAACCGAAATCAGAAATAACAGTATCAGCAGGACGTTTCAGCATAAAAAGTATCAGAAAGCAACAGTATCAGCAGTAACTTTATCAGAAAGTAACAGTATCACAGTAACAGTACCCGCAGCCCCAGAAACACATAACAGTATCACACGAACAGAAATCACAGAAACCCAGTATAAACCGGTAACATATCAGCAGAAACCCATTTTAAATCACAGTAACATTATCACAGCAACATTCAGCGGGAAAAACAGTATCATCACCAACATATCACCTAAAAAGTATAAATTCATAACAGTATCACAGTAACAATCAGCAAAAACAGTATCAGCACCCAACATTTAATAAAGCAGTAACAGTATAAAGCAGTAACATATACCAGTAAACATTATCACGCAACAGAAATCACAGTAACAGTATCAGCCAACAGTATCACAGTAACAGTATCAGCATAACAGTATCAGCAGTAACTTATCAACATAACAGAAATCACCCGTAACAGTACCCAGCAGTAACATTATCAGCAGTAACAGTATCAGAAAGCGAAAAAAAATCAGCAGTAACAGTACCCGCAGTAACATATCGGGGCAGAAACCAGTATCACAGCAAGTATCAGCAGTAACATACCCAGCAAAACCCAGAAATCGCAGTACATTTATCACAGAAAAACAGTATCAGCAGTAAACAAAACACAGAAAACATTTATCAGCAGAAAACAGAAATCAGCAGTAACAGAAAATCAGCAGAAACCAGTATCACAAAACAGAAATCAGCATTAACAGTATCAGCAGCAACAGTTTTCAGCAGTAACATTATCAGAAAAAAAACAGTATAAAGCAGCGACAGTATCAGAGTAAAAAGGTATCACTTTAACAGTAAACCCAAGTAAACGGAATCAGCAGCGCCCAGAAACACATTAAAAAGTACCCGCAGAAACAAAATCACAGTAACAAAAACCACACAACGGGTATCACAAAACGTATCAGCATAACAGTATAAACAGCGAAGAATCAGCAGTAACAGTATCAGAGTAACAAAAACCCAAGCATAACATATCAGCAAAAAAAAAAAAGAAAAAAATCAGCATAACAGAAATTAAAGCAGCAACTTTATCAGCAGCGACAGTATGGGCCAAAAAACAGAAACGCCAAAACAGAAACGCCAGCAAAAAAGTATCGCCCAGAAAACAGAAACCCCACAACAGAATCCCCCACAACAAAATCGCCGGAACAGTATCAGCAGCAACAGTATCGCCAGAAACAGTATCAGCAGCAACAGTATGGGCCATAAACCCAGTATCGCCAGAAAACCCCGAAACGCCAAAACCCCAAAAATCGCCACAACAGTATCGCCAGCAACAGAAACAAAGCAACAGTATCGCCAGCAACAGTATCCCACAACAGTATCGCCAGCCCCAGTATCCCCGAAACAGAAACGCCAGCAAAAAGTATCCCCACAACATTATCGCCAGCAACTTTACGCCAGAAAACATTTAACACAAAAACAGTATGCCAGCAACAAATAGCCACAACAGAAATCCCCCCAGCAAAAATTAGGGGCCACAACAGTATCGGCCACCCCAACAGAATCGCCCAGCAACAGTATCCCCCAAAAACAAAATCGCCAGAAAACAGTTGGGGCCAAAACAGAAACCGCCGCAACAGTATCGCCAAAAACAGTACCCCAAAAACAAAAAAATTAAAAAAAATTAGGAGCAACATTGTAAAAAAAAAACGGAAAACAAGGGGAAAATAAAGTGTTTAGTCTTTTTAACCGCCCAACGGAAAATTTTTACGGTATCAAGTTTTGAGAAGAGAAAAAAGAAAAAGAGAGAAAAGAGAGAGAGAGAGAAGAGAGGAAGAGAGAGAGAAGCCTAAGTCAGTTTTCAGGAAGACTGAAAATTTTTAAAGGGGTTTTAAAAACAAGAAAAAAAAACCTTTTAAAAAACCATTTTAAAACCTTAAAAAACCCTAATTCCCAGGCTAAACCTTAAACCACGGTGAAAAAACAAAGAAAATAAAGGGGAGCAAAAATTTAAATTTTAATTAACTAACTTAAATTGTAAAACTTGAAAATTTAAAGAAACGGTTACAAATTTTGAAGCTAAAAGATAATTCTAAAGTGAGATAGTTGCTTAGAAAGTTTAAATTCTAAGGGTGAGAAAATTTGCTTAGAAAGAAAACCCAAAAAGGGGTTTGAAAATATTGCTTAGAAAAAAATAACTCTAAATGAAATAGTTGCTTAAAAAAATAACCCCTAAAGTGAGTTTAGTTGCTTAGAAAGAAACCAAAAGGGTGAATATTTTTGCTTAGAAAGAAATCAAAAGGGAGATTAGTTTCTTAAAAGAAAACTCTAAAGTGAGAAGTTTCTTAAAAAAAAGGATAACTCTAAAGTGGGGTTTAGTTTTTTTTGGGGAATTAAAGACTGGGATAAAAAAAAATAACAAAAGAAAACTTATTTAAGAAAAAAAAAAAGGGGAGATAGCTTTAAATTGGGGGAATTTTTGGGAAAAGGAATAAAGTGAGTATTTTTCTATTGGGAAATTGATATTCGGAGAAAAAAGGGGAATAGTTCAATTAGGGTGATATTCGTGAGATAAAGTGGAATTTCTATTGGGAAAGTGATATTCGTGTTTTTTTAAATTTGAGAAAGTTCAATTAGGAGTAAATATTCTGAGATAAAGGATAAAGTTCTATTAGGAGGGGAAAACGTGAAAAAAGATGGGTTCTTCTGTTATCATCCCTCCCTTCAACCCCTTCCTCTTCCTCCTTTTTCCACCCCCTTCCTCTTCCTCCTCCTCCTCCCTTTCCCCCTTTTTTTTCCTCCCCTCCCCCCCCCCCACCCCCTTCCTTTTTCCTCCTCCCTTCCTCCCCCCCCTTCCTCCTCCCCCCCTCTTCCTTTTCCCTCTTCCCCCCTTTCCTCCTCCTTTTTCCTTTCCCCTCTTCCTCCCCCTTTTCCCTTTCCCCCTTTTCCTTCCTCCTCCCCTCCCTTTCCCTTTCCCCTTTTCCCTCCCCCTTTCCTCCTCCTCTTCCTCTTCCTCCCCCTTTCCTCCTCTTCCCCCCTTCCTCTCCTTTTTCCCCCCCCTTTTCCTCCCCCTTTCCCCCCTTTTCCTTCCCCTCCCCCTCCCCCTTTTTCCCCCTCCCCCCTTTCCCCCCTCCTTTTCCCCTTTTTCCTTTCCTCCTCTTCCTCCTCCCCCCCCTCTTCCTTTTTCCCTCCTCCTTTTCCTCCCCTTTTCCCCCTCCTCCTCCTCCCCCTTTTTCCTTCTCCTTTTCCCCCTCCTCCTCCTCTTCCTCTTCCTCCCCTCCTCCTCTTCCCTCCTCCTCCTCCTTTTTTCCCTCCTCCCTCTTCCTCCCCCCCCATCCTCCCCCTCCTCCTTTTTCCCCCTCCTTTTCCTCCTCCTCCTCCCCTTTCCTTCCTCTTCCTCCTTCCCCTCTTCCTCCTCTTCCTCTTCCCCCCCCTTTCTTCCTCCTCCTCCTTTTTCCTCTTCCTCCTCCCTTCCCCCTTTCCCTTTTCCCTCCCCTTTTCCCTCCTCCTCTTCCTCCTCCCCTTTTCCTCCCCCCCCTTCCCTCCCCTCCCCCTCCTTTTTTCCCTCCTCCTTTTTCCTCCTCCTCCTCTTTTTCCCTTTCCCCCTTTCCTTCCTCTTCCCCCCCCTTTTCCCTTTCCTCCTTTTCCCCCTTTCCCCCTCCTCCTCTTCCCCCCCCCCCCCCTCCCCCTTCCCCCCTCCCCCTCTTCCCATCCTCTTCCCCCTTTCCCTTCCCCTCCTCTTCCCCCTCCTCTTCCTCCTCCTCCCCCCCTCCCTTCCTCCCCTCTCCCCCCTCCTCCTCTTCCTCCTCCTCCTCCCCCCCTTTTTCCTCCTCCTTTTTCCCTCCTCCTCCTCCTCCCTTCCTCCTCCTCTTCCTTTTTCCTCCTCCTCCCTTCCTCCTCCCTTCCTCCTCCCCCCCCTTTTCCCCTTTTCCCCCCCCCCCCCCCTTTTTTTCCCCCCCCCTCTTCCTCCCCCCTTCCTCCTCCCCCTTTCCCCTTCCCCCTCCTCCCCTCCTCCTCCTCCTCTTCCTCCTCCTCCCCCTTCTTCCCCCTTTCCCTCTTCCTTTTCCCCTCCTTTTCCCCTCCCCCTTTTTTCCTTTCCTCTTCCTCCTCCCCCTTCCCCCTTCCTCCATTTTCCCCCTTTCCCCCCCTTTCCTTTTCCCCTCCCCCTCTTTCCTCCCTCCCCCTTTCCTCCTCCTCCCCTCCTCTTCCTCCTCCTTTTTTCCCCCTTTTCCTCCCCCCTCCTTTTTTTTTAAAATTTCCCCACTTCCCCCTCCTTAAACCCCCTCTTTCTCTTCTTCCTCCTTTTCCCCCCCAATTTCCTCCTCCCCCTTCCCCCCTTTCCTCCCTCCTCATCCTCCTCCACTTTCCTCTTTTCCCCCTTATTATTTCCCCCCTTTCTTTCCTTTCCAAAAATCCTCTTCCCCTTAAAAAAATTTCCCCCTTTTCCCCCTTTCCCTCCCTTTCCCCCTCCCCCCTTTTCCTTCCCCCCCTTTTCCCCCTCACCCTCCCCCCTTCCCCCTTCCTTTTCCCTTTCCCCTCTTCCTCCTCCTCCTCCCCCCCTCCCCTCCTTTCCCTCCTCCCTTTTCCCCCTTCCCTCCTCCTCCCCCCTCCTCCTCCCCCCTTCCTCCTCCTCCCCCCCCTCCCCCCCTCCCCCTTCCCCCCCTCCCCCCTCCTCCCCCCTTAAACTCCTCCCTTTTCCCTTTTTATCTTCCTCCCCCTTTCCTTCCTCCTCCCTTCCCCTCCTCTTCCTCCTCCCCCTTCCTCCTTCATCCATCCCCTCCTCCCCCTTTCCCCCTTCCCCTCCTCTTCCCCTCCCCCTTCCTCCCCCCTTCTTCCCCCTCCTCCCTTCCCTCCTCCTCCTCCTCCTCTTCCTCCCATTTTCCCTCCCCCCTCCCCTCTTACTCCCCCCCTTTTTTCCCCCTTTCCTCCCCTCCCTTTTCCTCCCCTCCCTCCTCCTCCTCCTCCCCCTCCCCCCCCTCCTCCCCCCTTTTTTCCCTCCCCCACCTCCCCCTTCCCCTCCCCCTTCCTCCTCCCCCTTCCTCCCCCTCCTCCCCTCCCCTCCTCCCCTCCATTCCCTCCTCCTTTCCTCCGGCCTCCTCCTTTCCTCCCCCCTCCTTTTCCCCCTCCTCTTCCTCCTCCTTTTCCCTCCCCCTCCTCCTCCCCTCCTCCTCCCCCCTCCTTTTTCCCCCTTTCCTCTTCCTCCCCCCTCTTTTAACCTTCCTCTTTCCTCCCCCCTCTTTTCCCCCCCCCCTCCTCTTCCTCCCCCCTCTTCCTCCTCCTCCTTTTTCCCCTCTTCCTCCTCCTCCTCCTCCTCTTCTTCCTCCTCCTCCCCTCCTTCTTTCTTCCTCCTCCTCCTCCTCCCTTCCTTTTCCTCCTCCTCCTCCTCCTTTTCCTTTCCTCATTCCCCTCCTCTCTCCCCCCCCTCCCCCCCTGTTTTCACAAATTTAAAATTACCAACAATGAAAAATTTAAGATAGAAAGTGTTTTTAAAGGCTTACTTTCTCTCCGGAAGAAATTAGAGAGCCCCAAAAAGGGCCCGGAGGGGCACCGGAAGCCCCGGGAGAGCCCCGGGAGACCCTGCCTCCACGTTAAAAAGCCCCCCACTTCCAGGGAATATTTTAAAAACAAAATTTTCTGTTTGCGTTTTTCAATGGTTCTCTTTTCCTCTCTCTCTTCCCCCTTTTCTCCCCTCCCCTCTCCTCCTCTTTCTCTCTCCCCTTCCCCCTTCCCCTTTTTCCTCCTCTCTCGGGAAAAAAGTTCTAACAACAAACAACTAAAAAGAGAAAAGATAACAAAGAGAGAGAGAAGAAAATATTGAGCAAATGATAGTTTAATGTGTTTCCTTTTATTCCTGAAAATCACTCAAAACCCTCGGGGGGGGGGGTTACAAGATTCGGGTTTTAAAAAAGTGTAAATTTTAATTTTGGGGGTTTGTACTTTTCTTTTTGAAACCCTTTTTGGGAAACATTGCTACAACCTCTCTTTTAAAGGAAAATCCAAAACCCGTGACTCAAAACCCAAGCCATATCCCCAAACAAGTACGCAACATCAATACCCTCACTTTAAAGGAGAGTCAGGGAGCTTTGACTCGAACCCCTAGCCAGTATAACTAGGCAAGTACAGCAACATCAATACCCTCTCATTAAGGAGAGTCAGGAGCTGTGACTCGACCCTAGCCAGTATAACTAGGCAAGTACAGCAACATCAATACCCTCTCATTAAGGAGAGTCAGGAGCTGTGACTCGACCCTAGCCAGTATAACTAGGCAAGTACAGCAACATCAATACCCTCTCATTAAGGAGAGTCAGGAGCTGTGACTCGACCCTAGCCAGTATAACTAGGCAAGTACAGCAACATCAATACCCTCTCATTAAGGAGAGTCAGGAGCTGTGACTCGACCCTAGCCAGTATAACTAGGCAAGTACAGCAACATCAATACCCTCTCAATTAAGGAGAGTCAGGAGCTGTGACTCGACCCTAGCCAGTATAACTAGGCAAGTACAGCAACATCAATACCCTCTCAATAAGGAGAGTCAGGAGCTGTGACTCGACCCTAGCCAGTATAACTAGGCAAGTACAGCAACATCAATACCCTCTCATTAAGGAGAGTCAGGAGCTGTGACTCGACCCTAGCCAGTATAACTAGGCAAGTACAGCAACATCAATACCCTCTCATTAAGGAGAGTCAGGAGCTGTGACTCGACCCTAGCCAGTATAACTAGGCAAGTACAGCAACATCAATACCCTCTCATTAAGGAGAGTCAGGAGCTGTGACTCGACCCTAGCCAGTATAACTAGGCAAGTACAGCAACATCAATAACCTCTCATTAAGGAGAGTCAGGAGTCTGTGACTCGACCCTAGCCAGTATAACTAGGCAAGTACAGCAACATCAATACCCTCTCATTAAGGAGAGTCAGGAGCTGTGACTCGACCCTAGCCAGTATAACTAGACAAGTACAGCAACATCAATAACCTCTCATTAAGGAGAGTCAAGAGCTGTGACTCGACCCTAGCCAGTATAACTAGGCAAGTACAGCAACATCAGTCCTACAAAAAAACAGAAAAATACACAAAATCCTCCATAAAATCATAATTAACAGAGTGACGGCGTAGAATTGTTCACAGTAAGAGTTAATATTTTTCACAATACAATGTTAGAGTAAATAATTGTTGACTGTTGTACAGTTTTACAGCAGCACAGCAGGACAGCAACAGTCATTTATGTCAAGTGTGACCCCTAGATAACCAGGGTTATCGAGGGGTCACATTCTCTCTCGTTAACTTCATGTGATTATCTGTTACAGCAGCAGAGTTGTCTTGATAGTGTCCAGTCTTCAGTGTTTGTAACAGCAGCAGAGTTGTCTTGATAGTGTCCAGTCTTCAGTATTTGTAACAGCAGCAGAGTTGTCTTGATAGTGCCCAGTCTTCAGTGTTTGTAACAGCAACAGAGTTGTCTTAATGTTCCAGTCTTTCAGTGTTTGTAACAGCAGCAGAGTTGTCTTGATAGTGTCCAGTCTTCAGTATTTGTAACAGCAGCAGAGTTGTCTTGATAGTGCCCAGTCTTCAGTGTTTGTAACAGCAACAGAGTTGTCTTGATAGTGTCCAGTCTTCAGTGTTTGTAACAGCAGCAGAGTTGTCTTGATAGTGTCCAGTCTTCAGTGTTTGTAACAGCAGCAGAGTTGTCTTGATAGTGTCCAGTCTTCAGTATTTGTAACAGCAGCAGAGTTGTCTTGATAGTGCCCAGTCTTCAGTGTTTGTAACAGCAACAGAGTTGTCTTGATAGTGTCCAGTCTTCAGTATTTGTTACAGCAGCAGAGTTGTCTTGATAGTGTCCAGTCTTCAGTATTTGTAACAGCAGCAGAGTTGTCTTGATAGTGTCCAGTCTTCAGTATTTGTAACAGCAGCAGAGTTGTCTTGATAGTGTCCAGTCTTCAGTATTTGTTACAGCAGCAGAGTTGTCTTGATAGTGTCCAGTCTTCAGTATTTGTAACAGCAGCAGAGTTGTCTTGATATGTGCCCAGTCTTCAGTATTTGTAACAGCAGCAGAGTTGTCTTGATAGTGTCCAGTCTTCAGTATTTGTAACAGCAACAGAGTTGTCTTGATAGTGTCCAGTCTTCAGTATTTGTAACAGCAGCAGAGTTGTCTTGATAGTGTCCAGTCTTCAGTATTTGTTACAGCAGCAGAGTTGTCTTGATAGTGTCCAGTCTTCAGTATTTGTAACAGCAGCAGAGTTGTCTTGATAGTGCCCAGTCTTCAGTATTTGTAACAGCAGCAGAGTTGTCTTGATAGTGTCCAGTCTTCAGTATTTGTAACAGCAACAGAGTTGTCTTGATAGTGTCCAGTCTTCAGTATTTGTTAACAGCAGCAGAGTTGTCTTGATAGTGTCCAGTCTTCAGTATTTGTAACAGCAGCAGAGTTGTCTTGATAGTGTCCAGTCTTCAGTATTTGTAACAGCAGCAGAGTTGTCTTGATAGTGTCCAGTCTTCAGTTTTGTAACAGCAGCAGAGTTGTCTTGATAGTGCCCAGTCTTCAGTATTTGTAACAGCAGCAGAGTTGTCTTGATAGTGTCCAGTCTTCAGTATTTGTAACAGCAGCAGAGTTGTCTTGATAGTGTCCAGTCTTCAGTATTTGTAACAGCAGCAGAGTTGTCTTGATAGTGTCCAGTCTTCAGTATTTGTAACAGCAGCAGAGTTGTCTTGATAGTGTCCAGTCTTCAGTATTTGTAACAGCAGCAGAGTTGTCTTGATAGTGTCCAGTCTTCAGTATTTGTAACAGCAGCAGAGTTGTCTTGATAGTGCCCAGTCTTCAGTATTTGTAACAGCAGCAGAGTTGTCTTGATAGTGTCCAGTCTTCAGTATTTGTAACAGCAGCAGAGTTGTCTTGATAGTGTCCAGTCTTCAGTATTTGTAACAGCAGCAGAGTTGTCTTGATAGTGTCCAGTCTTCAGTGTTTGTAACAGCAACAGAGTTGTCTTGATAGTGTCCAGTCTTCAGTATTTGTAACAGCAGCAGAGTTGTCTTGATAGTGCCCAGTCTTCAGTACTTGTAACAGCAGCAGAGTTGTCTTGATAGTGTCCCAGTCTTCAGTATTTGTAACAGCAGCAGAGTTGTCTTGATAGTGCCAGTCTTCAGTGTTTGTTAACAGCAACAGAGTTGTCTTGATAGTGCCCAGTCTTCAGTTTTGTAACAGCAACAGAGTTGTCTTGATAGTGTCCAGTCTTCAGTATTTGTAACAGCAGCAGAGTTGTCTTGATAGTGCCCAGTCTTCAGTGTTTGTTAACAGCAACAGAGTTGTCTTGATAGTGTCCAGTCTTCAGTATTTGTAACAGCAGCAGAGTTGTCTTGATAGTGCCCAGTCTTCAGTGTTTGTAACAGCAACAGAGTTGTCTTGATAGTGTCCAGTCTTCAGTATTTGTAACAGCAGCAGAGTTGTCTTGATAGTGCCCAGTCTTCAGTGTTTGTAACAGCAACAGAGTTGTCTTGATAGTGTCCAGTCTTCAGTATTTTGTAACAGCAGCAGAGTTGTCTTGATAGTGCCCAGTCTTCAGTGTTTGTAACAGCAACAGAGTTGTCTTGATAGTGTCCAGTCTTCAGTATTTGTAACAGCAGCAGAGTTGTCTTGATAGTGCCCAGTCTTCAGTGTTTGTAACAGCAACAGAGTTGTCTTGATAGTGTCCAGTCTTCAGTATTTGTAACAGCAGCAGAGTTGTCTTGATAGTGCCAGTCTTCAGTGTTTGTAACAGTACAGAGTTGTCTTGATAGTGTCCAGTCTTCAGTTTTGTAACAGCAGCAGAGTTGTCTTGATAGTGTCCAGTCTTCAGTGTTTGTAACAGCAGCAGAGTTGTCTTGATAGTGTCCAGTCTTCAGTATTTGTAACAGCAGCAGAGTTGTCTTGATAGTGTCCAGTCTTCAGTATTTGTAACAGCAGCAGAGTTGTCTTGATAGTGTCCAGTCTTCAGTATTTGTAACAGCAGCAGAGTTGTCTTGATAGTGTCCAGTCTTCAGTATTTGTAACAGCAGCAGAGTTGTCTTGATAGTGTCCAGTCTTCAGCGTTTTCAATTACAATTCCACATCCCCTTCCCCACCCACCCTTTTCCAATATTTCCATCCATACCCATCCGTCTTTCTGTCTCGTTTTACCACCACTCTGGTAATTCACTGTCCCTCATCATCCTACCAACAACGGGTTAGCAGAAAAAAACTAATTAGAAATTGCTGGATGTACTGAGAGCAACTAATAATCCCAACAGTACAACCTGGGATAAAGCTATACCCAACGTTCGGTGTGCCATAAATTCTGCTTGCAGTGCCTCTATAGGTGATACCCCAGAATTATGCGTTGTATGGTGTAGATAAGTGTAAATCGTGTGGGTTTTTATATTCAACCCCCAAATCAGATTATAATACAGATTTCATAGTGACTCGTGCCAGCTTAGTTCAAAATGTCTTCAGAAGAATCCTAGAAACACTTTTTAAACCCAACAGCAAAGTACCAACATCCAAAGTACCAAAGCTTGACCAAAAGTTTGTTGTTCCGTACTGAGTAGTTAAACATACAAGTGGAAACCCATAGAAGGTTAGAGAAATTCGTTTTGGTCAGTATAAGGAATCACACTTGAATCATGTGAAGTTAGTATGCGATGATGATGAGATTCCTGGCACCCAGACCACGGACGAGACAGACCAGACTCTGACAATCCTCCTGACCCAGTACCTTCTACCTCTAATAACCAATCAGACGAACAACCTGATTTGTCATTCCTTACGAAGACGACAAGTGGTGAGGAATAAGCAAGTTTCAGTTGTTAATACAATGTTGAGCCTTCTCAGCCTCATCCTCAGCTGTTGTAACAGAATTTTGTCCCCCTAGAAATGACCACTTTGCATACGTAAATCTCACCCTAGCAGAGTTAGGGTTTAATATACATAAATTGTATAGATGGTTTAATGTAGCCCAATGAGTACTCAACTGTATGTAATAAGCATTACAGAACGTTATTTTAATTGTGGGCCAATTTTTTCTTAGTGTTCACGTTCTCTCAAATTCTGAGATTTAACAGTAACAGACTTGTGTGCACCAAATCTGCCTTTTCTCTTAACACTTTCTTCTTAGCAAATAAATTGCATCACAATCCATAGATCACATGAATAACGATTTCATTTGTTTTTACGTATTCTTATTAATTCCGTGATCCACCGTATGTAATGCATTATGTACAGAATCAGCCCAGAGACTTTGAACATACATACCATACCACGGGTGGGGTTAGAACACGCGATCAGAGAGTCGCAAAACTCCAGACTGTGGTATGGTTTGTTTGCAGTCGTGTCATTACGATTTCGTGAGTCACCACGCACACACGCACTTGGAAGATACAGAGGGATGTGTCTCAAAACTACACATTGACATCTCTACAATAACAAGAGGGTTCTAAAATAATAAGAAGAATAAGAAATTTTTTTTGACATGATACAAACTGTACAAAGGAGTATAGTAGTTGGGTGTACATGGCAAAAGCTCCTTTGTATGCAGAGCATTTCGCTCAGTGGTTTAAAATACCTCCGGTGAAAACCAGAAAGGAACGAGAACAAGGAGAGAGAATTTAGTGTCAAGGGACCAAGACTCTTCAACACCCTCATTATATACACTTCATAGATAGAGTTGCTAACACTCTTAGGTGTCTTCAAGAGAAAACTGGGCAATTTCCGTGAGTTCCTGATCAGCCGGGCTATGATGCACGTGTTGGACTGCAGGACCCTGGTAACAAAAGTCTGATAGATCAGGCAGACAATCAGGAACCCTGAGACCACAGGCACAGGAAACCTACAGGTGCCGGGGATCGAACCCCGATCCCTTAGGATGTGAGCCGAGGATTTCACCGACCACACAACACTCTCATACTCTGGACGATATTTAAAAACAACTGAGTCATACCATAAGTGTAACATAACACAGAAACACCTTCCAACACCTGCAGGAAAACACTGGAGGATAATATCCGTGAGCCAATCCCTTCCTATTTACGATTTCCATTTTCTGTAAATCCCGTTTTCTGTAAATAGCACCGTTGTTCTCCGTTCCTTTACTGTTTGTTTACTGTTTACTGTTTGTTGACACAGGATATTTTCTCGAGTGCATTTCCAAGCCTTGTGTGTGTGTGTGTGTGTGTGTGTGTGGTGTGTGTGTGTGTGTGTGGTGTGTGTGTTGTGTGTGTTTTGGTGTGTGTGTGTGTGTGTGTGTGTTGTGTGTGTGTGTGTGTGTGTTTGTGTGTGTGTGTGTGTGTGTGTGTGTGTGTGTGGTGTGTGTGTGTGTGGGGTGTGTGTGTGTGTGTGTTTGTGTGTGTGTGTGTGTGTGTGTGTGTGTGTTTGTGTGTGTGTGTGTGTGTGTTTGTGTGTGTGTGTGTGTGTGTGTGTGTGTGTGTTGTGTGTGTGTGTGTGTGTGTGTGTGTTGTGGTGTGTGTGTGTGTTGTGTGTGTGTGTGAGTGTGTGTTGTTTGGTGTGTGTGTGTGTGTGTGTGTGTGTGTGTGTGTGTGTGTGTGTGTTGTGTGTGTGTGTGTGTGTCTTGGATGTGTACTCACCTAGTACTCACCTAGTTGAGGTTGCAGGGGTCGAGTCCTAGCTCCTGGCCCCGACTCTTCACTGGTCGCTACTAGGTCACTCTCCCTGAACCGTGAGCTTTATCATACCTCTGCTTAAAGCTATGTATGGATCCTGCCTCCACTACATCGCTTCCTAAACTATTCCACTTCCTGACTACTCTGTGGCTGAAGAAATACTTCCTAACATACCTGTGATTTATCTGTGTCTTCAACTTCCAACTGTGTCCCCGTGTTGCTGTGTCCAATCTCTGGAACATCCTGTCTTTGTCCTCTCAGTATTTTGTATGTCGTTATCATGTCCCCCCTATCTCTCCTGTCCTCCAGTGTCGTCAGGTTGATTTCCCTTAACCTCTCCTCGTAGGACATACCTCTTAGCTCTGGGACTAGTCTTGTTGCAAACCTTTGCACTTTCTCTAGTTTCTTTACGTGCTTGGCTAGGTGTGGGTTCCAAACTGGTGCCGCATACTCCAATATGGGCCTAACGTACACGGTGTACAGGGTCCTGAATGATTCCTTATTAAGATGTCGGAATGCTGTTCTGAGGTTTGCTAGGCGCCCATATGCTGCAGCAGTTATTTGGTTGATGTGCGCTTCAGGAGATGTGCCTGGTGTTATACTCACCCCAAGATCTTTTTCCTTGAGTGAGATTTGTAGTCTCTGGCCCCCCTAGACCGTACTCCATCTGCGGTCTTCTTTGCCCTTCCCCAATCTTCATGACTTTGCATTTGGTGGGGTTGAACTCTAGGAGCCAACTTTTGGACCAGGCCTGCAGCCTGTCCAGATCCCTTTATAGTTCTGGGTGGTCCTTGTCCGATTAAATTCTTCTCATCAACTTCACATCATCTGCAAACAGGGACACTTCTGAGTCTATTCCTTCTGTCATGTTCACATATATCAGAAACAGCACTGGTCCTAGGACTGACCCCTGCGGGACCCTGCTGGTCACAGGTGCCCACTCTGACACCTCGCCACGTACCATGACTCGCTGCTGTCTTCCTGACAAGTATTCCCTGATCCATTGTAGTGCCTTCCCTGTTATCCCTGCTTGGTCCTCCAGTTTTTGCACCAATC
>NC_069457.1:2072591-2095327 GCF_026875155.1 Cherax quadricarinatus
ATTATACATCGAAATTTGAGTTATCTTTTATCTGTCTCTCTTTTCTCTCTCTTTTCTCTCTTTTTTTTCTCTCTCTCTCTGTCTGTCTGTCTGTCTCTCTGTCTGTCTGTCTGTTCCCCTCCCCTCTCCTCCCCCGTCTGTCTGTCTGTCCTGTCTGTCTCTCTCTCTCTCTCCCTGTCTGTCTGTCTGTCTGTCTGTCTCTCTCTCTCTCTCTCTCTCTCTCTCTCTTTCCCCTCTCTCTCTCTCTCTCTCTCTCTCTTCGCCTCTTTACACAGGGTTTGACAAGGTTAGGTTAAGGATTCCTAACTTTATTAACAAGCTAAGAGCTGTTACCTACATCAACTCATTTAAAAGCATTTTTGTATTGTTATGAAACATACAACTAGTGAACAGGATGAATTGGAGTCATCTGTGGGCCAGCTGTGGGCCAGCTGTGGGCCAGCTGTGGGCCAGCATTTTCATTTGATCAATTAACTTTATCTGGTTGACATCATAATGCTGTATGAATGTGTTCCATACTCGAGTCATCCTGGGGATAAATGATCTCAGATGGAGTGATGTTCGGGAGAAGGGTACAACCAGAGTGATGCTGCTGGCTGCCCGTCTTGTGGTATAGAAGCTTGCTTCACTCTGTTCTCGAAGTAGATCCAAGTGTGGTATTTTGACAATATTGGCCTTGTACATAACAGCAAGGCCACCCACATCCCTCCTATGTTGAAGGCTCTGCTGAAATGACAGATCTATCCAGGCGAGAGATGAGACGTCTTGCTCTGTTCTCTACTCTGTCAAGCAGTCGCAGATGAGAGAGGGGGAGGGGGGGGGCAGGCAAACCAAGAAAGTGGAGCATACTCAAGGTGTGAGCGTACTTGTGCCTCGTACAGGATCTTGCAACCCCTACTGTCAAGCAGATGCGAGATACGGCGAAGTGCTGTAAGCTTCCTGGCTGCCTTGTTTGCAAGATTTACAACGTGGTTCTTCATGGTCAGTTTGGAGTCAAATTTCGCTCTGTCTCTCTCTTTTTCTCTTTCCTTCTCTGTCTATCTGTCTGTCTCTCTGTCTCTGTCTTCTCTCTCTCTCTCTCACTCTTAGGAATGGTATTCAAAATCCCATTCCTCACAATATCCTTTACTCCTCACCATTATCCCTACCAATCACCCACTCTTCCCTCACCATCACTCACAACCCCTCCCCTCTCCCCTCCTACCTCTCGCCCCCTACTCCCTTCACAATCACCCCCACTCCTCACCACCTCCCTCCCCCATGGTACGAGATAGTGTCGTCACCTCAAACTTGCTTCCCGAGTTATGAGGGACTTGAGAGAACTTAGTGAAGTTAGAAACCTACTTTTACACACATAACGGAGTTGGTGTCTTCAAGGCTGTCTAATGAACCAACAAGACAGCTTCACACGCCACGTTCAGAGAGCGTTGAAAACTTAACGTTCAGTGTTTCCTGTGATTGCTGACCTGGTTAAGACGGTTTGAGTGTTTTACCAGCACACTCCTGGCCGTCTTCAAGAGGGAACAACTTCAAGTTACTTCCTGATCAGTCAGGCTGTGGTGCATACCCTGCAGGTACAGTGATCTTACGAATATGCATGTATATATATATATATATAATATATATATATATATATATATATATATATATATATATATATATATATATATATATATATATATATATATATATATATATATATATAAATTTGCCCTATGGCACAATGAGCAATCCTACGATTTTGTATAGCACTGTTGCTTAAGGCTGTGCACAATAGAGTTCACTAAATCAAGGATCACAACAGTGCCACTATCACATCTGCAAAGAAAATGATAGGATGGATAATGAGAACGTTCAAAACGAGAGATGCCAAGCCCATGATGATCCTTTTCAAATCACTTGTTCTCTCTAGGCTGGAATACTGCTGTACATTAACATCTCCATTCAAAGCAGGTGAAATCGCAGATCTAGAGTGTACAGAGACCCTTTACTGCACGTGTAAGTTCTGTCAAGCACCTTAACTACTGGGAACGCTTGGAAACACTTGACTTGTACTCGTTGGTACGCAGGAGGGAGAGATATATCATAATCTACACTTGGAAAATCCTGGAAGGAATGGTCCCAAATCACTCCCTACGAAAGTAAAAGACTGGGCAGGCGATGCAAAATACCCCCAATTAAAAGTAGGGGCGCCATTGGTACACTAAGAGAAAACACGGTAAGTGTCTGGGGCCCAAGACTGTTCAACAGCCTCCCACGAAGCATAAGGGGAATTACCAATAAGCCCCTGGCTGCCTTTAAGAGAGAGCTGGACAGATACCTAAAGTCAGTGCCAGATCAGCCGGGCTGTGGTTCGTACGTTGGACTGCGTGCGGCCAGGAGTAACAACCTGGTTGATCAGGACCTGATCCACCGGGAGGCCTGGTCATGGACCGGGCCGCGGGGGCGTTGATCCCCGGAATAACCTCCAGGTAAATAGCTATCGAGTTTGTATAACCCATAACTTGAGTTATATAAGGCATTCCTCTCATTTTTCAAGGAGCAAAGATTTAATTGTTTCTTTGCATAACGAAAATAATGGGTACAATAATCTGGGCAGCAGTTCACCCCAATGGGTGATTGCCAGAACTAACATGGTTAAAGATAGGATTCGACTCCTGGCCATCCTAAGTGAGCACTGATGTTGGGCTAATCTAGTTTCCAGAGGTTTACCAGTTTGTTCAATATATGAAAGAGGGCAGAGAGTGCATGGGACCTTGTAAATACCACCAACACTATTAGACATCGTATTTATACTCTCCTGTCCCATTGTTTTTGCAGGCAGTGTTAATATTGAACTTTGTTAGTGTCTCATGCAGGCTGACCAAATTCTCATTGCAGGGTAAAATCAGTATAGTTTTCATGGTAGGCCTTTCTTTAGGTTCAGTCATGGAGGAAGTCCCTGGGATATCTGAGTTTTATACTTGTGTTAAATAGCTTATTGAGTTGAAGTTCTAAATACTCCAGACTGAAGGTAAACTTCTCAGTAACGTTGTAAGGAAATAATAAATAAATGTATATATATATATATAATATATATATATATATATATATATATATATATATATATATATATATATATAATATATATATGTCGTGCTGAATAGCTACAACTTGCGATTTTGGCTTAAATAGCAATGATCTTCTTGCCGAATAAGTCAGGCGAAATTTTGTGTATGTAATAATTTCGCAAAAAATCATTCTGAACCTAACGAAAAAAATATATTTCATTGTGTTTGTTTATTATTAAATTATTGTAAAGTTATCTAAAATATATTTAGTTGGATTAAGGTAAATTAAATTTAGCTTGTTATAATAAGGTCAGGTAAGTTTTCTAAGGTTCTTTTGGTACAAAATTATTAATTTTTACATTAACATAAATGAAAAAATATGTCTTTAAACGCGTAAGAGAAAATATTAGAAAGAACTTAATTTTAAATGAGTTCTTGATAATTAACCAACTTTACCTATTAGACACATTATATTAATATATAATATATATATAATATAATATATATATATATATAATATATATATATATTAATATAATATATAATATATAATATTATATATATGAGAGAGAGAGGGGGGGCGGGAGGCTCGAAATATATATTTTCTCTGTGTGTGTCTCTTATCTCTCATTCTCTCACTCAGTTTATCTCTCACACAGCTGAGTGAAGAGACTAATTAGCGTCAGAGATTTTTGTCAGTTTTGACCAAAATCTTAGTGGAAGAGAAAGACTTTTGAAATTGAGAGATCAAATTTGAACTTCCAGCTTTCTGCAGACATTTTGAAGGAGACTGGTAGACATTTTGATGGAGACTGGTAGACATTTTCAAGGAGACTGGTAGACATTTTGAAGGAGACTGGTAGACATTTTGATGGAGACTGGTAGACATTTTGAAGGAGACTGGTAGACATTTTGATGGAGACTGGTAGACATTTTGATGGAGACTGGTAGACATTTTGATGGAGACTGGTAGACATTTTGATGGAGACTGGTAGACATTTTGAAGGAGACTGGTAGACATTTTGATGGAGACTGGTAGACATTTTGATGGAGACTGGTAGACATTTTGAAGGAGACTGGTAGACATTTTGATGGAGACTGGTAGACATTTTGATGGAGACTGGTAGACATTTTGATGGAGACTGGTAGACATTTTGAAGGAGACTGGTAGACATTTTGAAGGAGACTGGTAGACATTTTGATGAGACTGGTAGACATTTTGATGGAGACTGGTAGACATTTTTGATGGAGACTGGTAGACATTTTGAAGGAGACTGGTAGACATTTTGAAGGAGACTGGTAGACATTTTGATGGAGACTGGTAGACATTTTGAAGGAGATTGGTAGACATTTTGATGGAGACTGGTAGACATTTTGATGGAGACTGGTAGACATTTTGATGGAGACTGGTAGACATTTTGATGGAGACTGGTAGACATTTTGAAGGAGACTGGTAGACATTTTGAAGGAGACTGGTAGACATTTTGATGGAGACTGGTAGACATTTTGATGGAGACTGGTAGACATTTTGATGGAGACTGGTAGACATTTGAAGGAGACTGGTAGACATTTTGAAGGAGACTGGTAGACATTTTGATGGAGACTGGTAGACATTTTGAAGGAGACTGGTAGACATTTTGATGGAGACTGGTAGACATTTTGATGGAGACTCGTAGACATTTTGATGGAGACTGGTAGACATTTTGAAGGAGACTGGTAGACATTTTGATGGAGACTGGTAGACATTTTGATGAGACTGGTAGACATTTTGATGGAGACTGGTAGACATTTTGAAGGAGACTGGTAGACATTTTGATGGAGACTGGAAGACATTTTGAAGGAGACTGGTAGACATTTTGAAGGAGACTGGTAGACATTTTGATGGAGACTGGTAGACATTTTGATGGAGACTGGTAGACATTTTGATGGAGACTGGTAGACATTTTGATGGAGACTGGTAGACATTTTGAAGGAGACTGGTAGACATTTTGATGGAGACTGGTAGACATTTTGATGGAGACTGGTAGACATTTTGATGGAGACTGGTAGACATTTTGATGGAGACTGGTAGACATTTTGAAGGAGACTGGTAGACATTTTGATGGAGACTGGTAGACATTTTGATGGAGACTGGTAGACATTTTGAAGGAGACTGGTAGACATTTTGATGGAGACTGGTAGACATTTTGATGGAGACTGGTAGACATTTTGAAGGAGACTGGTAGACATTTTGATGGAGACTGGTAGACATTTTGAAGGAGACTGGTAGACATTTTTGATGGAGACTGGTAGACATTTGATGGAGACTGGTAGACATTTTGATGGAGACTGGTAGACATTTTGATGGAGACTGGTAGACATTTTGATGGAGACTGGTAGACATTTTGAAGGAGACTGGTAGACATTTTGAAGGAGACATGGTAGACATTTTGATGGAGACTGGTAGACATTTTGATGGAGACTGGTAGACATTTTGAAGGAGACTGGTAGACATTTTGAAGGAGACTGGTAGACATTTTGAAGGAGACTGGTAGACATTTTGAAGGAGACTGGTAGACATTTTGAAGGAGACTGGTAGACATTTTGATGGAGACTGGTAGACATTTTGATGGAGACTGGTAGACATTTTGAAGGAGACTGGTAGACATTTTGATGGAGACTGGTAGACATTTTGAAGGAGACTGGTAGACATTTTGAAGGAGACTGGTAGACATTTTGAAGGAGACTGGTAGACATTTTGAAGGAGACTGGTAGACATTTTGAAGGAGACTGGTAGACATTTTGATGGAGACTGGTAGACATTTTGATGGAGACTGGTAGACATTTTGATGGAGACTGGTAGACATTTTGAAGGAGACTGGTAGACATTTTGATGGAGACTGGTAGACATTTTGATGGAGACTGGTAGACATTTTGAAGGAGACTGGTAGACATTTTGAAGGAGACTGGTAGACATTTTGAAGGAGACTGGTAGACATTTTGATGGAGACTGGTAGACATTTTGATGGAGACTGGTAGACATTTTGATGGAGACTGGTAGACATTTTGAAGGAGACTGGTAGACATTTTGATGGAGACTGGTAGACATTTTGATGGAGACTGATAGACATTTTGATGGAGACTGGTAGACATTTTGATGGAGACTGGTAGACATTTTGAAGGAGACTGGTAGACATTTTGAAGGAGACTGGTAGACATTTTGATGGAGACTGGTAGACATTTTGAAGGAGACTGGTAGACATTTTGATGGAGACTGGTAGACATTTTGAAGGAGACTGGTAGACATTTTGATGGAGACTGGTAGACATTTTGATGGAGACTGGTAGACATTTTGATGGAGACTGGTAGACATTTTTGATGGAGACTGGTAGACATTTTGATGGAGACTGGTAGACATTTGATGGAGACTGGTAGACATTTTGATGGAGACTGGTAGACATTTTGATGGAGACTTGGTAGACATTTTGATGGAGACTGGTAGACATTTTGAAGGAGACTGGTAGACATTTTGAAGGAGACTTGTAGACATTTTGATGGAGACTGGTAGACATTTTGATGGAGACTGGTAGACATTTGAAGGAGACGGTAGACATTTTGAGGACACTGGTAGACATTTTGAAGGAGACTGGTAGACATTTTGAAGGAGACTGGTAGACATTTTGAAGGAGACTGGTAGACATTTTGAAGGAGACTGGTAAACATTTTGAAGGAGACTGGTAGACAATTTTGAAGGAGACTGGTAGACATTTTGATGGAGACTGGTAGACATTTTTGAAGGAGACTGGTAGACATTTTGAAGGAGACTGGTAGACATTTTGATGGAGACTGGTAGACATTTTGATGGAGACTGGTAGACATTTTGATGGAGACTGGTAGACATTTGATGGAGACTGGTAGACATTTTGAAGGAGACTGGTAGACATTTTGATGGAGACTGGTAGACATTTTGAAGGAGACTGGTAGACATTTTGATGGAGACTGGTAGACATTTTGATGGAGACTGGTAGACATTTTGATGGAGACTGGTAGACATTTTGATGGAGACTGGTAGACATTTTGATGAGACTGGTAGACATTTTGAAGGAGACTGGTAGACATTTTGAAGGAGACTGGTAGACATTTTGAAGGAGACTGGTAGACATTTGAAGGAGACTGGTAGACATTTTGATAGGAGACTGGTAGACATTTTGATGGAGACTGGTAGACATTTTGATGGAGACTGGTAGACATTTGATGGAGACTGGTAGACATTTTGATGGAGACTGGTAGACATTTTGATGGAGACTGGTAGACATTTTGATGGAGACTGGTAGACATTTTGATGGAGACTGGTAGACATTTTGATGGAGACTGGTAGACATTTTGAAGGAGACTGGTAGACATTTTGATGAGACTGGTAGACATTTTGAAGGAGACTGGTAGACATTTTGATGGAGACTGGTAGACATTTTGAAGGAGACTGGTAGACATTTTGATGGAGACTGGTAGACATTTTGATGGAGACTGGTAGACATTTTGATGGAGACTGGTAGACATTTTGAAGGAGACTGGTAGACATTTTGATGGAGACTGGTAGACATTTTGAAGGAGACTGGTAGACATTTTGATGGAGACTGGTAGACATTTTGAAGGAGACTGGTAGACATTTTGATGGAGACTGGTAGACATTTTGATGGAGACTGGTAGACATTTTGATGAGACTGGTAGACAATTTTGATGGAGACTGGTAGACATTTTGATGGAGAGTGGTAGACATTTGAAGAGACTGGTAGACATTTTGAAGGAGACTGGTAGACATTTTGATGGAGACTGGTAGACATTTTGATGGAGACTGGTAGACATTTTGAAGGAGACTGGTAGACATTTTGAAGGAGACTGGTAGACATTTTGATGGAGACTGGTAGACATTTTGATGGAGACTGGTAGACATTTTGATGGAGACTGGTAGACATTTTGAAGGAGACTGGTAGACATTTTGAAGGAGACTGGTAGACATTTTGATGGAGACTGGTAGACATTTTGAAGGAAACTGGTAGACATTTTGATGGAGACTGGTAGACATTTTGATGGAGACTGGTAGACATTTTGAAGGAGACTGGTAGACATTTTGATGGAGACTGGTAGACATTTTGAAGGAGACTGGTAGACATTTTGATGGAGACTGGTAGACATTTTGATGGAGACTGGTAGACATTTTGATGGAGACTGGTAGACATTTTCATGGAGACTGGTAGACATTTTGATGGAGACTGGTAGACATTTTGATGGAGACTGGTAGACATTTTGATGGAGACTGGTAGACATTTTGAAGGAGACTGGTAGACATTTTGAAGGAGACTGGTAGACAATTTTGAAGGAGACTGGTAGACATTTTGATGGAGACTGGTAGACATTTTGATGGAGACTGGTAGACATTTTGATGGAGACTGGTAGACATTTTGATGGAGACTGGTAGACATTTTGAAGGAGACTGGTAGACATTTTGATGGAGACTGGTAGACATTTTGAAGGAGACTGGTAGACATTTTGAAGGAGACTGGTAGACATTTTGAAGGAGACTGGTAGACATTTGATGGAGACTGGTAGACATTTTGATGGAGACTGGTAGACATTTTGATGGAGACTGGTAGACATTTTGATGGAGACTGGTAGACATTTTATGGAGACTGGTAGACATTTTCACTGTTCTAGATAATAGATTAAATTAATTTCTACTTAGGTAGTGTTGCGACCTGTTTGGTATACCCCCCCCCCCCCCGTGTGTACCTGACATACCTGGAGTGTGCCTGGAGTGTACCTGGAGTGTACCTGGAGTGTACCTGGAGTGTACCTGGAATGTACCTGGAGTGTACCTGGAGTGTACCTGGAGTGTACCTGGAATGTACCTGGAGTGTACCTGAGTGTACCTGGAGTGTACCTGGAGTGTACCTGGAATGTACCTGGAGTGTACCTGGAGTGTACCTGGAGTGTACCTGGAGTGTACCTGGAGTGTACCTGGAGTGTACCTGGAGTGTACCTGGAGTGTACCTGGAGTGTACCTGGAGTGTACCTGGAATGTACCTGGAGTGTACCTGGAGTGTACCTGGAGTGTACCTGGAGTGTACCTGGAGTGTACCTTAAGTGTACCTGGAGTGTACCTGGAGTGTACCTGGAATGTACCTGGAGTGTACCTGGAGTGTACCTGGAGTGTACCTGGAGTGTACCTGGAGTGTACCTGGAGTGTACCTGGAATGTACCTGGAGTGTACCTGGAGTGTACCTGGAGTGTACCTGGAGTGTACCTGGAGTGTACCTGGAGTGTACCTGGAGTGTGCCTGGAGTGTACCTGGAGTGTACCTGGAGTGTACCTGGAGTGCATCTGGAGTGTACCTGGAGTGTACCTGGAGTGTTCCTGGAGTACATCTGGAGTGTACCTGGAGTGTACTTGGAGTGTACCTGGAGTGTACCTGGAGTGTACCTGTAGTGTACCTGGAGTGTACCTGGGGTGTACCTGGAGTACATCTGGAGTGTACCTGGAGTGTACCTGGAGTATACCTGGAGTATACCTGGAGTATACCAGGAGTGTACCTGGAGTGTACCTGGAGTGTACCTGGAGTATACCTGGAGTGTACCTGGAGTATACCTGGAGTATACCTGGAGTGTACCTGGAATGTATCTGGAGTGTACCTGGAGTGTATCTGGAGTGTACCTGGAGTGTACCTGGAGTGTACCTGGAGTGTACCTGGAGTGTACCTGGAGTATACCTGGAGTGTATCTGGAGTGTATCTGGAGTGTACCTGGAGTGTACCTGGAGTGTGCCTGGAGTGTACCTGGAGTGTACCTGGAGTGTACCTGGAGTGTACCTGGAGTGTACCTGGAGTGTACCTGGGGTGTACCTGGGGTGTACCTGGAGTATACCTGGAGTGTACCTGGAGTGTACCTGGAGTGTACCTGGAGTGTACCTGGAGTGTACCTGGAGTGTACCTGGAGTGTACCTGGAGTGTACCTGGAGTGTACCTGGAGTGTACCTGGAATATATCTGGAGTATACCTGGAGTATACCTGGAGTATACCTAGAGTGTACCTGGAGTATACCTGGAATGTACCTGGAGTGTACCTGGAGTATACCTAGAGTGTACCTGGAGTATACCTGGAATATACCTGGAGTGTACCTGGAGTATACCTGGAGTATACCTGGAGTATACCTGGAGTATACCTGGAGTATGCCTGGAATGTACCTGGAGTATACCTGGAGAGGGTTTCAGAGGTCAACTCCCCCGTGGTTCAATCTATCCCAGGCTTCCTGCTGTGACTACACAGGAGACTTCTGCCCGACGTCAGGTGTTCCAGAGAATCTTCTGAGTCGTTTTGGCACTCTGGCTGTGGTCTGGGTGCCACGAATGGGTCAGTTTGAGTTGAAAGAGTCACCATGTCCTTGTTATAGGGCTGCCCCTGCTATAGGGCTGTAAACGGTGCTACAGTTTGACACCAAGACGGCTCACCGTGGCCTGGTCATACGGCTGACTCCCGTCATAGGGCTGTCCCCCGTCATAGGGCTGTCCCCCGTCATAGGGCTGTCCCCCGTCATAGGGCTGTCCCCCGTCATAGGGCTGTCCCCCGTCATAGGGCTGTCCCCCGTCATAGGGCTGTCCCCCGTCATAGGGCTGTCCCCCGTCATAGGGCTGTCCCCCGTCATAGGGCTGTCCCCCGTCATAGGGCTGTTAGTCACCTTACACCTTGTGTCACTATTCACCTAGCAGTAAGTAGGTTCCTGGCTGTTAGTCACCTTACACCTTGTGTCACTGTTCACCTAGCAGTAAGTAGGTTCCTGGCTGTTAGTCACCTTACTCCTTGTGTCACTGTTCCCCTAGCAGTAAGTAGGTACCTGAGTGTTAGGTGACTGGTGTGGGTAGCATCCTGGGGGACAAAATTAACCTAAGTTGCAGGAAATGCTCTACATAACCAGGAACTTTCTATATAGTATGTCATTGGTGTCAGCTATGGTATGTATAAGTTGAACCATCTACTGGTAGAAATAAAGATTATTATTATTATTATTATTATTATTATTATTATTAACAGGGATTACACTCGATTCTAACCTAAACGCCTACAAGCTCTTCCTGTTCTCCTCCAGTTTCTATCCCTGGATAGCACGGCCACCAACCCTGGATATTATTGCGTGTAGGATCAAGAAGGAAGTCAGTTCCAGCCAGGATCTCTCAGATAGTCTCGTAGTGAGAGACGTCTTGCTGCAATTTTGTTAGTGGGTTTGAGAAGGATTTGCCTAGTGTGGGCCAGTAGGCGTTCTGCAGTGTTCCTCCTTTCTTATGTTTTGTGTATATATGTATAAACTGTGCAAAGATGATATATACAACACTCCCAGTCTCCAGCACATCATCCCTACAACACATCTCTCTCTAACACATCTTTCTCCAACACATCTCTCTCCAACTCATCTCCCTCCACTTCTCCCTCCAACACATCTACTTCTTTCCAAAACATCATCTCCCACTCCCCCAACACATCATCTCCCTCTTTCCAACACATCATCTCCCTCTCCTCAACACATCTCCCTCCAACAGATTTCTTCAATACATCTCTTCCCAACATATCATCTCCCACTCTCCAACACACTTCCCTCTTCCAAAACATCATCTCCCTCTCCCCAACACATCATCTCCAACACAACTCCCTCCAACACAACTCCCTCTCTTCCAGCGTGCTGATATGTTCTGCATTTCCAATGTTACTTTCTCCACCCTCTCTCTTCCCCTCTTTCTCCTCACACCTATCCTCTTTTTTTATTCTCCCCTCTACCTATCCTCCCCTCCTTCTCCTCTCCCTTTCCCCTCATCCAGAATCAAGGAGGTAAAGAAGCCTGTGTACCTGGAGAGGATTTCAGTGGTCAACGCCCCCACGGCTCGATCTGAGACCGCTTCGGGGGTCAGCGCCTCCGCGGCCCTGTCTGAGACCGTTCCTAAACTGTGTTTTTCACATTGGAGTGACTGGGGAGAATATGTGAATGTTGATAGAAATCTGAGAGAGGAGGAATAGCTTCGTGTATGACACCACTGTAACGAGAATACAGAGCCGGGTGTGTGCTGTAAGCTGTGATGGTATCCCGGGGCTCTAGCGAGGTAGAGCTCTAGGATCAGGTCTCTGCAGCCATGGTATCAGGGGAATGGAGCACAGAAGAGCTTGGGGATCAGAGGAGAGGAGCTCAGGAGAGCTCTGGGATCAAGAAACACACGCACGACACTGTTATCAACACATAATAATATTTAATTTTTCACCGGTTGGACTGAAAAGCCAGCGGAAGGTTTCAGTTATGGGACCGAAACTCATTCAAACCCACCTCGGAATAAAATTCATATTTTTCCTTCAAATATACTGTCCTTCATCAAAAAGAAAAAGGTTTTCTGAGAGGCCAGGTCCCTTCTCTTAAAAAAAAAGGTGATTGAAAAGGCTCCCCACTCGATCCACCGTATCAGAAATCTTTTCCTGGGGGTTTTCAGGGAAATGCGGAGAAAAATCACAGGTAATATGTTGCTTGCGGAGGTTTTCAAGATGGAAATGACAACATAAGAATGGAGGAGCACTGCAGCAGACCTACTGGCCCATACAAGGCAGGTTCTTCTCAAAGCCATACCTTCCTTGGAGAACTTATACAGAAGGAAGAATTAATATACACAGCAGCAGCTGCTGCTACTACTGCTGCTGCTGCTGCTGCTGCTGCTGCTGCTGCTGCTGCTGCTGGCTGCTTGCTTGCTGCTGCTGCTGCTGCTTGCTGCTGTGCTTGCTGCTGTGACTGCTGCTGCTGCTGCTGCTGCTGTACTGCTGTGCTGCTGCTGCTGCTGCTGCTGCTGCTGCTGTTGCTGCTGACTGCTGCTGCTGCTTGCTGTCTATGTACTGCTGCTGCTGTCTGTTGCTGCTGTGCTGCTGTGCTGACTGCTGCTGCTGCTGCTGCTGCTGCTGCTGCTGCTTGCTGCTGTGCTTGCTGCTGCTGCTGCTGCTGCTGCTGCTGCTGCTGCTGCTGCTGCTGCTGCTGCTGCTGCTGCTGCTGCTGCTGCTGCTGCTGCTGCTGCTGCTGCTGCTGCTGCTGCTGTCTGTGCTGCTGATGCTGCTGCTATCTGCTGTACTGCTGTTGTGACTTCTCCTGCCCTACTGCTGCTTCTGCTAGTTGCTGCTACTTCTGCTGCTCTGCTACTGCTGTGTGTGCACTCTCTGCTACTGCTTACTGTGCTTGTGGCTTCTCCTGCCATACTGCTACTTCTGCTGTTGTGGCACTTCTCCTGCCACTACTGCTCTTTAGCTAGTGTGGCATTTCTGTCACTACTGCTACTTCTACTAGTTGTGGCACTTCTCCTGCCACTACTGCTACTTCTGCTAGTTGTGGCACTTCTCCTGCCACTACTGCTACTACTGCTAGTTGTGGCACTTCTCCTGTCACTACTGCTACTACTGCTAGTTGTGGCACTTCTCCTGCCACTACTGCTACTACTGCTAGTTGTGGCACTTCTCCTGCCACTACTGCTACTTCTGCTAGTTGTGGCACTTCTCCTGCCACTACTGCTACTACTGCTAGTTGTGGCACTTCTCCTGCCACTACTGCTACTTCTGCTAGTTGTGGCACTTCTCCTGCCACTACTGCTACTACTGCTAGTTGTGGCACTTCTCCTGCCACTACTGCTACTACTGCTAGTTGTGGCACTTCTCCTGCCACTACTGCTACTTCTGCTAGTTGTGGCACTTCTCCTGCCACTACTGCTACTTCTGCTAGTGTGGCACTTCTCCTGCCACTACTGCTACTTCTGCTAGTGTGGCACTTCTGCCACTACGGCTGCTTCTGCTAGTGTGACACTTCTGCCACTACGGCTGCTTCTGCTAGTGTGACACTTCTGCCACTACTGCTGCTTCTGCTAGTGTGACACTTCTGCCACTACTGCTGCTTTGCTAGTGTGGCAATTCTGCCACTACTGCGCTTCTGTAGTGTGACACTTCTGCCACTCTGCTGCTTCTGCTAGTGTGACACTTCTGCCACCACTGCTGCTTCTGTAGTGTGACATTCTGCCACTACTGCTGCTTCTGCTAGTGTGACACTTCTGCCATACTGCTGTTTTCTGCTAGTGTGGCAATTCTGCCACTACTGCTGCTTCTGCTAGTGTGCACTTCTACCACTACTGCTGCTTCTGTAGTGTGACACTTCTCCCACCAACTGCTCCTTCTGCTAGTGTGACACTTCTCCCCACTACTGCTGCTTTGCTAGTGTGACACTTCTGCCACCACTGCTGCTTCTGCTAGTGTGACACTTCTGCCACTACTGCTGCTTCTGCTAGTGTGGAAATTCTGTCACTACTGCTGCTTTGCTAGTGTGGCATTTCTCCCACTACTGCTGCTTCTGCTAGTGTGACACTTCTGCCACTACTGCTGCTTCTGCTAGTGTGACACTTTGCACCACTGCTGCTTCTGTTTGTGTGACACTTCTCCCACTACTGCTGCTTCTGCTAGTGTGACACTTCTGCCACTACTGCTGCTTCTGTAGTGTGACACTTCTGCCACAAATGCTGCTTTGCTAGTGTGACACTTCTGCCACTACTGCTGCTTTTTGCTAGTGTGACACTTTGCCACTACTGCTGCTTCTGCTAGTGTGACACTTCTGCCACCACTGCTGCTTCTGCTAGTGTGACACTTCTGCCACTACTGCTGCTTCTGCTAGTGTGACACTTCTGCCACTACTGCTGCTTCTGCTAGTGTGACACTTCTGCCACTACTGCTGCTTCTGCTAGTGTGACACTTCTGCCACTACTGCTGCTTCTGCTAGTGTGGACACTTCTCCCACTACTGCTGCTTCTGCTAGTGTGACACTTCTGCCACTACTGCTGCTTCTGCTAGTGTGGCAATTCTGCCACTACTGCTGCTTTTGCTAGTGTGACACTTCTGCCACCACTGCTGCTTCTGCTAGTGTGACACTTCTGCCACTGCTGCTTCTGCTAGTGTGACACTTCTGCCACTACTGCTGCTTCTGCTAGTGTGGCAATTCTGCCACTACTGCTGCTTCTGCTAGTGTGACACTTCTGCCACTACTGCTGCTTCTGCAAAGGTGGGCAATTCTGCCACTACTGCTGCTTTTGTAGTGTGACACTTCTGCCACCCCCTGTGCTTTGCTAGTGTGACACTTCTGCCACTGCTGCTTTGCTAGTGTGACACTTCTGCCACTACTGCTGCTTCTGCTAGTGTGGCAATTCTGCCACTTACTCCCTGCTTCTGTAGTGTGACATTTTCTGCCACTACTGGCTGCTTCTGCTAGTGTGACACTTCTGCACTACTGCGCTTCTGCTAGTGTGACACTTCTGCCACTACTGCTGCTTCTGCTAGTGTGGCACTTCTGCCATACTGCTGCTTCTGCTAGTGTGGCAATTCTGCCATTTACTGCGGGCTTCTGCTAGTGTGACACTTCTCCCACTACTGCTGCTTCGGCTAGTGTGACATTCTGCCACTACTGCTGCTTCTGCTAGTGTGACATTCTGCCACTACTGCTGCTTCTGCTAGTGTGACACTTCTGCCACTACTGCTGCTTCTGCTGTGTGGCAATTCTGCCATAATGCTGCTTTTGCTAGTGTGAACACTTCTGCACCACTGCTGCTTCTGCTAGTGTGACACTTCTGCCACTGCTGCTTTGCTAGTTTGGACACTTCTGCACTACTGCTGCTTCTGCTAGTGTGACGCTTCTGCCAATACTGCTGCTTCTGTAGTGTGACACTTCTGCCACTACTGCTGCTTCTGCTAGTGTGGAAATTCTGCCACACTAGCTGCTTCTGCTAGTGTGAACTTCTGCCCATACTGCTGCTTCTGCTAGTGTGACACTTCTGCCACAATGCTGCTTTGCTAGTGTGACACTTCTGCCACTATGCTGCTTCTGCTAGTGTGACACTTCTGCCACTACTGCGGGCTTCTGCTAGTGTGACACTTCTGCCCATACTGCTGCTTCTGCTAGTGTGACATTATGCCACTACTGCTGCTTCTGCTAGTGTGACACTTATCCCCACTACTGCTGCTTTGCTTTTGTGACACTTAGGGCCACTACTGCTGCTTCTGCTAGTGTGGCACTTCTGCCACTACTGCTGCTTCTGCTAGTGTGACACTTATGCCACTACTGCTGCTTCTGCTAGTGTGACACTTATGCCACTACTGCTGCTTCTGCTAGTGTGACACTTCTGCCACTACTGCTGCTTCTGCTAGTGTGACACTTATGCCACTACTGCTGCTTCTGCTAGTGTGACACTTCTGCCACTACTGCTGCTTCTGCTAGTGTACACTTATGCCCTACTGATGCTTCTGCTAGTGTGACACTTCTGCCACTACTGCTGCTTCTGCTAGTGTGGCACTTCTGCCACTACTGCTGTAGTTTCAAGACATCTGGCACTGTTCTCTTCCAAGATGGCGTGCTTGGAATCTAACCACGCTTTAACAATGTTAGTCCTCCTCCCCACGAACTACACTACCGTTGTTTTACATGGAGCAGAGCATAACTGGAGGGTATACCTGGAGGGTATGCCTGAAGCTGAGTATACCTGGAGGGTATACCTGGAACTGAGTATACATGGAGGGTATACCTGGAACTGAGTATACATGGAGGATATGCCTGGAACAGAGTATACCTGGAGGGTATACCTTGAACTGAGTATTTTGGAGGGTATACCTTGAACTGAGTATTTTGGAGGGTATACCTGGAACTGAGTATACCTGGAGGGTATACCTTGAACTGAGTATTTCTGGAGGGTATACCTGGAACTGAGTATACCTGGAGGGTATACCTGGAACTGAGTATACATGGAGGGTATACCTGGAACTGAGTATACCTGGAGGGCATACTTGAGGGTGTACCGGGGGTCAACGCCCCCGGTACACCCTCAGGTTTAATATATTTTCACAGTTTTTAAACCTTTTGTTTAGATTTCTCCTTTTATCTCTCTCTTCTTAATTCCTTCTTCCTTCTCTTCTTAATTCCTTCTTCCTTCTCTTCTTAATTCCTTCTTCCTTCATTTCTCGTTAAACTTTTATCAAAGTTCACATTTTTAGGCCTAAGTTCCTTCATTTTGAAGCTTAAGATTTACCACACAAGTTGTTGAGGTTCAAGTTACTGGTTGTTGAGGTTCAAGTTACTGGTTGTTGAGGTTCAAGTTACTGGTTGTTGAGGTTAAGTTATGGTTGTTGAGGTTCAAGTTAATGGTTGTTGAGGTTCAAATTACTGGTTGTTGTGAGGTTCAAATTACTGGTTGTTGAGGTTCAAGTTACTGGTTGTTGAGGTTCAAGTTACTGGTTGTTGAGGTTCAAGTTAATGGTTGTTGAGGTTCAAGTTACTGGTTGTTGAGGTTCAAGTTACTGGTTGTTGAGGTTCAAGTTACTGGTTGTTGAGGTTCAAGTTACTGGTTGTTGAGGTTCAAGTTACTGGTTGTTGAGGTTCAAGTTACTGGTTGTTGAGGTTCAAGTTACTGGTTGTTGTGGTTCAAGTTACTGGTTGTTGAGGTTCAAGTTACTGGTTGTTGAGGTTCAAGTTACTGGTTGTTGTGGTTCAAGTTACTGGTTGTTGAGGTTCAAGTTATGGTTGTTGAAAGGGTTTAAGTTATGGTTGTTGAGGTTCAAGTTACTGGTTGTTGAGGTTCAAGTTACTGGTTGTTGAGGTTCAAGTTACTGGTTGTTGAGGTTCAAGTTACTGGTTGTTGTGGTTCAAGTTACTGGTTGTTGAGGTTCAAGTTACTGGTTGTTGAGGTTCAAGTTACTGGTTGTTGAGGTTCAAGTTACTGGTTGTTGAGGTTCAAGTTAATGGTTGTTGAGGTTCAAGTTACTGGTTGTTGAGGTTCAAGTTAATGGTTGTTGAGGTTCAAGTTAATGGTGTTGAGGTTCAAGTTAATGGTTGTTGAGGTTAAGTAATGGTTGTTGAGTTCAAGTTACTGGTTGTTGAGGTTCAAGTTACGGTTGTTGAGGTTCAAGTTATGGTTGTTGGGGTTCAAGTTACTGGTTGTTGTGGTTTAAGTTTCTGGTTGTTGAGGTTCAAGTTATGGTTGTTTAGGTTCAAGTTACTGGTTGTTGGGTTCAAGTTAATGGTTGTTGAGGTTCAAGTACTGGTTGTTGAGGTTCAGTTTTCTGGTTGTTGAGGTTCAAGTTTCTGGTTTTTTGAGGTTTAAGTTTCTGGTTGTTGAGGTTCAAGTTACTGGTTGTTGAGGTTCAAGTTACTGGGTTTTTTGAGGTTCAAGTTACTGGTTGTTGAGTTCAAGTTCTGGTTGTTGAGGTTCAAGTTACTGGGTTTTTGAGGTTCAAGTTTTCTGGTTGTTGAGGTTCAAGTTAATGGTTATTGAGGTTCAAGTTAGGTTGTTGAGGTTTTAAGTTACTGGTTGTTGAGGTTCAAGTTACTGGTTGTTGAGGTTCAAATTACTGGTTTTTGTGGTTCAAGTTACTGGGTTTTTGAGGTTCAAGTTACTGGGTTTTTGAGGTTCAAGTTACTGGTTGTTGAGGTTCAAGTTACTGGTTGTTGAGGTTCAAGTTACTGGTTGTTGAGGTTCAAGTTACTGGTTGTTGAGGTTCAAGTTACTGGTTGTTGAGGTTCAAGTTACTGGTGTTGGGTTCAAGTTACTGGTTGTTTAGGTTCAAGTTACTGGTTGTTGAGGTTCAAGTTAATGGTTGTTTAGGTTCAAGTTATGGTTTGTTGGGTTCAAGTTACTGGTTTTTGAGGTTCAAGTTTCTGGTTGTTGGGTTCAAGTTATGGTTGTTGTGGTTCAAGTTACTGGTTGGGTTTAGGTTCAAGTTACTGGTTGTTGAGGTTCAAGTTACTGGTTGTTGAGGTTTTCCCGTTACTGGTTGTTGAGGTTCAAGTTACTGGTTGTTGAGGTTCAAGTTACTGGTTGTTGAGGTTCAAGTTACTGGTTGTTAAGGTTCAAGTTACTGGTTGTTGAGGTTCAAGTTACTGGATGTTGAGGTTCAAGTTACTGGATGTTGAGGTTCAAGTTACTGGTTGTTGAGGTTCAAGTTACTGGTTGTTGAGGTTCAAGTTACTGGTTGTTGAGGTTCAAGTTAATGGATGTTGAGGTTCAAGTTACTGGTTGTTGAGGTTCAAGTTATGGTTGTTGAGGGTTTAAGTTATGGTTGTTGAGGTTCAAGTTACTGGTTGTTGAGGTTCAAGTTAATGATTGTGAGGTTCAAGTTACTGATTGTTGAGGTTCAAGTTAAATGGTTTTTGAGGTTCAAGTTACTGGTTGTTGTGGTTCAAGTTATGGGTTTTTTTGAGGTTCAAGTTTCTGGTTGTTGAGGTTCAAGTTACTGATTGTTGAGGTTCAAGTTAGGTTGTTGAGGGGTTTAAGTTACTGATTGTTGAGGTTCAAGTTACTGGTTGTTGTGGTTCAAGTTATTGGTTGTTGAGGTTCAAGTTACTGGTTGTTGAGGTTCAAGTTACTGATGTTGAGGTTTTAAAAATTTCTGGTTGTTGAGGTTCAAGTTACTGATTGTTGAGGTTCAAGTTAATGAAATTTTTGAGGGTTCAAGTTATGGTTGTTGAGGTTCAAGTTATGATTGTTGAGGTTCAAGTTACTGGTTGTTGTGGTTCAAGTTACTGTTGCTGAGGTTCAAGTTATGGTTGTTGAGGTTCAAGTTATGGTTGTTGAGGTTCAAGTTATGGTTGTTTTAGGGTTTAAGTTTTCTGGTTGTTGAGGTTCAAGTTATGGTTGTTGAGGTTCAAGTTACTGATTGTTGAGGTTCAAGTTACGATTGTTGGAGGTTCAAGTTATGGTTGTTTGAGGTTCAAGTTACTGGTTGTTGTGGTTCAAGGGTTTCTGGTTGTTGAGGTTCAAGTTTACTGGTTGTTGAGGTTCAAGTTTTCTGATTGTTGAGGTTCAAGTTACTGGTTGCTGTGGTTCAAGTTACTGGTTGTTGAGGTTCAAGTTACTGATTGTTGAGGTTCAAGTTACTGGTTGTTGAGGTTCAAGTTACTGGTTGTTGAGGTTCAAGTTACTGATTGTTGAGGTTCAAGTTATGGTTGTTGTGGTTCAAGTTTCTGGTTGTTGAGGTTCAAGTTATGGTTGTTGGGTTCAAGTTACTGATTGTTTAGGTTCAAGTTACTGGTTGTTGAGGTTTTAAGTTACTGGTTGTTGAGGTTCAAGTTACTGGTTGTTGAGGTTCAAGTTACTGGGTTTTTGAGGTTCAAGTTATGGTTTTTTGAGGTTCAAGTTACTGATTGTTGAGGTTCAAGTTACTGATTTTGAGGTTAAATTATGGTTGTTGAGGTTCAAGTTACTGGTTGTTGTGGTTCAAGTTATGGTTGTTGAGGTTTCAAGTTACGGTTGTTGAGGTTCAAGTTATGTTGTTGAGGTTCAAGTTACTGGTTGTTGAGTTTCAAGTTACTGATTGTTGAGGTTCAAGTTACTGGTTGTTGTGGTTCAAGTTACTGGTTGTTGTGGTTCAAGTTATTGGGTTTTTGAGGTTACAAGTTACTGGTTGTTGAGGTTAAGTTACTGATTGTTGAGGTTTTTAAAATTTTCTGGTTGTTGAGGTTCAAGTTACTGATTGTTGAGGTTCAAGTTACTGATTGTTGAGGTTCAAGTTACTGGTTGTTGAGGTTCAAGTTACTGATTGTTGAGGTTCAAGTTACTGGTTGTTGTGGGTTCAAGTTTATGGTTGTTGAGGTTCAAGTTACTGGTTGTTGAGGTTCAAGTTACTGGTTGTTGAGGTTCAAGTTACTGGTTGTTGAGGTTCAAGTTACTGGTTGTTGAGGTTCAAGTTACTGGTTGTTGAGGTTCAAGTTACTGATTGTTGAGGTTCAAGTTACTGATTGTTGAGGTTCAAGTTACTGGTTGTTGAGGTTCAAGTTACTGGTTGTTGTGGTTCAAGTTACTGGTTGTTGAGGTTCAAGTTACTGGTTGTTGAGGTTCAAGTTACTGATTGTTGAGGTTCAAGTTACTGGTTGCTGTGGTTCAAGTTATGGTTGTTTAGGGTTCAAGTTATGATTGTTGAGGTTCAAGTTACTGGTTGTTGAGGTTCAAGTTACTGGTTGTTGAGGTTCAAGTTTTCTGATTGTTGAGGTTCAGTTACTGGTTGTTGTGGTTCAAGTTACTGGGTTTTTGAGGTTCAAGTTACTGGTTGTTGAGGTTCAAGTTACTGGTTGTTGAGGTTCAAGTTACTGGTTGTTGAGGTTCAAGTTACTGGTTGTTGAGGTTCAAGTTACTGGTTGTTGAGGTTCAAGTTACTGGTTGTTGAGGTTCTAGTTACTGGTTGTTGAGGTTCAAGTTACTGGTTGTTGAGGTTCAAGTTACTGGTTGTTGAGGTTCAAGTTACTGGTTGTTGTGGTTCAAGTTACTGGTTGTTGTGGTTAAGAATTATGGTTGTTGTGGTTCAAGTTACTGGTTGTTGAGGTTCAAGTTACTGATTGTGTGTGTGTTTTTGTGTGTGTGTGTGTGTGTGTGTTGTTGTGTGTGTGTTGTGTGTGTTGTGTGTGTGTTGTGTGTGTGTGTTGTGTGTGTGTGTGTTGGGGGTGTGTTGTGTGTGTTTGTGTGTGTGTGTGGGGATTGTGGTGTGTGTTGTGTGTGTTTGTGTGTGTTGTGTGTGTGTGTGTGTGTTTTTGTTGTGTGTGTGTGTGTGTGTGTGTTGTGTGTGCGTGTGTGTTGTGTGTGTGTGTTGTGTGTGTTTTGTGTGTGTGTGTGTGTGGTGTGTGTTGTGTGTTGTGTGTTTGTGTGTGTGTGTGTGTGTGTGTGTGTGTGTGTTGTGTTGTGTGTGGTGTGTGTGTACTCACCTAATTGCACTCACCTAATTGTGGTTGCAGGGGTCGAGACTCAGCTCCTGGCCCCGCCTCTTCACTGATCGCTACTGAATCCTCTTTTCTCTCTGCTTCCTGAGCTTTGTCAAAACTCTTCTTAAAACTATGTATGGTCCTGCCTCCACTACTTCACTTGCTTAGGCTATTCCACTTGCTGACACTTATGACTGAAAAAATACTTTTCCCAACGTCCCTGTGACTCGTCTGAGTCTTCAGCTTCCAGTTGTGACCCTTGTCCCTCTGTCCCCTCTCTGGAACATCCTATCTCTGTCCCCCTTGTCTATTCCCCGCAGTACTTGTATGTCGTTATCATGTCTCCCCTGACCCTTCTGTCCTCCAGTGTCGTCATCCGATTTCCCTTAACCTTTCCTCGTACGACATTCCCTTGAGCTCTGGGACTAGCCTTGTTGCAACCTTTGTACTTTCTCTAACTTCTTGACGTGCTTGACCCGGGGTGGGTTCCAGACTGGTGCTGCATACTCCAGTATGGGCCTAACTACACAGTTTTACAGTGTCCTTGAACGATTCCTTATTTAAAGGGATGGAAAGCTATTCTCAGGTTTGCAGGCGCCCGTATGCTGCAGCGGTTATTTGGTTGATGTTGCCTCCGGGTGATGTGCTCGGTGTTATGGTCACCCCAAGGTCTTTCTCCCCGAGTGAGGTCTGTAGTCTTTTGTCCACCTAGCCTATACTCTGTCTGCGGTCTTCTTTGCCCCTTCCCCCAATCTTCATGACTTTGCATTTGGCTGGATGAATTCGAGAAAGCCAGTTACTGGACCACATGTCCAGCCCCTCCAGGTCTCTTTGCCAGTCCTGCCTCATCCTCGTCCGATTTAATTCTTCTCATCAACTTTACGTCATCTGCGAACAGGGACCTTCAGAGTCATTCTTCCATCATGTCGTTTAC
>NC_069457.1:2095827-2133327 GCF_026875155.1 Cherax quadricarinatus
GCAACTGTTGTGATCCCATGTGTGGAATAATGTTTCGTAACTCCAGTTTAAATGTTGAATTTCTTGATCCACAGAATACGTTGTGTAACTTAGAATCAGTTTGTTTACAGGTCTGAATTTGTTAGGTTATGGTGTGAATTAGATTTAGATACCGTTGTCTTTAGTACTTGATCCTTCGTGTTTGTGATTACCTTTTAAGAGTTTCGAAAGTTTATCTACTCTCTGAGCCCGGCCATGGGCCAGGCTCGTCTGGTGCTTGCCTGGTTAATCAGTCTGTTGCTGCTGGAGGCCCGCTGCCCCACATATCCATCACAGCCTGGTTGTTCAGCTATTTGCTAGTTATGTGAGATTGTTCAGATGAACTAGCTCCTGGAATGTTAACTTTTGTTAAAATTTGTGTTAAATTCTCCTGTTTTACATAACATAAGAAAGAAGGAACACTGCAACAGGCCTACTGACCCATGCGGAGCAGGTCCATGTCCCCCATCCCTCGGATTAGCCCAATGACCCACCCAGTCTGGTCACCTCCACTCAAGGATGGAGCACGGTACCAGACCCAGCAGCACAAGCTAGTCAGGTCCAACTCACACCCGTTTTAGATATCGTGGATTTCAGTTTACGATATCAGGGATAAGTTTGCTACTTTTCTCGGCAAGATATCGGGCCGATATACCTGGGGTGTACCTGAAGGGTGTTCCGGGGGTCAACGCCCCCGCGGCGGTCCATGACCAGGCCTTGAGGTGGATCAGGACCTGATCAACCAGGTTGTTATTGCTTGCCACACGTAAACCAATGTAGGAACCACAGTCCGGGTAGTTAGGTACTGACTTTAGGTGTCTGTTCAGCTTTCTTGAAGACAGCCAGGGGTCTTGAAGACAGCCAGGGGTCTTGAAGACAGCCAGGGGTCTTGAAGACAGCCAGGGGTCTTGAAGACAGCCAGGGGTCTTGAAGACAGCCAGGGGTCTTGAAGACAGCCAGGGGTCTTGAAGACAGCCAGGGGTCTTCAAGACAGCCAGGGGTCTTGAAGACAGCCAGGGGTCTTGAAGACAGCCAGGGGTCTTGAAGACAGCCAGGGGTCTTCAAGACAGCCAGGGGTCTTCAAGACAGCCAGGGGTCTTGAAGACAGCCAGGGGTCTTACAGATAGCCAGGGGTCTTACAGATAGCCAGGGGTCTTACAGATAGCCAGGGGTCTTGAAGACAGCCAGGGGTCTTGAAGACAGCCAGGAGTCTTGAAGACAGCCAGGGGTCTTGAAGACAGCCAGGAGTCTTGAAGACAGCCAGGGGTCTTGAAGACAGCCAGGAGTCTTGAAGACAGCCAGGGGTCTTGAAGACAGCCAGGGGTCTTGAGGACAGCCAGGGGTCTTCAAGACAGCCAGGGGTCTTCAAGACAGCCAGGGGTCTTAAAGACAGCCAGGGGTCTTGAAGACAGCCAGAGGTCTTGTAGACAGCCAGGGGTCTTGAAGACAGCCAGGGGTCTTGAAGACAGTCAGGGGTCTTGAAGACAGCCAGGGGTCTTGAAGACAGCCAGGGGTCTTGAAGACAGCCAGGGGTCTTGAAGATACCCAGGGGTCTTGAAGACAGCCAGGGGTCTTCAAGACCCGGGTTTAATGGTTATCACCTTATGCTCGCTGGGAAGCTGTTGAACAGTCTTGGTCCCCTGACACTTATTGTGCTACATTTACCAGACACACGTCTACTGCCTCACTAATATTTACCGTCAATAATTCAACGTTGTGGTAGTTAACACGATACAAATGACTCGTTAAATATAATTTAACTTCGTCTGTTTATTTCAATATATTTTGGTAATTAACATTTGTTCAGATGAATATTATTATAAATATTAATGACTTAGGCCTATTAAAATTAATTGGAATTTAATTTCTTTGCAGGAGGTGAGTTGAGTGTTCTAGACCAGGTAAGTGTACTGGGTGTGGAGTGCCTCCTGCTAGCCACAACAGTTTGATTGATGAGGCCAAGTTTGGTCTGAGACCAAGAAATCAACAACAGCAAGACGTGATCTATGTAAATCAACCAGGGAGGGAGTTGAATGACAGCTCTTGGCCTTATGTATTGCAGTCGACATGTCAGGAGTTTGCTAGGTTGCAGGAAAGAGGAGTGTGAGAGAGTGAGAGAGTGAGAGTGAGAGAGTGAGAGAGTGTGAGAGTTAGAGTGTGTGAGTGAGTGAGAGTGAGAGAGTGAGAGAGTGAGAGAGTGAGTGAGAGTGAGAGAGTGAGAGTGAGAGAGTGAGAGAGTGAGAGAGTGTGAGAGTGAGAGAGTGATGAGAGTGAGTGGAGTGAGAGAATGAGAGAGTGAGTGAGAGTGAGAGAGTGAGAGTGTGAGAATGATAGGAGAGTGAGAGTGAGAGAGTGAGAGTGTGAGAGAGAGAGAGAGAGTGAGAGTGTGAGAGTGAGAGAGTGTGAGAGTGAGAGATGTGAGAGTGAGAGTGTGACAATGATAGGAGTGAGAGAGAGTGAGAATAAGAGAGTGACTAGAGAGTGAGAGTGTGAGTGAGAGAGTGAGTGAGAGTGAGAGAGTGTGAGAGAGTGAGAGTGTGAGAGTGAGAGAGTGAGAGAGAGTGAGAGTGTGAGAGAGTGAGAGTGTGAGAGTGAGAGAGTGAGAGAGAGTGAGAGTGTGAGAGTGTGAGAGTGAGAGTGAGAGAGAGAATAAGAGAGACAGTGAGAGAGTGAGAGTGAGAGAATGAGAGTGAGTGTTAGAGAGTGAGTGAGAGTGAGAGAGAGTGAGAGTGAGAGAGAGTGTGAGAGAGTGAGAGTGTGAGAGTGAGAGAGTGAGAGTGTGAGTGTGAGAGAGTGAGAGTGTGAGAGTGAGAGAGTGAGAGTGTGAGAGAGTGAGAGAGAGTGAGTGTGAGAGAGAGAGAGAGTGAGAGAGAGAGTGAGAGTGAGTGTTAGAGAGTGAGTGAAAGTGAGAGGAGAGTGTGAGAGAGTGAGAGTGTGAGAGTGAGAGTGTGAGAGTGAGAGTGTGAGAGAGAGTGAGAGAGTGAGAGAGAGAGAGAATAAGAGAGACAGTGAGAGAGTGAGAGTGTGAGAATGATAGAGTGAGAGAGTGAGAGTGTTAGAGTGAGAGTGAGAGTGTGAGAGAGTGAGAGTGTGAGAGAGTGAGAGTGTGAGTGTGAGAGAGTGAGAGTGAGAGTGAGAGAGTGTGAGTGTGAGAGTGTGAGTGTGAGAGTGTGAGTGTGAGAGTGTGAGGGTGTGAGAGTGAGACAGTGAGAGAGAGTGAGAGTGTGAGAGAGAGAGAATAAGAGAGTGACAGTGAGAGAGTGAGAGAGAGAGAGTGAGAGTGTGAGTGTGAGAGTGTGAGGGTGTGAGAGTGAGACAGTGAGAGAGAGTGAGAGTGTGAGAGAGAGAGAATAAGAGAGTGACAGTGAGAGAGTGAGAGAGAGAGAGTGAGAGTGTGAGTGTGAGAGAGAGAGTGAGAGAGAGTGAGAGTGAGAGAGTGTGAGAGTGTGAGAGTGAGAGAGTGAGAGAGTGAGAGTGAGAGAGTGAGAGTAAGTGAGAGTGAGAGAGTGAGAGTGAGAATGAGAGAGAGTGAGAGTGAGAGAGTGAGAGTGAGAGGAAAACGAGAGAGAGTAAGAGAGAGTGAGAGTGTGAGAGAAAGTGAGAGAGTGAGACTGAGTGAGTGAGAGTGGGAGTGTGAGAGAGCGAGTGAGAGTGAGAGAGTGAGACTTAGTGAGTGAGAGTGAGAGAGAAAGTGAGAGTGAGTGAGAGAGAGAGCGAGAGAGTGAAAGTGAGTGAGAGAGAGTGAAAGTGAGAGTGAGAGAGTGAGATTGAGAGAGTGAGAGTGAGAGAGTGAGAGTGAGAGAGTGAGTGAGAGTGAGAGTTAAAGGTGAGAGAGAGTGAGAATGAGAGTGTGAGTGAGAATGAGAGAGTGAGAGAGTGAGAATGAGAGAGAGAGTGAGAATGAGAGTGAGAGGAGAGAGCGGAGGAGTGGAGAGAGAGAGAGAGAGTAACTACAACTTTGGTAGTACAGTTAGGTATTTTTTTATAAATTAGATGCAACCGGATGTGAAGGAGGAGGTGGAGGGGGAGGAGGAGGGGGAGGGGAGAGGAGGAGGTGGAGGGGGAGGAGGTAGGGGGAGGGGAGAGGGAGGAGGAGGGGGAGGGGGAGGGGGAGGAGGAGGAGGTGGAGAGGGGGAGGAGGAGGTGAGGGGAGGAGGAGGAGGAAGGGGTGAGGGTGGAGAGGGAGGGGGAGGGGAGGAGGAGGAGGTGGAGGGGAGGGGAGGAGTGAAGGAGGAGGAGAGGTGGAGAGGAGGAGGGGGAGGGGGAGGAGGAGGTGGAGGGGGAGGAGGAGGGGGAGGAGGAGAGGGAGGAGGAGGGGGAGAGGGGAGGGGGAGGAGGAGGTGGGAGGAGGGGGAGGAGGAGGTGGAGGGGGAGGAGGAGGAGGAGGAAGGGGAGGGGGGGGGAGGAGGGGGAGGGGGAGGGGGGGAGGAGGTAGGGAGGAGGGGGGGAGAGGAGGAGGAGGGGAGAGGGGAGGGGGAGGGGGAGGGGGAGGGGAGGAGGTGGAGGAGGGGGAGGAGGAGGTGGAGGGGGAGGAGGAGGAGGAAGGGAGAGGGGGAGGGGGAGGGGGAGGGGGAGGAGGAGGTGGAGGGGGAGGGGGAGGAGGAGGAGGAAGGGGAGGGGGAGGGGGAGGGGGGAGGAGGAGGTGGAGGGGGGGAGGAGGAGGTGGAGGGGGAGGAGGAGGAGGAGGGGAGGGGGAGGAGGAGGGGGAGGGGAGGGTGGAGAATATTATATAAAATTTAAGATGTATGTTCCACCTGGGTTAATTATCTGACAGGAAATATTCCTGATCACTGTATGTGGCTAAGTTAATTTATCTTAAACTTCCTTGCTGACCTGTCTGCCTGTCTTGCCTGTCTGTCTGCCTGCTGTCTGTCTGTCTGCCTGCCTGCTGTCTGTCTGCCTGCCTGTCTGTCTGCTGCCTGTCTGTCTGTCTGCCTGCCTGTCTGTCTGTCTTCTGCCTGTCTGTTCTGCCTGCCTGTCTGTCTGTCTGTCTGCCTGCCTGCCTGTCTGTTGCCTGCTGCCTGTCTGTCTGCCTGCCTGTCTGTCTGTCTGCCTGCCTGTCTGTCTGTCTGTTCTGCCTGTCTGTCTGCCTGTCTGTCTGTCTGCTGCTGCTTGTCTGTCTGCCTGTCTGTCTGCCTGCCCTGTCTGTCCCTGTCTGCCTGCCTGCCTGTCTGTCTGCCTGCCTGTCTGTCTGCTGCCTGTTCTGTCTGTCTGCCTGCCTGTCTGTCCTGTCTGTCTGCCTGCCTGCCTGTCTGTCTGCCTGCCTGTCTGTCTGCCTGCCTGTCTGTCTGTCTGCCTGCCTGTCGTCCTGTCTGTTCTGCCTGCCTGCCTGTCTGTCTGCCTGCTGTCTGTCTGCCTGCCTGCCTGTCTGCGCTGCTGCCTGTCTGTCTGCCTGCCTGTCTGTCTGTCTGCCTGCCTGTCTGTCTGTCTGCCTGCCTGTCTGTCTGCCTGCCTGTCTGTCTGCCTGCCTGCCTGTCTGCCTGCCTGCCTGTCTGCCTGCCTGTCTGTCTGTCTGCCTGTCTGCCTGCCTGCCTGTCTGCCTGCCTGTCTGCCTGCCTGTCTGTCTGCTGTTTGTCTGCCTGCCTGTCTGCCTGCTGTCTGTCTGCCTGCCTGTCTGTCTGTCTGCCTGCCTGCCTGTCTGCCTGCCTGCCTGTCTGCCTGCCTGTCTGTCTGTCTGCCTGCCTGCCTGCCTGTCTGTCTGCCTGTTTGTCTGTCTGCCTGTCTGTCTGCCTGCCTGTCTGTCTGCCTGTCTGTCTGCCTGCCTGCCTGTCTGTCTGCCTGTCTGTCTGCCTGTCTGTCTGTCTGCCTGCCTGTCTGCCTGCCTGTCTGTCTGTCTGCCTGTCTGTCTGTCTGCCTGCCTGTCTGCCTGTCTGTCTGTCTGCCTGTCTGTCTGCCTGTCTGTCTGCCTGTCTGTCTGTCTGTCTGTCTGTCTGCCTGTCTGTCTGCCTGCCTGTCTGCCTGTCTGTCTGTCTGCCTGTCTGCCTGCCTGTCTGTCTGCCTGTCTGTCTGCCTGTCTGCCTGTCTGTCTGTCTGCCTGTCTGCCTGTCTGCCTGCCTGTCTGCCTGTCTGTCTGCCTGTCTGTCTGCCTGTCTGCCTGTCTGTCTGTCTGCCTGTCTGCCTGTCTGTCTGCCTGTCTGTCTGTCTGCCTGCCTGTCTGCCTGTCTGTCTGCCTGTCTGTCTGCCTGCCTGTCTGTCTGCCTGTCTGTCTGCCTGTCTGTCTGCCTGCCTGTCTGCCTGTCTGTCTGTCTGCCTGTCTGCCTGTCTGCCTGTCTGTCTGCCTGCCTGTCTGCCTGTCTGTCTGTCTGTCTGCCTGTCTGTCTGCCTGTCTGTCTGTCTGCCTGCCTGTCTGCCTGTCTGCCTGTCTGCCTGCCTGTCTGTCTGCCTGCCTGTCTGTCTGTCTGTCTGCCTGTCTGTCTGCCTGTCTGTCTGTCTGTCTACCTGTCTGCCTGTCTGCCTGCCTGCCTGTCTGTCTGCCTGCCTGTCTGCCTGCCTGCCTGCCTGCCTGCCCGTCTGCCTGCCTGTCTGCCTGCCTGCCTGCCTGCCTGTCTGTCTGCCTGTCTGTCTGTCTGTCTACCTGTCTGCCTGTCTGCCTGCCTGCCTGTCTGTCTGCCTGCCTGTCTGCCTGCCTGCCTGCCTGCCCGTCTGCTGCCTGTCTGCCTGCCTGCCTGCCTGTCTGTCTGCCTGTCTGTCTGTCTGTCTACCTGTCTGCCTGTCTGCCTGCCTGTCTGTCTGCCTGCCTGTCTGTCTGTCTGTCTGCCTGTCTGTCTGCCTGTCTGTCTGTCTGTCTACCTGTCTGCCTGTCTGCCTGCCTGCCTGTCTGTCTGCCTGCCTGTCTGCCTGCCTGCCTGCCTGCCCGTCTGCCTGCCTGTCTGCCTGCCTGCCTGCCTGCCTGTCTGTCTGCCTGCCTGCCTGTCTGTCTGCCTGCCTGTCTGCCTGCCTGTCTGCCTGCCTGTCTGCCTGCCTGTCTGCCTGCCTGTCTGCCTGCCTGTCTGCCTGCCTGTCTGCCTGCCTGTCTGCCTGCCTGTCTGTCTGCCTGCCTGTCTGCCTGCCTGTCTGCCTGCCTGTCTGCCTGCCTGTCTGCCTGCCTGTCTGCCTGCCTGTCTGTCTGCCTGCCTGCCTGTCTGTCTGCCTGCCTGTCTGCCTGCCTGTCTGCCTGCCTGTCTGCCTGCCTGTCTGCCTGCCTGTCTGCCTGCCTGTCTGCCTGCCTGTCTGCCTGCCTGTCTGCCTGCCTGCCTGTCTGTCTGCCTGCCTGTCTGCCTGCCTGCCTGCCTGCCCGTCTGCCTGCCTGTCTGCCTGCCTGCCTGCCTGCCTGTCTGTCTGCCTGTCTGTCTGTCTGTCTACCTGTCTGCCTGTCTGCCTGCCTGTCTGTCTGCCTGCCTGTCTGTCTGTCTGTCTGCCTGTCTGTCTGCCTGTCTGTCTGTCTACCTGTCTGCCTGTCTGCCTGCCTGCCTGTCTGTCTGCCTGCCTGTCTGCCTGCCTGCCTGCCTGCCTGCCCGTCTGCCTGCCTGTCTGCCTGCCTGCCTGCCTGCCTGCCTGTCTGTCTGCCTGCCTGCCTGTCTGTCTGCCTGCCTGTCTGCCTGCCTGTCTGCCCTGCTGTCTGTCTGCCTGCCTACCTACCTGTCTACTTGTCTACCTACCTTCCTTGCCAATGATATGCTAGAATATTGTTGTACTCTAACAGCCACTTATAAGACTGGTGAACTTGCTGACCTGGAGAATGTTCAGAGAACCTTCACTTCTCGTATAAATTCAGTCAAGCACCTGAACTACTGGGAACACCAGAAGTTCCTTGAACTGTACTCCCTGGAACGTAGGCGAGAAAAATACAATATAATTTACACCCAGAAAAGTCTTGAGGGACTGATCCCAAACTCACACTTTGAAATTACTCCCTACGAGAGCAGTAGGCTTGACAGACAGTGCAAATACCTTGAGTGAAGAGGTGGGATACAGTAAACACAGTGAGAGACAACTCAATAAGTGTAAAGGGACCAAGACTCTTCAACAGCCTTTCTTCATATATGAGGGGAATTACCAACATATATCTGGCTGTCTTAAGAACATAAGGAGCACTACAGCAGGCCTACTGGCCCATGCGAGGCAGGTTCACGTTACCTACTAGCCTAAGCCACTGGCTTAGGCCGGGAACTTGATAAGGTCAAGTTAATTCCTGATTCGCCAAGCTGTGGTGCACATGACTGTCTGCTTATTGCTAGCACCAACAACCTGAATATACACAGGTACATAACAAACCTCTATTATAGCAACGTTTCGCTTTACACAGAGCGAAATGTTGTCACCATAAACTTGTTGTGGTCCAGTGTCTGCAGTGAACCGATGTATCAGCCCCTGACTGACCAGACCTGGTCTGGGACCCAACCCTGGGGAAGGAATGCTAGTCAGAACTGTTACCCGATTGATGTAGGTGGTGTAGGTGGTGTAGGTGGTGTAGGTGGTGTAGGTGGTGTAGGTGGTGTAGGTGGTGTAGGTGGTGTAGGTGATGTAGGTGTGTGTAGGTGGTGTAGGTGGTGTAGGTGGTGTAGGTGTGTGGTGGTGTAGGTGGTGTAGGTGGTGTAGGTGGTGTAGGTGGTGTAGGTGGTGTAGGTGGTGTAGGTGGTGTAGGTGGTGTAGGTGGTGTAGGTGTAGGTGGTGTAGGTGGTGTAGGTGGTGTAGGTGGTGTAGGTGGTGTAGGTGGTGTAGGTGGTGTAGGTGGTGTAGGTGGTGTAGGTGGTGTAGGTGGTGTAGGTGGTGTAGGTGGTGTAGGTGGTACAAGTAACCTTAACACCACCTAGTTACACTGAAGCCTGGACTGTGTAGGTGAACCTGTACCTTGTAAAAGCGAGTCGGACCCAGTTGGTCACCCTGGCTGGTCCCTGACCCCTCACTCACTTGTATGGGGGATCAGGTAATCACCTGCATCTTCACAGGTCACTTCAGGTCATGTGAAGGTTATAAATCACTTGTGGTCACATTTACATAAGCAGAGTGTTAAGTCGGGTGCTAGCTCCTGGTCAGCCAGGCTGTGGTGCATACGTTCGGTCTTGTGGAGAAGGATGGGTCAGACCATATAGGGAAGACCGGTCTGGGACCAGGAGATATTAAATCTTCCAGGGAGACAAATCTCCCAGGGTGACAGCAGCAATAGCCTGGTTGATCAAGTCAGCCTGGTCTGAAACTGGGCATATCTCTCCCTGGGGTGTTGGTCTGGGTCACTGGTCTGGTGTGGTCTGAGTGGTCTATTCTGGTCCTGTCAGAGTATTAGTTTTAACAGGGGTTGAGTGTTAAGCGGAAGGCTGGTAAAAGGTTTGCACTCTGGCAGGAGCCTCTCAGTGTTTGTTGGTGGAGAACGTGACAGGTAATTCGAACTCGTTTCTGCTGGCATTAAGAGTACCTGCTGCTACTGCTGCTGCTGCTGCTGCTGCTGCTGCTGCTGCTGCTGCTGCTACTGCTGCTGCTGCTGCTACTGCTGCTGCTGCTGCTGCTGCTGCTGCTGCTGCTGCTGCTGCTGCTGCTACTGCTGCTACTGCTGCTGCTGCTGCTGCTGCTGCTGCTGCTGCTACTGCTGCTGCTACTGCTGCTGCTACTGCTGCTGCTGCTGCTGCTACTACTACTGCTACTACTACGTGCTGAAAATATCTAGCCAAGACAGGACTCGTAGCAATGGTTTTAAGTTGGAAAAATTCAGATTCAGGAAGGATATAGGAAAGTACTGGTTTGGTAATAGAGTTGTGGATGAGTGGAACAAACTCCCGAGTACAGTTATAGAGACCAGAACGTTGTGTAGCTTTAAAATTAGGTTAGATAAATACATGTGTGTGTGGGTGGGTGTGAGTTGGACCTGACTAGCTTGTGCTACTAGGTCAGTTGCCGTGTTCCTTCCTTAAGTGAATGTGACCTGACCTGACTAGGGTGGGGCATTAGCTTAAGCCGGTAGGAGACTTGGACCTGCCTCGCACGGGCCAGTAGGCCTGCTGCAGTGTTCCTTCTTTCTTATGTTATTACTGCCGCCGCCGCCACGAGTCATCTTGCCTATCTGTTCTCTGGTGTGTGAGGTACCTGTATTGTACCTGTGTTTGGTCTCCAGGGTTGTACCCTCCCAGCCTGACCTGAACCTGCACTTCCTTCTTGACCTGATGGATGCTTGAAGGATACCTGAAGGATGCTAGGGTACCTGAAGAATTCTCGGATACCTGAAGGATGCTTGAAGGATACCTGAAGGATTCTCGGATACCTGAAGGATGCTTGAAGGATACCTGAAGAATTCTCGGATACCTGAAGGATGCTAGGGTACCTGAAGGCTGTTTCCTGTGGTCTAGGGCCCGGGTCCCAGACCTGGCCTTCCTGCATTAATTACCCCACATAACCACGATCAAGGCTTGACCTGACTTGACCTGACCAAAGAAGAGGTCACATGACTCAGCCTTCACCTGACCAGGTCAGATTAAGTCTAATTTAAGCCGGTCTAGTCAGACATCACCTGACTTCAGGTGATTTTTTCCGGAATTTACGACAATTTCGCCGTGTGGACAAGGGATGGAATTTTTATAACTATATGACAATGCTACGTTTCATTCACTACGTTTCGCCCACACAGTGGCTTCTTCAGTCCTATGCAAAGAAGAATGGTGATCAGGAGGAGTTTGATGTTTCATACGTGTCTAATTTAGCAATTTGCCGGTTCTCTGAACCATTGATCCGCATACTTACAGGGGTGACATTAACGCCTTGGATCAAGAACCCCTCACCGGCATCAACCTTCCCTTGTAGAGGGGACAGAGGGATCTCTCAGGGACCGTCCTCCTGACCCCTTCCTCCGGCGTCCCAGTTACCATGACAACCATCGACTTTGTTGTGATGCATCAGCTGGTCGTGTCAGTCAGCTGATTTTTGTTTACCCTCGCTGTGACCTGGAGGATACCTAAAAGATGTTTCCGGGGGTCAACGCCCCCGATATGTGGTCCCAGACCAGGTCTCCTGGTGGATCAAGACTTGATCAACCAAGCTGTTACTGCCTGAAATTCCTTGTACCATACTCTGTTGTTTGTACATCTGTTGTCTTGCTGTGTATATGTTTAGCAAGACACGTAAGCAAACACTAAGACATATTAGATAACGTTTCGATCCTGGGACCTTGATTACTTCTAACAAGCAGTATATACTGTATGTTAGAATTAATCAAGGTCCCAGACCTGAAACATTGTCTAATAAATGTGTCAAGTAAAAGGTCACAAGCGCAACTAATGTGAAATTTTATTGTGGCAACGTTTCGCTCTCCAGGAGCTTTATCAAGCCGTTACATGCAATACATGGACACAGAGGGCATTCTTTGTAACGGCTTGATAAAGCTCCTGGAGACCGAAACGTTGCCACAATGTCACATTAGTTGCATTTGTGGCATTTTACTCAACATATTGTCGGTAATTCTACCAACATTAATACGATAAGTATATCCTAGTGTTTGCTTACGTGTCTTTCTATACCAGTTTGTTGTTATTTATTACCAATGTGTTTACCTTGTTTGTCTGTATGTTTGAGAGTAGTGGATGTGATTTGCACCTGACTATCTTAGGCCAGTGTGTAACTTGGACCTACCTAGCATGGGCCAGTAGGCATGCTGCAGTGCTCCTTTATTTTCTTATGTATAGTAATATCAGCTGACCTACCATTTAGAGAACAATATATATCAGGAAGGACATAAAAATGATGTGGATAATAAGAACTTTCAAAATATGAGGGGGAGAAGGCCAATGGTGACGCTATTCGAATCACTTGTACTCTCCAGCTTGGAGTACTGATCAGTGTTGACGGCCCCATTCAAGGCAGGGAATATACCAGAGCTGGATCAGAGACAGAGATCATTTACAACCTGTGAAGAGCCAGTAAAATACTCCATTGAGAATGATTCAGACTGCTTTAAATGCACTCTGGAGCAGAGGCAAGAAATCTGATAATGTATACGGGAGGGCCCCGCTTATACAGCAGGTTAGGTTCCTGGCTACTGCTGTAAAGTGAAAATTGCCGTCAAACAGCCTTTTTCCCACTTTCAAATGTATATAAAAATCTGATAACGTGTTTACACTATCATATATTAAGTGAGCAATAGAGTTAGGTCTAAAATTGAAATTGCTGTAGTAGTGAAACACTGTCAAGTGAAGCGCTGTAAAGTGGAGCCTGCCTGTATGTGGAAAATTCTTGAGTGTGTGGTTCCAGATCTGTGTACAACCATGATGACGCTCTGGAATTGGGGAGATGAGAGGATGTGAGAGACCCATTTAAAGTTAGGGACACCATGGGCACAATAAGAGAACATTGTATCAATATCCGTGGTCCAAGACTTCTCAACTTGTTACTGGCAGATATCAACCTGCTACCAGCAGGTATCAGAAACACTGCTGGAACAAGTGTAGACGTCTTCAAGGTATCAGAAACACTGCTGGAACAAGTGTAGAAGTCTTCAAGATATCAGAAACACTGCTGGAACAAGTGTAGAAGTCTTCAAGATATCAGAAACACTGCTGGAACAAGTGTAGAAGTCTTCAAGATAGAAACACTGCTGGAACAAGTGTAGAAGTCTTCAAGGTATCAGAAACATTGCTGGAACAAGTGTAGAAGTCTTCAAGATGTCAGAAACACTGCTGGAACAAGTGTAGAAGTCTTCAAGATGTCAGAAACACTGCTGGAACAAGTGTAGAAGTTTTCAAGATATCAGAAACATTGCTGGAACAAGTGTAGAAGTCTTCAAGGTATCAGAAACACTGCTGGAACAAGTGTAGACGTCTTCAGGATATCAGAAACACTGCCGGAAGAAGTGTAGATGGGTCAGCAGGCCACCAGCAACAACAACCTAGTTGACCAGGCTGGTACCAAACAATCCTGGTCCAGGACCACCAGCAACAACAACCTGGTTGACCAGGCAATCAACCAGGCCTGGATCCAGGTGGGGGGAGGGTCACTAGAGTAGAAAATCTCACGTAACTAGCCACAGACATGACACATACATCCTGTATGTGTCCCTCCGCCCTATCCTGTCATTCTCTAGGTAATTAGGCAAGAGATTCCTGTCTGGCAATCACCAATACCTGCACCAGAGTGCCAAACTTTTAACACGCTTCCTTCTCACAGTCGTATTGGAGAACAGCAATACCATGGGAACGGGTGGGATTTGAACCCATGGAGAGGGAGTCATGGGCTCAGATCCCACCCGTTCCGTGGGTTGTTTACAGTCTTTTATTATGATTTTGTGTGTACTGAGAAAACACGTTTTCACAACCCACACATATAGACCTTATGGCGGCGTTTCGGTCCGACTTGGACCATTAACTAGTCGGTAAATGAGACACTCGTGCAACATGTTGCACGAGTGTCTTATCTAAACCATTATTCACGTTAACTAGTCACAGTCCCGTCCCTCTCTCTTACATACTCTAGCTCCCTCACCTTCCTGTGTTAGAGTGACTTGTGAATGGTCGAAGTGGGTCCGAAACGTTGTCTTCAGTTTGCCTTCTGTCTGTGAGTCATGTATATTCCTGTCACGTTATTGTGCCTGTTCAAGAATAGGGCCTTTCAAGTATGGGTGTTAAAAAGGGTAGTAGGCTGGGCAGGACCTGACATTGTACACTCTTACACAGTCTTGTACCAAAATGACAGAAAAAGGCACAATACCGTGACTGGAACGATACACAAATAACCCGAACATAGAAGAGAGGAGCTTACGACGACCTTTTGGTCCATTTACAAAGTCACACTGACTTTGTAAATGGTCCAAGTCTTATACACACTCCTACAAACACTCTTACACACACACACACACACACACACACACACACACACACACACACACACACACACAGTCACTTTTTCTTGCACTCTGCATTACCTGTTTGTTTAACATTTGTGTTTTGTGTGTGGGGCAGCAGCAGCAATACCACAGCATCAGCATAGTGATTTGAAATGTTAGGAGATGAGTGGTGATGCTGGAGTGTGGGTGATGCTGGAGTGTGGGTGATGCTGGAGTGTGGTGATGCTGGAGTGTGGGTGATGCTAGAGTGTGGTTGATGCTGGTGTGTGGGTGATGCTGGAGTGTGGGTGATGCTGGAGTGTGGTTGATGCTGGAGTGTGGGTGATGCTGGAGTGTGGGTGATGCTAGAGTGTGGGTGATGCTGGTGAGTGTGGGTGATGCTGGTGTGTGAGTGATGTGGGGTGTGAGTGATGCTGGAGGTGGGTGATGCTGGAGTGTGGGAGATGAAGGTATAAAGTGATGCTGGTGTGTGGGTGATGCTGGAGTGTGGGAGATGCAGGTGTAGGTGTTGCTGGTGTGTGGGTGATGCTGGAGTGTGGGAGATGCAGGTGTAGGTGTTGCTGGTGTGTGGGTGATGCTGGAGTGTGGGAGATGCAGGTGTAGGTGATGCTGGTGTGTGAGTGATGCTGGAGTGTGGGAGATGCAGGTGTAGGTGATGCTGGTGTGTGAGTGATGCTGGAGTGTGGGAGATGCAGGTGTAGGTGATGCTGGTGTGTGAGTGATGCTGGAGTGTGGGAGATGCAGGTGTAGGTGATGCTGGAGTGTGGGAGATGCAGGTGTAGGTGATGCTGGTGTGTGAGTGATGCTGGAGTGTGGGAGATGCAGGTGATGCTGGTGTGTGAGTGATGCTGGAGTGTGGGAGATGCAGGTGTAGGTGATGCTGGTGTGTGGGAGATCATGACAGGTAAAGGACAGGTACAGGTGTTGTGTTTTAGCAGCTGACAGATGATGGAGTGTTCTGTGCTGGACCCTGGCTTATTGTACTCACCTCTGTGTGCTTTCAGGGGTTGAGTCACAGCTCCTGGCCCCGCCTCTTTGCTTCTCCCTGCTCCAAGAGCCTTATCGTACCTCTTAAAGTAATGTATGGATCCTGCATCCACTACATCACTCTCCACACTGTTCCATTTCTTGACAACTCTATGGCTGAAGAAATACTTCCTAACATCCACCCCAGGATTAGCCTCTCTTAGTCTTCTTGTGGAATTAGGTTGGCTTTCACACTTCTATCTCCTCCTCCTCCTCTTCTTCCTCCTCCTCCTCCCTGTTTAAGTTCCCATGATATTGGTAATCTGGACCAGGCTTGTCTGGTGTTGGTCCAGGCTTGTCTGGTGCTGGTCCAGGCTTGTCTGGTGCTGGTCCAGGCTTGTCTGGTGCTGGTCCAGGCTTGTCTGGTGCGGGTCCAGGTATTGCAACCCAGGAATCCAAATGGCCTGTTATCCTGGGTGTAAAGGGAGCAAAATAAACACAGCAGAAAAAGTTTAGACTTATATTATCCTTCACCAATTTAGAACAGCAATATGTACACTATGTACAGTGATAAGTATAGTGCACTCCACGGTAAGCAAGGCAGAAATAGCAGACCGTGCTTCAACCAGCTCTAGAATGGGAATGACAAGGGCAGACAGGAGAGTGGTACCCACATAACCTCTGCGATTGCCAAAACCATCTTCTTATTGGCTAGAACCTGGTCACTAGTTAAACGACGGGGCCCCATCATCAACTCTTAGCAACCTGGTTCGCTGGTTGGGGGAGATAGCCTGTAAATGAAGGTGTGTACATGCGCCGAATAAAGGTTACGTACTCTTTGCATGCCACAACAGGCATGTCTGGTGCGGGTCCAGGCTTGTCTGGTGCTGGTCCAGGCTTGTCCGGTGCTGGTCCAGGCTTGTCCGGTGCTGGTTCAGGCTTGTCTGGTGCTGGTTCAGGCTTGTCTGGTGCTGGTCCAGGCTTGTCTGGTGCTGATCCAGGCTTGTCTGGTGCTGATCCAGGCTTGTCTGGTGCTGATCCAGGCTTGTCTGGTGCTGATCCAGGCTTGTCTGGTGCTGGTCCACTGTACATTATCCACCATTAATCATAATAATAATAATAATAATAATAATCTTTATTTACTACCATAACATGTACAAGGTATACAAATACAAGTACAAGGTATACAAGTACATGTACAAGGCATACAAGTACATGTACAAGGTATACAAGTACATGTACAAGGCATACAAGTACATGTACAAGGCATACAAGTACATGTACAAGGTATACAAGTACATGTACAAGGTATACAAGTACATGTACAAGGTATACAAGTACATGTACAAGGTATACAAAGGGCCTTTTACAAGGGATAAGATCATGCTGACATCGTGACTTTCTACTATATAGAAAAACGCCCTTTTTATCGAGATTTTTCCCTAAATTAGGTCAGTTTTGTCCCAGGGTGTGACCCCCAAACCGTCCACTAAACCCCGGATTTTGGACCCAAACCCGTCCACTAACACCCTGGATGTGACCACACCGTCCCCAAAAACCCAGGATGTGGGCCCCCACCATTTCCCCAAAAACCCCCGGGTGTGACCCCACCCGTCCACTGACACCCCGGAAAGTAAACCCCACCGTCCCCTAACACCGGATGTGACCCCCACCGTCCACTAAAACCCCAGGATTGGGACCCCCCCAGCCACTAAAAACCCCGGGTTTTGACCCCCAACCCGTCCCCCTAACACCCCGGGGTTGAAACCCCACCGCCACCCAAAACCCAGGTGTGAACACCAGTCCCCTAACAAACCCGGATGTGACCCCCCCAGGGCCCCTAACCCCAGGGGTTGACCCACCCCAGTCCCCTAACCCCCAGGGTGGTTTAAACCAGCCACTAACACCCCCGGTTTTGACCCACACCAAATCCATAACAAACCCCCATGTACCCCCAACCCGTCCACTAAAAACCCCGGATGTGAAACCCCCAAACCCGTTTCCAAATAACCCCCCAGGGTTTGACCCCCAACCCTCCCCTAAACCCCCATGTGCCCCCACCAGTCCCCTAAACCCCGGGTGTGACCCACACTAGTCCACTAAACCCAGGGTGTGACCCACAACCCCTTCCCCTTAAACCCCGGTGTGGGCCCACCAGTCCCCCTAACAAAACCCCGGAAAGTGACCCCCACCAGTCCCCTAACCCCCCGGGGAAGTCCCCCCACCAGTTACTAACACCCCGGATGTGACCCCCACCATCCAAAAAACCCAGGATTTTGACCCCCACCAGTATTCATACCCGTTCAAAACCCCGTACTATATACTACCCGTAAAGCGTCTATCATAATACCAGTAACACCGGGACAAACATACTACCAGTACCACTTTACTATGTACTAACCAGAACACATGTACTTTTATACCCGTACCCCTGTTTCTTCATAATTTTCCCGGACACACTGTACTTTATTTTACCCGTAAAAACGTACTACTTCTCCCGTACACACTGTCCCATCGTATACCCGTACAAAACCCGTACTATTCCCTACTACCATTTCACCTGTACTATCATATACCCTACACACGTATATCGTTTTAAAGTACACAATGCTATCATACAACCGTACCCCAAAAAGTACTATCTTCTACCCGTCCCCACTGTTTATAAATCCCGTACACACTGTTTCTATCCCTACTTTCCAGTACACACTGTATATCATACACCCCGGGACACACTTTTTATATCATATACCAGTACACATTTACTATCGTACTACAGGGAAAAAACGTACAAACCCTATACCAGTACCCCACTGTACTATATTTCTACCCGTAAACTGTACATTTATATACCAGTACACATGTACTATGTAAATACCATTTCACACTTTTTTATCATTACCCGTAAAAACCGTACTATCATACTAAACCCTTTCACACTTTACTATCGACACCAGTACACACTGTACTATATACTACCAAATACCACTGTTTTATTTGTTTCTACCCGTTTTCCCCCTTAACTATATAACCCGTACCACTGTATACATACTACCCGTACAAGTACTATCGTACTTTAAATAAAAACCCCTGTATAAACATTTACCCGTACACATTTTACACATACAGTACACCCCTGTACAAACATTTTCTAAACCCGAAACACTGTATTTCCCTATACCAGTAACACCTATCGTACTACCGTACACAGTAAATATCGTACTACCAGTGCACACTGTTAAATATTTTACCCGTACCCCATGTACTATTCATACCCTAAAACACTGTACTATCATACAAACCCCCGGGGGGCCCTGTACTTTTAATTTTTTAAAACTACCAGTCACCCTGTACTATCGTCTACTTTCACATGTAAATCTTAAATCCAGTACAACTGTATATGGTTTTACCGTCAACTGTACTATATACTAAACCCTGCAACTGTACTTTTCCTAAATTTCCCGTAAAACATGTACAAACATACTTCAGTATAATTTTATCCTTGGGCGGTATACCCAATAATACCTTGTTAGTTTTTGAGGCTCCCCCGGTATACCCCTAAAACCCCAAAAGTACTATCAAAACTATCATTTTAGGTATACCTTGTGGGGATACCCCCAAAATCTTTTCCTTAAGTTGTGAGGGCCCCGGTTTTAAAAATTTAAACTGTATATCCCACTTTTCATACAAAAACAGTATATCCTTGTCAGGTATACCCCCCAAAATAAAAACCCTTTTAAGGTGAGGTCCCCGGTTAAACCTTACACATTTTACTATCCCACTATATTATAGAGTATATCCCTTTTCAGGTTTTAAACCCCCCAAAATATACCCTTTTCAAGTGGGGAGGGTCCCTTGGGATATAGGGAGTGGAGAGAGTTTTTTCCCTTGGGGAAAATATTTTTGGATTTTTTATGATTATCTTTGCGTTGGGGGGGATAGTGGGGATTTAAAATTGTCGTTAAAACCATGTTGGTTTACCCAACTATGTCACAGTGGGTTTTAAACTCCCTCTCATATAAACCCTTTTTCTACCCCATTATTCCCGTGGGGTTTTAGACCCGCCTTTTATACTTTTTTGGGGGCCCGCTCTAAACCCCTGCCCCTAACGTGCCTCTAACATGCCCCTAAAAGGCCCTAACACGCCCCCTAACACTGCCTTAAACTTTCCCCTAACCTGCCTCTAACAAGGCCCCTAAAACTTCCCCTAACACTGCCTCTAACACTGCCTCTAACACTGCCTCTAACACTGCGTCTAACACTGCCTCTAACACTGCCTCTAACACTGCCTCTAACGCTGCCTCTAACACTGCCTCTAACACTGCCTCTAACACTGCGTCTACACTGCGTCTAACACTGCGTCTAACACTGCCTCTAACACTGCCTCTAACACTGCCTCTAACACTGCCTCTAACACTGCCTCTAACGCTGCCTCTAACGCTGCCTCTAACACTGCCTCTAACACTGCGTCTAACACTGCGTCTAACACTGCGTCTAACACTGCGTCTAACACTGCCTCTAACACTGCGTCTAACACTGCCTCTAACACTGCCTCTAACACTGCGTCTAACACTGCCTCTAACACTGCCTCTAACACTGCCTCTAACACTGCCTCTAACACTGCCTCTAACACTGCCTCTAACTCTGCCTCTAACACTGCCTCTAGCACAGGTTCCTACAGACACAAGAAATCCATAATAAGTCAAAAGATTGGGCCAGGAGCTGTGACTCGACCCCAGCAAACACAACTAGGTTCCTAGACACTAAAAATCAACAATATTGGGCCAGGAGCTGTAACTCGACCCCAGCAAGCACAGCTGCTGTAGTCTGCATATCAACTGGGACAGTGATAGACTAAGACATTTATTTGATAAATACACGAGAGTGATCTGACAGGTAATTGATTTAAAAGGTATATGTCTACCCTTTACATTTATAAGCATTGCTACACACTTTGGCATAGAATTAACCAATGTTGAACACATTTTGGCAAGTTTGTTGTGGTCCTAGGTCCTATGAACAGCAATCAGCTTCCCCATAGTTGAACAGTCCTGTTTTGCGATCCTGCGTTTGGTTATTGCCCATAGATTCTCAGTTGGGTTGAGGTCAAGAGTTTCCTGGACAGTTTAGAACGCTTGGGTCACTCTCCTCGAGGAATGTCAGCATATTTCTGGAAGTGTGGCATGGAGCAAGAGGTGCTGCTGGCTGGTCTGTACACTGTGCTAGGTAGTGCTGATAGATGCAAGTTAGAGGTGCTGCTGGCTGGTCAGTACACTGTGCTAGGCAGTGCTGATAGATGCAAGTTAGAGGTGCTGCTGGCTGGTCTGTACACTGTGCTAGGTAGTGCTGATAGATGCAAGTTAGAGGTGCTGCTGGCTGGTCTGTACACTGTGCTAGGCAGTGCTGATAGATGCAAGTTAGAGGTGCTGCTGGCTGGTCTGTACACTGTGCTAGGCAGTGCTGATAGATGCAAGTTAGAGGTGCTGCTGGCTGGTCTGTACACTGTGTTAGGCAGTGCTGATAGATGCAAGTTAGAGGTGCTGCTGGCTGGTCTGTACACTGTGCTAGGCAGTGCTGATAGATGCAAGTTAGAGGTGCGCTAACCGGTCTTTACGTCTCAGCAATCTTGGGCTCAACTTATCTGGGCCCACAGCCTTTTCCTGGTCCAACAGTTTAAGAAGATACACCTCATCCTGCCTTAACGTCACCACTGACAACTTTGACACAGTTCTTGCTGCTAGCCAAGTTGGTTCCCTTACTGGATCAGGAACTTGCGTCTTGGCAGCAAAGAGGTCAGCTTTCTCGTGACTGTTGGTACATATAGTCCCATCCTGTCGAATTAGAAGTGGAATAATACTCAATCTCTCTCTCTCTCTCTCTCTCTCTCTCTCTCTCTCTCTCTCTCTCTCTCTCTGAGAGAGAATATAAATCAGTCACAATACACTGGATGGACACGATGGTGATATTTGCATGGTATTGCCAGCCACACACCAGGTTTGGTAACACACTCCAGGTGTGGTAATAATTCCACACCTGCTGCCTTTATTGCCTCCCACTTGAATAATTTTCCACACCCACCACCCAGCTGACACGACAGTCAAACTGTTTTATAAACTGGCAGTTTGTTACTGTCCATATGTTGAATTGTTTGCCTTCCACCCGTCCCCCTACACCCCCGGCAGTTAATTTTTAGTATTCGTGTTTTTTTTTTAGTATATTTTTTATATACCTTTGATGAGTTCCCAGAGACTTCTACACTTGTTCCAGCAGTGTTTCTGATATCTTGAAGACTTCTACACTTGTTCCAGCAGTGTTTCTGATATCTTGAAGACTTCTACACTTGTTCCAGCAGTGTTTCTAATATCTTGAAGACTTCTACACTTGTTCCACCAGTGTTTCTGATATCTTGAAGACTTCTACACTTGTTCCAGCAGTGTTTCTGATATCTTGAAGACTTCTACACTTGTTCCAGCAGTGTTTCTGATATCTTGAAGACTTCTACACTTGTTCCAGCAGTGTTTCTGATATCTTGAAGACTTCTACACTTGTTCCAGCAGTGTTTCTGATATCTTGAAGACTTCTACACTTGTTCCAGCAGTGTTTCTAATATCTTGAAGACTTCTACACTTGTTCCACCAGTGTTTCTGATATCTTCTGGTAAGATGTTTAATAATCTGGGTCCACGGATGTTGATACAGTGCTCCCTTATTTTGCCCACCACATCCTTGCTTTTTCACTGGGTTTATTTTGCACTTTCATATCTCTCACTCCAGTATGTTGTTATGGCAGTGTGTAGATTTGGGACCAGCCCTTCAAGTACTCTCCAGGTATATATTATCATGTATCTCTGCTCCAGTGGGCACATATTTAAGACTTAAAGGCGTTCCCAGTAGTTAAGATGCTTTACTGGCTCAATGTGAGCCGTAAACGATCTCTGTATTTGTTCCAGCTCCGATATTTCTCCTGCCCTGAACGGGGCCGTCAACACTGAGCAATATTCTAAGTGAGGGAGCACTAGTGATTTGAAGAGTGTCACCATCGGCATTGTTTCCCTTGTTTTGAAAGTTCTCAATACCCACCCAGTGACCTTCCTGGCTGTCGTGATCTTTGTCTTGTTATGGTCTTTAAAAGAAAGGTCCGCTGACATAATTATTCCCAGGTCTTTTACGTGTTCCTTTCGTTGTATTTGGTGACCCTCTTGAGTTTTGTATATAGTTTTCCTTTTGAGTTCTTCATTCTTTCCAGACCTCAGCAGCTGGAACTTATCACCACTGAACGTCATGTTGTTCTCCACTGCCCACTGGAAAACCCTCTTTATGTCTTCCTGTACTTTTTCAGTGTCCTCTACCATACTGACTTTCATGCTTATTTTAGTGTCATCTGCAAATGATGATACAAAAGTGTGCGGGTTTTTGTCTATGTCTGCTATGAGAGAGGAACAGCTCGTGCCAAGGACAGTGCCTTGGGCACTGAGCTTTTGACCTCGCTGATGCAGGACTAGCCTCCGATTCCTACTATCTTTGTGTCTGTGTGTTACGGAACCGAGAAATGCCATCTGCCTACCTTCCCGTAATGCTCATGCCTTCTATTGTGTGCTATCATCTCCATGATCGCTTTGTCCAAACAGCCTTTGCAAACATGGAAATCACATCTGCGTTTGGTCGTATCAGGACCCTAATTCTGTCCATAATGGTTCAGCCAGCTGTGACATAGACGCCTGCTCTAAAATCATGCTGGACATGCCTCCTCACCTCCTAGGGCATGACTCCTACCTCTAGGACATGACTTCCTCTCCTAGAGCACCTGATTAAGGAACCTAAACTTACTAGGATCTTCTTCAGTCTTGACATGTACTCCCGATCGGGAGGATGTACATCATAATATATCTGGCAAGTACTCCGAGGACCTGTCCCAAATCTGCACACTGCCATTAACAACATCTGGAGTGAGAGATTGCACGAGTTAAAATACACCCCAGTAGGAGCAGGGTGCTGGTGGAATCAAAAAGTACACCTGTAATCAGACATCCTGGCCCCATCGAAGTCACATCTACACGGAAGACTCAAACACTGCTGAACAAGTGTAGAGTCTCAATATATCAGAAACCCCACTGCTGAACAGTGAGAGTCTTCAAATATCAGAAACACTGCGAACAAGTGTAGAAGTCCTTCAGATATCAGAAACATCTGCTGCACAAGGTAGAAGTCTTCAATATCTGAAAACACTGCTGAAAGTGTAGGAAGTCTTCAAGACTATCAGAAACACTGCTGGAACAAGTGTATGAGTCTTCAAGATTCACAAACATCTGCTGAACAAGTGTAGAAGTCTTCAAGATTATCAGAACACTGCTGGACAGTGTAGAAGTCTTCAGATATCAGAAACACTGCTGATACAAGTGTAGAAGTCTCAAGATATCAGAAACACTGCTGGCAAAGTGTAGAAGTCTTCAATATCAGAACATGCTGGAACCATTGTAGAAGTCTCAAGATATCAGAGGAACCACTGGTGGAACAAGTGAGAATCTTCAAATATCAGAACACTGCTGGAACATAGTGTAGAGTCTTCAATATCAGAATCACTGCTGGAACAAGTGAGGAGAGTCTTCAGATCATCAGAAACCCTCTCTGAACAAGTGAGTAGTCTTCAAGAATCAAAACCTGCGAACAGTGTAGACAGTCTTCACGATTCAGAAACACTGGTGGAACAGTGTAGAGTCCTTCAAGATATCAGAACCACTGCTGAACAAGTGTAGAAGTCCTCAGATTTATAGAAACACTTTGGAACAAGTGTATGAAGTCTTCAAGATATCAGAGAACCCACTGCTGAACAAGTGTAGGCAGTCTTCAAATATTAAACATGGTGGAACAAGTGTAATCTTCAAGAGATCAAACCTGCTGGAACAAGGTAGAAGTCTCAAGATATCAGAAACACTGTGAACAAGTGTAGAAGTCTTCAATATTCAGAAACACTGCTGAACCAGTGTAGACGCTCTATCAAGATATTCATAACACACCCCTGCTGACAAGGTAGAAGTCTTCAAGATTCAGAAACACTGCTGTAACAAGTGGTAGAAGTCTTCACAAATCAGGAACCTGCTGAACAAGTGTAGAGTCTTTCAATAACAGAACACTGCTGACAAGGTGTATAAGTCTTCAAGATATCAAAACACTGCTGGACAAGTGTGAAGTCTTCATAGATATCAGAACCACTGCTGGAACAAGTGTAGAAGTCTTCAAGAGGAAACTAACAGTTCTTCACCAGGTGCAGATCAACCAGTCCTTGACTGATAATGTGGGACAGCGGCCATCCTCAGCAACCCTGGTGCAGGCAAGCACCAGACGAGCCTGGCCATGGCCTGACTCCGAGAGTAGTGAAACCCTCGATACACTTCAAAGGTATATCAAAGGAGTGCTACCTCCTAGGATATGACTCCTTCCTCTTCCTTCTCCATCCTCTCCATCAGGAGGCAGCCTCCATCCTCTCCATCAGGAGGCAGCCTCCATCCTCTCCATCAGGAGGCAGCCTCCATCCTCTCCATCAGGAGGCGCCTCCATCCTCTCCATCAGGAGGCAGCCTCCATCCTCTCCATCAGGAGGCAGCCTCCATCCTCTCCATCAGGAGGCAGCCTCCATCCTCTCATCAGGAGGCAGCTCCATCCTCTCCATCAGGAGGCAGCCTCCATCCTCTCCATCAGGAGGCAGCCTCCATCCTCTCCATCAGGAGGCAGCCTCCATCCTCTCCATCGGAGGCAGCCTCCATCCTCTCCATCAGGAGGCAGCCTCCATCCTCTCCATCAGGAGGCAGCCTCCATCCTCTCCATCAGGAGGCAGCCTCCATCCTCTCCATCAGGAGGCAGCTCCATCCTCTCCATCAGGAGGCAGCCTCCATCCTCTCCATCAGGAGGCAGCCTCCATCCTCTCCATCAGGAGGCAGCCTCCATCCTCTCCATCAGGAGGCAGCCTCCATCCTCTCCATCAGGAGGCAGCTCCATCCTCTCCATCAGGAGGCAGCCTCCATCCTCTCCATCAGGAGCAGCCTCCATCCTCTCCATCAGGAGGCAGCCTCCATCCTCTCCATCAGGAGGCAGCCTCCATCCTCTCCATCAGGAGGCAGCCTCCATCCTCTCCATCAGGAGGCAGCCTCCATCCTCTCCATCAGGAGGCAGCCTCCATCCTCTCCATCAGGAGGCAGCCTCCATCCTCTCCATCAGGAGGCAGCCTCCATCCTCTCCATCAGAGGCAGCCTCCATCCTCTCCATCAGGAGGCAGCCTCCATCCTCTCCATCAGAGGCAGCCTCCATCCTCTCCATCAGGAGGCAGCCTCCATCCTCTCCATCAGGAGGCAGCCTCCATCCTCTCCATCAGGAGGCAGCCTCCATCCTCTCCATCAGAGGCAGCCTCCATCCTCTCCATCAGGAGGCAGCCTCCATCCTCTCCATCAGGAGGCAGCCTCCATCCTCTCGCATCACGATGCAGCCTCCATACCTCTCCATCAGGAGGCAGCCTCCTATCCTCTCCATCAGAGGCAGCCTCCATCCTCTCCATCAGGAGGCAGCCTCCATCCTCTCCATCAGGAGGCAGCCTCCATCCTCTCCATCAGGAGGCAGCCTCCATCCTCTCCATCTGGAGGCAGCCTCCATCCTCTCCATCAGGAGGCAGCCTCCACTACACACCTGTGACAGATGTTATCTTCAATTATAATTACTAGCACACACCTGTCCAGGTGTGTCAATCATCAATCAACTTAATTACCTCGCGTGTATGTTGGCGCGCAACCCACGGATCCTGGGTTCAATACCCGGGCAGCGAGAGAGAGAGTGGAGATAGATAGACTGGCAGATAGATATCTTACCACTACAACATAAGCACACAGCTACACCTTCCCTCAATTACAATTATCTTCGCCAAAATTGAATTGGCGTCGCGAAATCCAATATGCGAACATCTCAGATATCTGCTAGATTTGGCGAGTCTAACTTAGCTGTCACCTGACTGTGTCTACCTTGGCACCTCTCTGTCTACGTCAAGGATGGAGGGTCTAATAACAGTTGTCTACTTGTCGATCTTAGTTTCGACTAGGTGTCGACGCCAGGGAGTCTAATAGCAAATGAACAAGATGGAACAATATCATGACTGGTACAATACACAAATGAACAAAAGAGGAGCAGTATCGTGATTGGAACAGTTCAGGAATGTTCAGAAAATTAGCAGTATCGTGGATGTAGCAATACACACATAAGAGAGAGAAACTTCGATGTTTCGCTCCCACTTGTACCATGGTCCCAGTGGGAGCGAAACATCGCCCCAAGCTCCTTTCTGCTATGTGCTGGTTATTTGTGTATTTATCAACATTGCTGACGGACGAAACATCGTGGGATCTTGATAAAAGGAATTTTGTGCAGAATTAGACACATGAACAACGTCTAGGTATCTTTATTGTAGACGTTTCGCCCACCAGTGGCTTTATCATTACAAGGATACGTGAATTCTGTAGAACTATATAGAAAAGATGAGGTAATTAGTCCCTCTTCTTGTAGGTTCACCGGTCTTGTCCCGGTCCGGGTCTTCCCCAGGTGGTGACCTGGCGAAAGAAACCCGCCCAATGTTTCTACCCTCGCTGGGAATCGAACGCAGACCCTCGCCGTGTGAAGCCAGAGCTTTAGCTACTGACGGGAGTATAAATTATGGACGTTGTTTAAGGCGGATTTACTTGTATAGGGGATTTGGGACAGGAGCTAGTGGAGAGTGAAATAATGGGCTCTGCTGGCCTGGTGGTTGAGGCTCTCTCTTCACACGGCGAGTGTCTGGGTTCGATTCCCAGTGAGGGTAGAAACATTGGGCGGGTTTCTTTGCACCTGATGTCTTTGTTCACTCATCAGTAAATAGGTACCTGGGTGTTAGTGGACTGGTGTGGGTCGCATCCTGGGTGTTAGTGGACTGGTATGGGTCACATCCTGGGTGTTAGTGGATTGGTGTGGGTCACATCCTGGGTGTTAGTGGATTGGTGTGGGTCGCATCCTGGGTGTTAGTGGACTGGTGTGGGTCGCATCCTGGGTGTTAGTGGACTGGTGTGGGTCGCATCCTGGGTGTTAGTGGACTGGTGTGGGTCGCATCCTGGGTGTTAGTGGACTGGTGTGGGTCATATCCTGGGTGTTAGTGGACTGGTGTGGGTCGCATCCTGGGTGTTAGTGGACTGATGTGGGTCACATCCTGGGTGTTAGTGGACTGGTGTGGGTCACATCCTGGGTGTTAGTGGGCTGGTGTGGGTCATATCCTGGGTGTTAGTGGACTGGTGTGGGTCACATCCTGGGTGTTAGTGGACTGGTGTGGGTCATATCCTGGGTGTTAGTGGACTGGTGTGGGTCTCATCCTGGTGTGTTAGTGGACTGGTGTGGGTCTCATCCTGGGTGTTAGTGGACTGGTGTGGGTCCATCCTGGGTGTTAGTGGACTGGTGTGGGTCCATCCTGGGTGTTAGTGGACTGGTGTGGGTCTCATCCTGGTGTTAGTGGACTGGTGTGGGTCGCATCCTGGTGTTAGTGACTGGTGTGGGTCATATCTGGGTGTTAGTGACTGGTGTGGGTCCATCCTGGGTGTTAGTGGACTGATGTGGGTCACATCCTGGGTGTTAGTGGACTGGTGTGGGTCACATCCTGGTGTTTAGTGGACTGTTGTGGGTCATATCCTGGTGTATAGTGGACTGGTATGGGTCACATACATGTGTTAGTGGAATGGTATGTGGTCATATCCTGGGTGTTAGTGGACTGGTGTGGTCTTCATGTCGTGTTAGTGACTGGTATGGGTCTCATCCTGGTGTTAGTGGACTGGTTGGGTCATATCCTGGTGTTAGTGGACTTGTATGTGTGGGTCACATCCTGGTGTTAGTGGACTGTGTGGGTCACATCCTGGTTGTTATGTGGACTGTGTGGGTCTCAACCTGGTGTTAGTGGACTGGTGTGGGTCAATCCTGGTTTATGGACTTGTGTGGTGTCACTCCTGCGTGTCTAGTGATTATCGTGTAGTGACTTGTTGTACATCTGGTGTTATTGGACTGTTGGTGATCCTGACATAACTGACCTTAATTTGCGGAAATACTACATAACAAGCGCTTTTCATTATAGTATATGTCACTGATGTCACTATGGTCTGTATACCTTGTACATGTACTTGTATACCTTGTACATGTACTTGTATACCTTGTACATGTACTTGTATACCTTGTACATGTACTTGTATTACCTTGTACATGTACTTGTATACCTTGTACATGTACTTGTATACCCTTGTACAACTGTACTTGTATACCTTGGACATGTACTTGTATACCTTGTACATGTACTTGTATACCTTGTACATGTACTTGTATACCTTGTACATGTACTTGTATACCTTGTACATGTACTTGTATACCTTGTACATGTACACCTTGTACATGCACTTGTATACCTTGTACATGTACTTGTATACCTTGTACATGTACTTGTATACCTTGTACATGTACTTGTATACCTTGTACATGTATTTGTATACCTTGTACATGTACTTGTATACCTTGTACATGTACTGTATACCTTGTACATGTACTTGTATACCTTGTACATGTACTGGTATACCTTGTTACATGTACTTGTATACCTTGTACATGTATTGTATACCTTGTACATGTACTTGTATACCTTGTACGTGTACTTGAACATGTACAAGATATACAGAACATGTACAGTGAACACACCACTATATACAGTGTTCCAGTGAACACTCCAGTATATACAGTGTTCCAGTGAACACTCCAGTATATACAGTGTTCCAGTGAACACTCCAGTATATACAGTGTTCCAGTGAACACTCCAGTATATACAGTGTTCCAGTGAACACTCCAGTATATACAGTGTTCCAGTGAACATTCCAGTATATACAGTGTTCCAGTGAACACTCCAGTATATACAGTGTTCCAGTGAACACTCCAGTATATACAGTGTTCCAGTGAACACTCCAGTATATACAGTGTTCCAGTGAACACTCCAGTATATACAGTGTTCCAGTGAACACTCCAGTATATACAGTGTTCCAGTGAACACTCCAGTATATACAGTGTTCCAGTGAACACACCACTATATACAGTGTTCCAGTGAACACACCACTATATACAGTGTTCCAGTGAACACACCACTACATACAGTGTTCCAGTGAACACACCACTACATACAGTGTTCCAGTGAACACACCACTATATACAGTGTTCCAGTGAACACACCACTATATACAGTGTTCCAGTGAACACACCACTACATACAGTGTTCCAGTGAACACACCACTATATACAGTGTTCCAGTGAACACACCACTATATACAGTGTTCCAGTGAACACACCACTATATACAGTGTTCCAGTGAACACACCACTATATACAGTGTTCCAGTGAACACACCACTACATACAGTGTTCCAGTGAACACACCACTATATACAGTGTTCCAGTGAACACACCACTACATACAGTGTTCCAGTGAACACACCACTACATACAGTGTTCCAGTGAACACACCACTATATACAGTGTTCCAGTGAACACACCACTACATACAGTGTTCCAGTGAACACACCACTACATACAGTGTTCCAGTGAACACACCACTATATACAGTGTTCCAGTGAACACACCACTACATACAGTGTTCCAGTGAACACACCACTATATACAGTGTTCCAGTGAACACACCACTATATACAGTGTTCCAGTGAACACACCACTACATACAGTGTTCCAGTGAACACACCACTATATACAGTGTTCCAGTGAACACACCACTATATACAGTGTTCCAGTGAACACACCACTACATACAGTGTTCCAGTGAACACACCACTACATACAGTGTTCCAGTGAACACACCACTATATACAGTGTTCCAGTGAACACACCACTACATACAGTGTTCCAGTGAACACACCACTACATACAGTGTTCCAGTGAACACACCACTATATACAGTGTTCCAGTGAACACACCACTACATACAGTGTTCCAGTGAACACACCACTACATACAGTGTTCCAGTGACACTACATACAGTGTTCCAGTGAACACACCACTATATACAGTGTTCCAGGTGTTCTAGGACCCATTAACACACATTAAGATTTACGTTATACCATCTCTCTCTCTCTCTGGCTAGTGTATTTATCTAGTCTAATTGGCCATCAAAGGCGCAGTTAGAAGTGTAATTGGCTGGTTGTTGATACTGCTGGTCAGAGGAATTACTCCCATCATTCTGTGTTTTGTGAGGATGGTTGTGGCACCGTGTTAATGTGGTTGTTCCTGGTGGTAATGGTGGTGACTGATATTGATGGTGGCTGGGGAGGGTGATTGTGGTGTAAGTGTTGGTTACTGATAGTGAGGGTAGGTGTTTTGTGATTGTAAATGGTGGTAGGGAGTGTTTGTGGTTGTAAATGGTGGTAGGGATTGTGGTTGTAAATGGTGGTAAGGCTTGTTATGGTTGTAAATGTTGGTAGGGCTTGTTGTGGTTGTAAATGGTGGTAGGGAGTGTTTGTGGTTGTAAATGGTGGTAGGGAGTGTTTGTGGTTGTAAATGGTGGTAGGGCTTATTGTGGTTGTAAATGGTGGTAGGGCTTGTTGTGGTTGTAAATGGTGGTAGGGCTTGTTGTGGTTGTAAATGTTGGTAGGGCTTGTTGTGGTTGTAAATGGTGGTAGGGAGTGTTTGTGGTTGTAAATGTTGGTAGGGCTTGTTTGTGGTTGTAAGTGGTGGTAGGGCTTGTTGTGGTTGTAAATGGGGGTAGGGCTTGTGGTTGTAAATGGTGGTAAGGCTTGTTATGGTTGTAAATGTTGGTAGGGCTTGTTGTGGTTGTAAATGGGGGTAGGGCTTGTGGTTGTAAATGGTGGTAGGGGTTGTGGTTGTAAATGGTGGTAAGGCTTGTTGTGGTTGTAAATGTTGGTAGGGCTTGTGTTAACAGTGTAATTCTTGTGTAATTCCAATCCACCAGTAGAGAGACGAAGCTCCCGCTAATGTCCCAGACAACGTTACGAATTCGTTGTGTCTGTGCAACTAACGTAGTGCCGTTGCTTTACCAGGTGAGAAAATGGGTTTAACGAACCTCCTGTCCCATCGTGTTCCACTTGAACCTGGTACTAGACTTGTGTACCTGAGTACAGAATGCCTCGATCGTAAGTTAAAAGAAGAATTAGTGCCAATTGAGAATCTTTAGACAGATAAACAGAGAGAGAGAGAGAGAGAGAGAGAGAGGAAGGAAGGATGCAGGGTAGCAAGGATGAAGGAGAATATGGAGAAGGAAAGGTGGAAAAAGGAAAATACATGGAGAGAACCGAGTCTCAAAAGATACTTGATATGTCATGACAGGAAGTAATTCGCCCTGGAACTCGCTCTTGATCCAAGTACCTAAGAAAGTTGGTACTTCCCATCCGGTAATTGACTTTAGGAAATTGAATACTAAAATGATACCAGATCGTTTTTCACTTCCTGTACTTGATCTTTTCTGCAACCCTAGACTTGTTAAAAGGGCTTTGGTAAGTCCCTCTTCACGAGGACAACCAAAATTTAACTCCATTTTCCACTCCAGATCATTTCCATTCTCTCAGAATGTTTTTTGGATTAAGGTCATCCCCATCACGTTTTCGAGGCTCATGACGAGCAGACATAGAGACGTCGTAGGTAACGCATTTGTGATGTACTTAGACGACATAATCGTCATGTCCGAAGATGTGGAGACGCATCTCAAAAGACTTCATTTGATTCTTAGTATTCTTGAAACTAATTTTAAGATCAAACTATGTAAATGAATTTTTCAGATTAGAAATCAAGTTTGTTGGTCACATAGTCACTTCTGAAGGTTATAACTAACCCAAGTAACTACATTAAGTCCTTGACTAACACCCAAGTTGAGAATATTTTTTTATTATTATTATCACACTGGCCGATTCCCACCAAGGCAGGGTGGCCCACCAAGGCAGGGTGGCCCGAAAAAGAAAAACTTTCACCATCATTCACTCCATCACTGTCTTGCCAGAAGGGTGCTTTACACTACAGTTTTTAAACTGGAACATTAACACCCGTCCTTCTGTATATTATTATTGTGTATTTTATCATCCATAATTCAGTAGATCACCAGTGTGTAAGTCGAGAACTTACTGTATCGTGCAAAATTTACCGTCTCCAAAAACCACTGATTCCGTAAGATCCTTTGTGAGCTGTAGCAGGTTCACCGGTCTTGTCCCAACTTGGGTCTTCTCCATTAAAAGATTCTGAGGCCTTTTCGAGGCCTGGTCTCAGACCGAACCGTGGGGGCGTTGACCCCCGAAACCCTCTCCAGGTAAACTCTCCAGGTATACCAGCACCGAGGACTAGAGTAGAAAGACTCTTGCAAATCGTGAAAGGTATCACCAAAGGCCTTTGATAACGGAGAGTATATCAAATGACATCTTGTAAATGGTCACTGTGTATAGTTGGGAGAGTAAAACTGATATTCAACTTTCTGGCAGACAGAACGTAAGGTAAGACACATATGCAACAGTTAGGTATCTTTATTTCGAAACGTTTCGCCTACACAGTAGGCTTCTTCAGTCGAGTACAGAAAAGTTGATAGAAGCAGAAGATACTTGAAGACGATGTAATCAGTCCATCACCCTTAAAGTTTTGAGGTGGTCAGTCCCTCAGTCTGGAGAAGAGTATTGTTCCATAGTCTGAAACAATATGGAGATGAAGTGACAGGATGGAGCTTTATATAGCGCCAGGAGGTGAGACGTAGGTCACTAGTAGAGGCTCCATCCTGTCACTTCAACTCCATATTGTTCCAGACAATGGAACAATACTCTTCTCCAGACTGAGGGACTGACCACCTCAAAACTTTAAGGGTGATGGACTGATTACATCGTCTTCAAGTCTCTTCTGCTTCTATCAACTTTTCTGTACTTGACTGAAGAAGCCTACTGTGTAGGCGAAACGTTTCGAAATAAAGATACCTAACTGTTGCATATGTGTCTTACCTAACAACCTGTCGGTATTTTATACCATTTTAGTGTTCAGACAGAACGTAGTAATATCAGTAGTAATAGCAGCAATGATAATAGTAGTAGTAGTAATAGTAATAGTAGTGATAATATAGACAGACTGGTTATAAATGACCATAATTTTTAAAGGGGTGGACCGGTAAGCCAGCGGAAGGCCTCGGTCAGATGACCAAAAGCTCCAAAGGCGGGTCATCATCTGACTAAGACCCGCGTCAGGAAACATTTGTCCTGTTTCCTGACGAACCTAACATAACCTAACCTAACCTAACCTAACCTAACCTAACCTAACCTAACCTAACCTAACCTAACCTAACCTAACCTAATAGTAGTGATGGTAGTAGTAGTGGTAGTAATAGTAGTGATGGTAGTAGTAGTGGTAGTAATAGTAGTGATGGTAGTAGTAGTGGTAGTATAGTAGTGATGGTAGTAGTAGTGGTAGTAATAGTAGTGATGGTAGTAGTAGTGGTAGTAATAGTAGTGATGGTAGTAGTAGTGGTAGTAATAGTAGTGATGGTAGTAGTAGTGGTAGTAATAGTAGTGATGGTAGTAGTAGTGGTAGTAATAGTAGTGATGGTAGTAGTAGTGGTAGTAATAGTGGTAACACTTAATGTTGATGTGTAGTGGTCACTTGATACACATTAATTACTTAGTAAAAAAATATTTGCGACTTGATAATGACTTAGGACGAACCGAGACATCACTTACACGTTTCTCTGTAAATTATGGGTTGTAAATTAGCCTCCCCCTCGTGTCTTGGTAAATGATTTACATTAGTTAGATTAAGGAGTGTGGTTACTAAGCTTTAATGATGTCATGATTATATGTCAGAGGTAAGTGGGAGTGTCAGCAGTTAGTTGGGGAGTGTCAGCAAGTGTTGAGGTGGTGTGGGGAGTGTCAGCAAGTGTTGAGGTGGTGTGGGGGAGTGTCGCGCAAGTGTGCAGGTGGTGTAGGGAGTGTCAGCAAAATATGGAGGTGGTGTGGGGAGTGTCAGCAAGTGTGCAGGTGGTGTGGGGAGTGTCAGCAAGTGTGGAGGTGGTGTGAGGAGTGTCAGCAAGTGTTGAGGTGGTGTTGGGAGTGTCAGCAAGTGTTGAGGTGGTGTTGGGAGTGTCAGCAGTTAGTTGGGGAGTGTCAGCAAGTGTGGAGGTGGTGTGAGGAGTGTCAGCAAGTCTTGAGGTGGTGTGAGGAGTGTCAGCAAGGTTGAGGTGATGTGGGGAGTGTCAGCAAGTGTTGAGGTGGTGTGGGGAGTGTCAGCAGTTAGTTGGGGAGTGTCAGCAAGTGTTGAGGTGTGTGTGGGGAGTGTCAGCAAGTGTTGAGGTGGTGTGAGGAGTGTCAGCAAAGTGTTGAGGTGATGTGGGGAGTGTCAGCAAGTGTTGAGGGTGGTGTGGGGAAGTGTCAGCTAGTGTTGAGGTGGTGTGGGAGTGTCAGCAAGTGTTGAGGTGGTGTTGGGGAGTGTCAGCAAGTGTTGAGGTGGTGTGGGGAGTGTCAGCAAGTGTTGAGGTGGTGTTGGGAGTGTCAGCAAGTGTTGAGGTGTGTTGGGAGTGTCAGCAAGTGTTGAGGTGGTGTTGGGAGTGTCAGCAAGTGTTGAGGTGGTGTGGGGAGTGTCAGCAAGTGTTGAGGTGGTGTGGGGAGTGTCAGCAAGTGTTGAGGTGGTGTGAGGAGTGTCAGCAAGTGTTGAGGTGATGTGGGGAGTGTCAGCAAGTGTTGAGGTGGTGTGGGGAGTGTCAGCAGTTAGTTGGGGAGTGTCAGCAAGTGTTGAGGTGGTGTGGGGAGTGTCAGCAAGTGTTGAGGTGGTGTGAGGAGTGTCAGCAAGTGTTGAGGTGATGTGGGGAGTGTCAGCAAGTGTTGAGGTGGTGTGGGGAGTGTCAGCTAGTGTTGAGGTGGTGTGGGGAGTGTCAGCAAGTGTTGAGGTGGTGTGGGGAGTGTCAGCAAGTGTTGAGGTGGTGTGGGGAGTGTCAGCAAGTGTTGTGGTGTGGGGAGTGTCAGCAAGTGTTGAGGTGGTGTGGGGAGTGTCAGCAAGTGTTGAGTGGTGTGGGGAGTGTCAGCAAGTGTTGAGGTGGTGTGGGGAGTGTCAGCAAGTGTTGAGGTGGTGTGGGGAGTGTCAGCAAGTGTTGGGTGGTGTGGGGAGTGTCAGCAAGTGTTGAGGTGGTGTGGGGGGTGTCAGCAAGTGTTGAGGTGTGTGGGGGAGTGTCAGCAAGTGTTGAGGTGGTGTGGGGAGTGTCAGCAAGTGTGGAGGTGGTGTGGGGAGTGTCAGCAAGTGTTGAGGTGGTGTGGGGAGTGTCAGCAAGTGTTGAGGTGGTGTGGGGAGTGTCAGCAAGTGTTGAGGTGGTGTGGGGAGTGTCAGCAAGTGTTGAGGTGGTGTGGGGAGTGTCAGCAAGTGTTGAGGTGGTGTGGGGAGTGTCAGCAAGTGTTGGAGGTGGTGTGGGGAGTGTCAGCAAGTGTTGAAGTGGTGTGGGGAGTGTCAGCAAGTGTTGAGGTGGTGTGGGGAGTGTCAGCAAGTGTTGAGGTGGTTTGGGGAGAGTGTCAGCAAGTGTTGAGGGTGGTGTGGGGGGTGTCAGCAAGTGTTGAGGTGGGTGTGGGGAGTGTCAGCAAGTGTTGAGGTGGTGTGGGAGTGTCAGCAAGTGTTGAGGTGGTGTGGGGAGTGTCAGCAAGTGTTGAGGTGGTGTGGGAGTGTCAGCAAGTGTTGAGGTGGTTGGGGAGGTCAGCAAGTGTTGAGGTGGTGTGGGGAGTGTCAGCAAGTGTTGAGGTGGTGTGGGGGTGGTCAGCAAGTGTTGAGGTGATGTGGGAGTGTCAGCAAGTGTTGAGGTGGTGTGGGGAGTGTCAGCAAGTGTGAGGTGGTGTGGGAGTGTCAGCAAGTGTTGAGGTGGTGTGGGAGTGTCAGCAAGTGTTGAGGTGGTGTGGGAGTGTCAGCAAGTGTTGAGGTGGTGTGGGAGTGTCAGCAAGTGTTGAGGTGGTGTGGGAGTGTCAGCAAGTGTTGAGGTGGTGTGGGAGTGTCAGCAAGTGTTGAGGTGGTGTGGGGAGTGTTCAGCAAGTGTTGAGGTGGTGTGGGAGTGTCAGCAAGTGTTGAGGTGGTGTGGGAGTGTGTCAGCAAGTGTTGAGGTGGTGGGAGTGTCAGCAAGTGTTGAGGTGGTGTGGGAGTGTCAGCAAGTGGTGTGGGATGTCGCAGTGTTGAGGTGGGGGTGGGGGGGGGAGTGTCAGCAAGTGTTGAGGTGTGGTGTGGGAGTTGTGCAGCAAGTGTTGAGGTGGTGTGGGGAGTGTCAGCAAGTGTTGAGGTGGTGTGGGAGTGTCAGCAAGTGGTGTGGGAGTGTCAGCAAGTGTTGAGGTGGTGTGGGGAGTGTCAGCAAGTGTTGAGGTGGTGTGGGGAGTGTCAGCAAGTGTGGAGGTGGTGTGGGGAGTGTCGAGCAAGTGTGGAGGTGGTGTGGGGAAGTGTCAGCAAGTGTTGAGGTGGTGTGGGGAGTGTCAGCAAGTGTTGAGGTGGTGTGGGGAGTGTCAGCAAGTGTGGAGGTGGTGTGGGGAGTGTCAGCAAGTGTGGAGGTGGTGTGGGGAGTGTCAGCAAGTGTTGAGGTGGTGTGGGAGTGTCAGCAAGTGTTGAGTGATGTGGGGAGTGTCGCAAGTGTGGAGGTGGTGTGGGGAAGTGTCAGCAAGTGTTGAGGTGGTGTGGGGGAGTGTCAGCAAGTGTTGAGGTGGTGTGGGGAGTGTCAGCAAGTGTGAGGTGGTGTGGGGAGTGTCAGCAAGTGTGAGGGTGGTGTGGGGAGTGTCAGCAAGTGTTGAGGTGGTGTGGGGAGTGTCAGCAAGTGTGGGGGTGGGTGGGGGAGTGTCAGCAAGTGTGGAGGTGGTGTGGGGAGTGTCAGCAAGTGTTGAGGTGGTGTGGGGAGTGTCAGCAAGTGTTGAGGTGGTGTGGGGAGTGTCAGCAAGTGTTGAGGTGTGTGGGGAGTGTCAGCAAGTGTTGAGGTAGGTGTGGGGAGTGTCAGCAAGTGTTGAGGTGGTGTGGGAGGGAGTGTCAGCAAGTGTTGGAGGTGGTGTGGGGAGTGTCAGCAAGTGTTGAGGTGATGTGGGGAGTGTCAGCAAGTGTTGAGGTGGTGTGGGGAGTGTCAGCAAGTGTTGAGGTGGTGTGGGGAGTGTCAGCAAGTGTTGAGGTGGTGTGGGGAGTGTCAGCAAGTGTGGAGGTGGTGTGGGGAGTGTCAGCAAGTGTTGAGGTGTGTGGGGAGTGTCAGCAAGTGTTGAGGTGGTGTGGGGAGTGTCAGCAAGTGTTGAGGTGGTGGTGGGGAGTGTCAGCAAGTGTTGAGGGTGGTGTGGGGAGTGTCAGCAAGTGTTGAGGTGGTGTGGGGAGTGTCAGCAAGTGTTGAGGTGGTGTGGGGAGTGTCAGCAAGTGTTGAGGTGGTGTGGGGAGGTGTCAGCATAGTGTGGAGGTGGTGTGGGGGTGTCAGCAAGTGTGGAGGTGGTGTGGGGAGGTCGTCAGCCAAGTAGCCAGGTAGTGAATCACGTGTTGGTGTGTATCAGCATAGTTGTGGTTGCAGGGGTTCGACCATAGTCCTGGCCCCATACTACTAGGTTCCAACACTCCCTGCTCCATGAGCTTTATCATACCTCTTCTTAAAGCTATGTATAGATCCTGCCTCCACTACATCACTTCCCAGATTATTCCCCTTCTTGACAACTCTATGACAGAAGAAATACTTCCTA
>NC_069457.1:2138327-2220827 GCF_026875155.1 Cherax quadricarinatus
GTGGTAGTGCTGGTGGTGGCAGTGCTAGTGGTGGTAGTGCTGGTGGTGGCAGTAGTAGTGGTGGTAGTGCTGGTGGTGGCAGTGTAGTGGTGGTAGTGCTGGTGGTGGCAGTAGTTTGTGGTGGTAGTGCTGGTGGTGGCAGTGCTAGTGGTTGGTAGTGCTGGGTGGTGGCAGTAGTAGTGGTGGTAGTGCTGGTGGTGGCAGTGCTAGTGGTGGTAGTGCTGGGTGGGTGGCAGTAGTAGTGGTGGTAGTGCTGGTGGTGGCTGTGCTAGTGGTGGTAGTGCTGGTGGTGGCAGTAGTAGTGGTGGTAGTGCTGGTGGTATAACAGTGTTCCATGGTAGGAACAATGACCTCTTAAAACACCTTAGATGTTTCATAACCCCGGACCGCACGCCTACTGCTGCTTCCGCCCGTCCGGACGCCCACCCACCCTCGTACTAAACACCGCCCACTCTCCCACTTCCTACACAATCTGCAGAGGAAATACATTCCTTGACCGTTCACTGTTGCTTCTGTAAAGCTCTTATCTTATTTTGTGTGTGTTTGTGTCACTGATATCTGGTGTGTGTGTGTGTGTTTGGGGGTGGTGGGGTGTGTGTGTGTGGGTGTGTGGGGGTGGGGTGGGGGGTGTGGGGTTTGTGTGTGTGGTGGGGTTTTTGGGTGGTGTGTGGGTGGGGTGGTGTTGTTTTTGGTGTGGTGTGTGTGTGTGGTGTGTGGGGTGTGTGTGTTGGTGTGTGTGTGTGGGTGTGGTGTGTTTTTGTGTGTGTGTGGTGGTGTGTGTTGTGTGTGTGTGTGTGTGTGTTTGTGTGTGTGTGTGTTTTGGGTGTGTGTGTTGTGGGGGGGTGTGTGTGTTGTGTGGGGGGTTGTGTTGTGTGTGTGTGTGTTTGTGTGTGTGTGTTGTGTTTGTGTGTGTGTGTGGGTGTTGTGTGGTGTTGTGTGTTGTTGTGTGTGTGTGTGGTGTGGTGTTTTGTGTTGGGTGTGTGTGGGTGTGTGTGTTTGTGGGGTTGTGTGTGTTGTGTGTGTGTGTGTGTGTGGTGTGTGTGTTTTGTTTTTGGGGGTGTGTTGTGTGTGTGTGTGTGTTGTGTGTGTTTTGTGTGTGTGTGTTGTGTGTGGGTGTGTGTTTGTTGGTGTTTTGTGTGTGGTTTTTGTGTCACTGATATCGGTGTGTGTGTTGTTTGGGTGTGGTTTGTGTCATTGAGTCTGGTGTGTGTGTGTATGTGTGTGTGTTTGTGTGTGTGTTGTGTGTGTGTGTGTTTGTGTGTGTTTGGTTTGTGTGTGGGTTGTGTGTGTGTATGTGTTTTGTGTGTTTGTGTGTGTGTGGTGTGTGTGTGTGTGTAATTGTAGTTGCAGGGGTCGAGTTATAGCTCCTGGCCCAGCCTCTTCACTGGTCGCTACTGGGTCCTCTCTTTCCTTACTCCATGAGCTTTATCATACCTCTTCTTAAAACTGCGTATGGATCCTTCCTCCACGAAGACACTTTCCAGACTGTTCCACTTCCTGATAGCTGTGTGGCTGAAGAAATACTTCCTAACATCCCTATGACTCATCTGAGTCTTCAACTTCCAGTTATATCCCCTTGTTGCTGTGTCCCATCTCTGGAACATCCTGTCTCTGTCCACCTTGTCAATTCCTCGCAGTATTTTATATATCGTTATAATGTCTCCCCTAACCCTCCTGTCTTCTCCTCGTAAACATACCCCTTAGCTCCAGGACTAGTCTTGTTGCAAACCTTTACACTTTCTCTAATTTCTTGACGTGCTTGACCAGGTGTGGGTTCCAGACTGGTGTTACATACTCCAGTATGGTCCTGACGTACAGTGTACCACCATTAACACAAGATACAGGTCTCTCTTTGATGTTCACCGTGTCCATATCACATGGTCACAGACCGGGCCTCGGGGGCGTTGACCCCCGGAACTCTCTCCAGGTAAACTCTCCAGGTGAACATGAAGGGTCCCAAAATCTAGTATTCATTACCAGAATATACCAAAGTAACAGGGACTGAAAATCAATTTAAGACTCTTCTAAAAACATACTTACTCGCCCAGGACTAAATAATCAATAATCAACCATACCCCGGCCGGGATTGAACCCGCGGTCATAGAGTCTCAAAACTCCAGCCCGTCGCGTTAGCCACTAGACCAGCTAGCCACAATAAGATTCATCCAACTAGGTATATTTCTACACCATAGGAAAGTTAGCACAGGCACCTCTGTGACCACAAATGCAAGTTTTTACAGACGAATCTCCAGCTAGAGTTCGTCACGGCCACGCTAGCTGGAGATTCGTCTGTAAAAACTTGCATTTGTGGTCACAGTGGTGGCCCATGCTAACCTTCCTATGGTGTAGAAATATACCTAGTTGGATGAATCTTATTGTGGCTAGCTGGTCTAGTGGCTAACGCGACGGGCTGGAGTTTTGAGACTCTATGACCGCGGGTTCAATCCCGGCCGGGGGTATGGTTTATTTGCAATCGTGTCATTACGATTTCTTAAGTCAGTCAATAATCAATATTTAACATTACCAATAATTCTCCCAATTACTTAAAACTTCAAGACAACCTACAGTAAATTGATCATCTTGGTTGTTATACGTTGTAATGCGACAAATTTGTACAACTAGACTCACGAAATCGTAATAACACGATTGCAAACAAACCATACCACGGGTGGGGATAGAACCCGCGGTCAGAGAGTCTGAAAACTCCAGACCGTCGCGTTAGCCACTGGACCAGCTGGTCACAACTTAAATTTGTGGTCAGAGTGGTGGCCTATGCTAACCTTCCTATGGTGTAGAAATATACCTAGTTGGACGAATCTTATTGTGGCTAGCTGGTCTAGTGGCTAACGCGACGGTCTGGAGTTTTGAGAGACTCTGACCGCGGGTTCTATCCCCGCCCGTGGTATGGTTTATACAGCTATAATGCTTCATACTGTAAACTATTTACGGTAATTGCTACCACTGAACCTATCACTGCTTGTTAATTTTAAGTTAATTTTAAGCCTGCCCGTAATGGTCTGCATACAAGGGGCTTTTGGCATGTTCATCCAACTACTGTAATTCCTTGTACGACTATGTATCATGTCCAGATAAACTATATAAATTCCTTACTGAGGTATCGGAACGCTGTTCTGAGGTTTGCCAGGCACCCGTATGGTGCAGCAGTTATCTGGTTGATGTATGTTTCAGGAGATGTGCTCGGTGTTATACTCACCCCAAGATCCTTTACCTTGAGTGAGGTTTGTACTCTGCGGTCTTCTTTTACCTTCCCCCAATCTTTGACTTTGCAATTGAACTCTGCCCTGTCTCACACTTGTGTGAACAGGAGCCAGTTGCTGGACCAGGCTTGCAGCCTGTCCAGATCCCTTTGTAGTCCTGCCTGGTCCTCCTCCGTCTGCAAACAGGGACACTTCTGAGTCTATTCCTTCCGTCATGTCATTCACATATACCAGAACTGTGTGTGTGTTCACCTAGTTGTGGTTGCGGGGGTCGATTCACAGCTCCTGGCCTCGCCTCTTCACTATGTTTGTGTACCTGTTTGTGGCTGTGTACGTGTTTGAAACGGAGCTTTTCAACATTTTTTTCAGTTAAATTATACACCATTTGCAGGGTTTGTGTGTCAGGCAGGTCAGCTGTAAGGTGCGGATGATAGCAGCAGGTGCTGACAGCTGACACAATGGTAGGCAGGGCAGTTGTGAGGTGGAGATGATAGCAGCAGGTGCGACAGCTGTCACACACACACACCCACAACACCCACACACACACACACACCCCCCAACCCACACACACCCCACACACACACACACCCCCAACACACACAACACACAACAACACACACACAAAACACACACACCACAACAACACACCACACACACACACACACACATACACACACCACACACACCCACCACACACAAACACACACACACACACCCCCACACACACAAAACCACACAACACAAAAACAACACACAACACACACACACAAAAACACACACCACAACACCACAAAACCCCCACTCCCCACAACACACACACAACCCCCCAACACACCCCCAACACCACAACACACACACACAAAAAACACACAACACAACACAACACAAACACACACACACCCCACACACAACACACCACACACAACAACCACACAACACACACAACACACACACACACACCACATACAACACACACATACACACACACACACACAAAAAATATATAAATATATATATATATATAAAAATAAAAAAAAATATTTTGTGTTGTTTGTTTGGTGTGTTTGTGTGTGTGTGTCTCCGAATTTTTAAACCGGAAAGGAACTTTAAAAAAATTGAAAACCCATGGTTCTGGAAGCCAAATCTTGTATAAAAACAAACCCCGGAGTTTTATGAAAAGGGTAACAGAATAAGACACAGAGAAGGGGGGGGGTAGATTGCGTTTTCCTAACGGCGGGAAGGGCCCCTTTGACACATTCCCCACAAGAGATTATGCAGAAGCGAGGATCAGGACACTAAAAGGAAGGGCAAAAGCAATGGGTAAGGGGAAAACCTGACCGGGGGCAACAACGATCATGGAGTGAAGGGTATCACAGTGGGCGCCTGTTACAGCGGGTCCCCAGGGGGCAGTTCTAGGACCAGTGCTATTTTTGATATATGTAACACATGATGGGAAGGGAAAGACTCGAAGTTCCCCCTTTTGCAGATGCTGAAATTTATGAAGAAAAATTAAATCGGGCGAGGGTGAGGGAGACGCAAAAGAACCTGGACAGGGGGACATGGTCCAGTAACTGGGTTCTCGAATTCAACCAGCCCAAAAGCAAATCATGAAAATTTGGGGGGGCAAAGAAACCGCAGACAAAAGATAGGCTAGGTGGACAAAGACACAGACCTCACCAGGGGGAAAGACCTTGGGTGACCATAACACCGAGCACACACCGAGCACACTCAACCAAATAACCGCTGCAGCTACGGGGGCCGGCAACCTGAGAAACGTTCCGATACCTTTAAAAAGGAAACGTTCAAGACACGACATTGTTTATGTTAGGCCCATCTGAGTATCAGCACCAGTCGGAAACCCCCACCTGGCAACACGTCAAGAAAATTAGAGAAAGTACAAAGGTTTGCAACAAGGCTAGTCCCCAGAGCTCAGGGGAATGTCGTACGAGGAAAGGTTAAGGGAAATCGGACTGACGAAACTGGAGGCCCAGAAGGGTCAGGGGAGACATGAAAAAGACATACAAGATACTGGGGGGAATAGACAAGGTGGACAGAGATAGGATGTTCCAGAGAGGGGACACAGAAACAAGGGGTCACAACTGGAAGCTGAAGACTCAGACGAGTCACAGGGACGTTAGGAAGTATTTCTTCAGTCATAGAGTTGTCAGGAAGTGGAATAGCCTAGCAAGTGAAGTAGTGGAGGCAGGAACCATACATAGTTTTAAGAAGAGGTATGACAAAGCTCAGGAAGCAGAGAGAGGATCCAGTAAGCGATCAGTGAAGAGGCGGGGCAGAAGCTGAGTCTCGACCCCTGCAACCACATTAGGTGAGTACAATTAGGTGAGTACACACACACACACAACACACACACACACACACACACACACACACACACACACACACACACACACACACACACACACACACACACACAAGGACGTCTACACTGGAGTGAAGACGTCCTTTACAATTATATTTGCTTGGACCACCACCTCTTTTCTGCAACTTGCAAGCTCCTGATGATGTGTTGATTGTAACATGAAAGGCCTAGAGCTATCATTCTACTTCTCCCGTAGTTGTTTTGCATTATGTATCACTTGGTTTGCCATATTTGCATAATATATATATATATATATGTAGAGTTATAATTGAAAGAATTAAGAGTAAGACGGAGAATAGGATAGCAGATGAACAAGGAGGCTTTAGGAAAGGTAGGGGGTGTGTGGACCAGGTGTTTACAGTGAAACATATAAGTGAACAGTATTTAGATAAGGCTAAAGAGGTCTTTGTGGCATTTATGGATTTGGAAAAGGCGTATGACAGGGTGGATAGGGGGGCAATGTGGCAGATGTTGCAAGTGTATGGTGTAGGAGGTAGGTTACTGAAAGCAGTGAAGAGTTTTTACGAGGATAGTGAGGCTCAAGTTAGAGTATGTAGGAAAGAGGGAAAATTTTTTTCCCAGTAAAAGTAGGCCCTTTTGACAAGGATGTGTGATGTCCCGGGGTTTTTGTTTAATTATTATAGATGGGGTTGTAAGAGAAGAAATGCGAGGGTCTTGGCAAGAGGGGGGAAATTAAAAAAGAAAAAGGGAATTTAAAACCCCAAAAAAATTTGGGATTTTGGTTCACAGTGCTCTTTGTGGGGCACTGTGCTTTTTGGGAGATTCTGAAAAGGGGGGGGGAATTTTCGGTAAATTTGGTATTTTTTTTTGGTAGGGTTTTGCAAAAAAAGAAAATTAAAGGGGGAATACGGGAAAAGAGTAAGGTTAGAGGATAACAAAAAGGTTAGGTGATAAAAAGTTTGAATATCAGTTTGGGGGGGAAAAGAGAGTATGGAGGAGGTTGGGAAAGTATTCAGATATTTGGGAAATGGAAGTGTCAAACGGATGGGTTAGGAAAAATGAGGTGAATTTATTAAAAATTGATGAGGGGAAAAAAAGTGAGTGGTGCACTTAGGAGTCTTTTTGGAGACAAAGAAACCCTTTTTCCTTGGAGGCAAAAAAGGGGAAAAGTTTTTGGGGTTAGTTTTACCAAAGGGTCTTTATGGGTTGTGAAAAACTGGGTGTTTAATGTTTTCAGCCCAGGAGGGGAAAGGGTGGAGGGAGTGGGATGTCATGTCTGAGGGCAATGGTGGTGTAAATTTAAAATGCAGGAATTCGTATTTTGGGAAGTTAGGGGAGGTGCGGGTTCCCAAAAAACTTTTGGGTCCAGAGGGTGGGAAGGGTTGTTGAGGTGGTTGGGATGTAGAAAAAGAATGGAGCGAAACAAAATGACTTCAAGGTTATCGTCTGTAGTGGAAGGAAGGGGGTAGGGGTCGGCCGGGAAAGGGTTTGGGGGGAGGGGGGGGGGTAAAGGGGGTTTTTTGTGTGCGGGGGGCTTGGCTTCCGCGGTGCGTGAGGTTTTTTATAGGAGTGAATGGAGAAAAAAGGGGTTTTTAATACTTGACGTGCTGTTGGGTGTGAGCAAGTAATTTTATAAAGGGATTCAGGAAAACCCGGCAGGCCGGATTTGGTCCTGGGAGGGGAATTTTCAGTGCCTGCACTCAAAAGGAGGGGGTTATGTTTGCAGTTTAAAACTGGTGTAAAAGCCCCCTTCGGGCAAGACAGTGATGGAGTAAATGTGGTGAAAGTTTTTCTTTTTCGGGCCACCTGCCTTGGGGGGAAGGGCCCGGTTGAAAAAATAAAAAATATATATTTATAATATATATATATATATATATATTATTTTTATTAATTATATTTTAAAATAGGAAAAATGGAGATTAAAATTAATTTTTTTTATTTGGTGATTAAAAAGTTTAATACGGTAAGTTTATCTTGGAAGATGTTAAGTGGTGATGTTAATATCTTAAGTGCTGGTTTAAAAACCTGGGGGGGCAGGAGAGGAGCACGACGGAGCAGGAGCAGGGCAGGGAGGAGCCGAGCAGGAGAGGAGCACGGCACGAGCACGAGACGAGCACGAGCACGAGCAGGAGCAGGAGCAGGAGCACGAGCAGGAGGAGGAGCGGGCAGGAGCAGGAGCACGAGCGGAGCAGGGCCGAGCGGAGAGGAGCAGGAGAAAGAGCACGGACGGCACGAGCACGAGCAGGCACGAGCGGAGCGGAGCGGAGGAGGAGCAGGAGCAGGAGCAGGAGCAGGAGCACGAGCACGAGACGAGCAGGAGCGGGAGAGGAGCAGGAGCCGAGCAGGAGGGGAGAGGAGCAGGAGCAGGGCAGGAGGAGGGCGGGCAGGAGGGGGAGGGAGGGGGAGCAGGAGCGGGCACGAGCAGGAGCAGGAGCAGGGGAGGAGAGGGGAGGAGAGGGCAGGGCACGAGACGAGCAGGGCAGGAGCAGGGAGGAGCACGGCGGAAAGGGGGCAGGGCAGGGCACGAGCGAGGGCAGGGCGGAGCAGGAGAGGGCAGCAGGGCAGGAGCAGGGGAGCAGGGAGGAGCAGGGCGGAGAGGAGGAGCAGGAGCAGGAGCAGGAGGAGCAGGGCAGGAGCAGAGCAGGAGGGGAGCACGAGCAGGGGAGCAGGAGGGAGCCGAGCGGGGAGCGGGAGCGGGCAGGAGCACGAGCAGGAGGGAGCAGGAGCAGGAGCACGAGCAGGAACGAGCAGGGCAGGGGGAAAGAGGAGCAGGGAGGAGGAGCAGGAGCGGAAAAGCAGGAGAGGAGCAGGGGGAAAGGGAGGGCAGGAGCAGGGAGGAGGAGCAGGGAGGAGCACGAGCAGAGCAGGAGCAGGAGGGGGAAAGGGCAGGGCAGGAGGGAGGAGGGGCAGGAGCGGGAGCAGGAGGGAGCAGGAGCAGGGGGAAGGGGAGCAGGAGCACGACACGAGCAGGAGCGGGAGCAGGAGGAGCAGGAGCAGGAGCACGAGCAGGAGCACGGCACGAGACGAGCAGAGCAGGAGCGGAGGGCGGGCAGGAGCAGGAGAGGAGCCGAGCAGGGCAGGAGCAGGAGGGAGGGCAGGAGCGGAGAGGAGGACAGGAGGGGCGGGAGGAGGAGCAGGAGAGGAGGAGCAGGGCAGGGCAGGAGCGGAGCACGAGCAGGAGCGGGCAGGGGAGAGGAGCGGAGCAGGAGCACGAGCAGGAGGGCAGGAGCGGAGCGGGGAGCGGGAAAGGGAGGAGCGGAGCACGAGAGGAGCAGGGCACGGCAGGGAGGAGAGGAGGAGCAGGAGGAGGAGCAGGAGCAGGAGGGCAGGAGAGGAGCGGAGCACGAGCAGGAGAGGAGCAGGAGCGGGAGCAGGGGGAGCAGGGAGGGAGGAGCAGGAGGAGGAGCAGGAGCAGGAGGAGCAGGAGCACGAGCGGAGCAGGAGCAGGAGCACGAGCGGGCAGGGCAGGAGGAGCGGGAAAAGGAGGGAGGAGAGGGGGCAGGAGGGAGGGCAGGGGAGCAGGAGCAGGGAGGAGCACGAGCAGGAGAGGGGGAAAACATTGCAGGGCGGGCAGGAGGAACATTAAGGGGGGCATTGAGGGGAACTTGCAGGAGGAGATTAGCAGGAGGAACATTAGCAGGGCAGGAGGAACATTGCAGGAGCAGGAGGAGCATTAGAGGAGGAACATTAGCGGAGCAGGGGGAGGAGTATTGCAGGAGCGGAGGGCTTTAGCAGGAGCGGGAGGGTATTGCAGGAGCAGGAGGAGATTAGCGGAAGGAGGGCATTAGCAGGGCAGGGGGCAGGAGGGAGGAACATTAGCGGGAGGGAGGAGTTTAGCAGGAGCAGGAGGAGCATTGCAGGAGCAAGGGGGAGGAGCAGGAGGGCATAGAGGGCAGGAGGGTATTGCAGGAGCGGGGAGCATTAGAGGAGCGGGAGGAGCTTAGCGGGCAGGAGGAGCGGAGCAGGGGGAACATTGCAGGAGGAGCATTAGAGGGGAACATAAGCAGGAGCATTAGCGGGAGGAGGAGTATTAGCAGGGGAACTTAGCAGGGCATTAGCAGGAGCGGAGGGTTTATTAGTGGGGCGGGGGGGAGCTTTTGCAGGGCGGAGGAGCATTGGCAGGGGGGAAAGGGGAGTTTGGCAGGAGCGGAGGGCATTAGCAGGAGCAGGAGGAGATTGCAGGAGCAGGAGGAGCATTAGCAGGAGGGGAGGAGCTTAGCAGGAGCAGGAGGAGCTTGCAGGAGCAGGGGAGCATTAGCAGGGCAGGAGGGCATTTGGTGGGCAGGAGGGCATTGCAAGAGCAGGAGGAGCATTAGCAGGAGCAGGAGGAAACTTAGCAGGAGCGGACTTAGCAGGAGCGGAGGAGTATTAGCAGGAGGAACATTGGCAGGAGCATTGGCAGGAGCAGGAGGAGCTTTGGCGGGAGCAGGAGGGCTTAGCGGGCAGGAGGAGCTTGGCAGGAGCAGGAGGAGCTTGGAGGGCAGGGGGCTTAGCAGGAGAGGAGGAGCATTAGCAGGAGCAGGAGGAGCTTGGCAGGAGAGGAGGGCATTGGGGGAGGAGGAGATTACAGGGCAGGAGGACATTAGCAGGGGGGAGGGCATTGGCAGGAGCAGGGGGGACCCTTTGGGAGGAGCAGGGGGTTTGGCAGGAGCAGGAGGGATTAGCAGGAGCAGGAGGAGCTTTGGCAGGTTGGATAACTAGAACTTTAAAAAAATGATGGCTGAAAAACTAGAACCTTAAAAATAAGGGCTGGATAACTAGAACCTTAAATTAAAGCTGGTAACTAAAACCTTCAAATTATAGGGCCGAAAACTAAAACCCCTTAAAATAAGAGGTGGATAACTAAAACCTTCAAAAAAATGGGGGTGGATAACTAGACCTTCAAAAAAAATAGGCGGATAACTAAAACCCTTAAAAATAATAGGCTGGATAACTAGAACCTTCAAAATAATAGGCTGGATAACTAGAACCTTCAAAATAATAGGCTGGATAACTAGAACCTTCAAAATAATAGGCTGGATAACTAGAACCTTCAAAATAATAGGCTGGTAACTAAACCTTAAAAAAATAGGCTGGTAACTAAAACCCTTTAAAAATAATAGGTGGATAACTGAACCTTCAAAATAATGGCTGGAAAACTAAAACCTTCAAAATAATGGTGGAAACTAGCCTTAAAAAAAATGGGCCCTGGAAACTAAAACCCTTCAAAAAAATGGGCTGGATAACTAAACCTTCAAAATAATGGGCGGTAACTAAAAACCTTAAAAAATAATAGGTGGAAACTAGAACTTCAAAATAATAGGGGATAACTGAACCTTAAAAAAATAGGCTGGAAAAACTAGAACTTCAAATAATAGGTGGATAATAGAACTTCAAAATAATGGGTGGATAACTAAAACCCTTAAAAAATAATGGGTGGATAACTAAACCTTCAAAAAATAGGCTGGGTAACTAGACCTGACTTGAGAATTAGCAGTTTTTTGAAGACAGGGGGGGGTTTTTTTTGGTAATTTCCCCTTGTGTATGAAGGTGGGTATTAAAGAGTCTTGGTCCCTTTACACTTGTGCATGAAAGTAAACACAGAAAATACCTGAAAATCTGTTTCAAGTCACTGGTAATTATACTACAAACTTTGTAAATAATAGTTTGTTAAATAATACTGATTTGTTAAATAATACTGCATTTTTTAAAATAATAGTTTTTGTTAAATTTGCATTTGCAAAAATTAATACTGCTTTGTTAAATAATACTGCATTTGTTAAATAATACTGCATTTGTTAAATAATACTGCATTTGTTAAATAATACTGCATTTGTTAAATAATACTGCATTTGTTAAAAAATACTGCATTTGTTAAAAAATACTGCATTTGTTAAATAATACTGCATTTGCTAAAAAATATGCATTTTTAAATAATCTGATTGTTAAAAAAATTTGCTTTGAAAATTAATACTGCATTTGTTAAATAATACGCATTTTTTAAAATAATCTGCTTTTTTTTTAAAGTATTGAAATTTTTATAAAAAATGCTACAACATTTGCCTCGCTGAGCTTTTTTTTAATGGTGGATTTTTTAAAAACATTTTTTTCCACTGTTGATTCAGACTTAAAGTGTGGCGTCTCTGCCTATTCCTTTTCCCTTGTTTTTCCCTTCTCTTCCATTCCCCCTTCCTGCCCTCCCCCTCGATCTTCCATGATAGATTAGTTTTACCGAAAGACCCTCTCAATTGGATTTTTTTCTCAGTACTAAGTCTCTTCTTTCTGCTATTATTAAAAAAAATTGTCAAAGGCGTTGTCTCTCTGGTGAGCGAAACGTTGAGCCGTTTAATGTAGATTAAATTTTGTTCTTTAACCTATTTACTAGTGTTTTTTAGCTATTACAGTGTAGAACATGCTGGGGTTTTTCCCACAAAGTAAAATTTCATTAGAATAGTGTGAACATGTGGTGTTCCCAATGTAATTCTTTAGAAAAGTGTAGCAAAAAATGCTGGTGTTCCCACAATGTAACTATCATTAAATAGTGTGCAACACTGTGGTGTTCCCACAAAGTAACTTCATATAGAATGTGTAGCACACTGTGGGGTTTTCCCAATGTAACTATCAATTGAATGTGTAGAACCTGCTGGTGTTCCCAAATGTAACTATCTATAGAATAGTGTAGCAACATTGGGGTTCCCAAATGTAAAATTATTAGATTATGTAGAACACTGCTGGTGTTTCCCCCAATGTAATATCATATGAATAGTGTAGCAACATGTGGTGTTCCCCCAATTTTTAATATCATATGAAAAGTGTAGCAAAAGTGGTGTTCCCACAATGTAACTATCTATAGAATAGTGTAGCAACATGTGGGGTTCCCACAATGTAACTATCTATAGAATAGGTAGCAACATGCGGTTTCCCACAATTAACTATCATATGAATATGTAGCAACACTGCTGGTGTTTTCCCAATGTAACTATCATTAGAATAGTGTGCAACATGTGGTGTTCCCCAAAGTAACTTTTGAAAAGTGTAGCAACACTCTGGGTTCCAATGTAACTAATTTAGTGTGTAGAACACTGTGGGGGTTCCCCCAATTAACTTTCAAAAGATTGTGTAGAAACTGTGGTGTTCCCACAATTTTAACTATATTGATTTGTGTAGCAAAAATGTGGTGTTCCCCCCAATGTAATATCATAAGAAATGTTGGGACATGCTGGTGTTCCCCCAATGTAAATTATTAGAATTTTGTAGCAACACTACTGTGTTCCCCCAAAAGTAACTATCATTAGAATAGTGTAGCAACACGCTGGTTTCCACAATTAACATCATTTAGAATAGTGTAGCAAAAACTGCTGGTGTTCCCACAATGTAACTATCATATATTAGTGTAGCAACACTCTGGTGTTCCACAATGTAACTATCATATAGAAAAGTTAGCAACACTGTGGTGTTCCACAATGTACTATCATATGAATTTGTGTAGCAACATACTGGGTTCCCACAATGTAATTATATAAAATGTGTGCAAAACTGCTGGTGTTCCCCAATGTAACTATATAGAATGTGTAGCAAACTGCTTGGTGTTCCACATGTAACTATCTATGGAATGTTAGCAAAATGCTGGTGTTCCCCCCAATGTAATATCTTTAAAAATAGTGTAGCAACAGTGGTGTTCCCACAAAAGTAACTATATTGAAAAGTTTTAGCAAACCTGTGGTGTTCCTACAATTAATTATTTTTTATATAATATATATATTTTATATATAATATAATATATATATTTTATTATATTATATTTTATATATATTATATTTTACCCCGCAGATTGCAATCAAAGGGTTTGAAAAAACGAGGGGAAGTTTGGCAAGGTCTCCAAATGACGGGTCCGCATCGGCCCCGACGTCCATAAGCTGGGTGCCGTGTACAAATGGTTTTTAGGCCCCACTTGGCTGACCTTGCCAGCCTTGATGGTTTCGGGGAATCCTGCTGTTCCTCTCTCTCTCCTCTCTCTTCTTCTCTCTCTCTCTCTCCTTTTTCTCTTCCCCCTTCTCTCTCTTCTCTCTCTTCTCTTCGTTTATACCGCTTGTTTCCGCCTAAGTAATTCTTTTTCGTCACCTTTGAATAATTTGGGCCTTAAAAAAATTTTACTAAGTTTGACCAACTTTAATAAACTTTTAAGTTACTGTTTGGGGAAGTTTTTCTCCTTATTGTACTAAAAACGAGGGGTTGGTGTGTTGGGTGTGTTGGTGCGGTGTGTTGGTGTGTGTTGGTGCGAGTGTGTTGGTGAGTGTGTTTGGGGGAGGTTGGGTGTAAGTGTGTTGGTGCGAGGTGTTGGTGTGGGTGTGGGGTGTTGGTGCGATGTGTTGGTGTGAGGTGTTGGGTAAGTGTGTTGGTGCGAGTGGTTGGTTTTGAGTGTGCTGGGGTAAGTGTGTTTTGTAAGTGTGTTGGTGTAGTGTGTTGGTGTAAGTGTGTTGGTGGAGTTTTGGGTTGGGTTAATGTTTGGTGTAAGTGTGTTGGTGCGAGTGTGTTGGTGTAGTGTGTTGGGGTGTGTTGGTTAAGTGTGTTTGGGGCGAGTGTGTTGGGTTTTAAATTTTGTTTGGGGTAAGTGTGTTTGGGCGAGGTGTTGGTGTAAGTGTGTTGGTCTGGGGTGTTTGGTCTGTGTGTGGGTTTGGGTTTTGAGTGTGTTGGTCGTGAGTGTGTTGGTTGAGGTGTTGGTTGGTGTGTTGGTCTGTGAGTGTGTTGGTCTGGGTGTGTTGGTCTGTGAGTGTGTTGGTCTGAGTGTGTTGGTCTGTGAGGTGTTAGTCTGAGTGTGTTGGTCGGAGTGGTTGGTGTAAGTGTGTTTGGTGTAAGTGTGTTTGGTGGAGTGTATTGGTGGGTGTGTTTGGGCGGGTGTGTTGGGGTAAGGTGTTGGTGTGAGTGTATTGGGGTGAGTGTGTTGTCTGGTGTGTTGGTCTGTGAGTGTGTTTGGGCTAGTGTGTTGGTCTGTGAGTGGTTGGTTAAATTGTTGGTGTAAATGTGTTGGTGGAGTGTATTGGGGTGAGTGTGTTGGTTGGTGTGTTGGTCTGGAGAGTGTTTGGGGTAAAATGTGTTTGGGGTTAAATGTGTTTGGGGCGAGGTGTTGGTTTAAGGTTGTTGGGGAGTGTATTGGTGTGAGTGTGTGGTTGAGTGTGTTTGGTTGTGGGGTGTTGGGCTGTGTGTGTTGGTCGTGAGTGTGTTTGGGCTGTGAGTGTGTTGGTCTGTGAGTGTGTTGGTCTGTGGTGAGTTGGGTTTAGGTGTTGGTCAGGGGTGTTTGGGCTGGTGGGTTTGGGGTTTTGTGTGTGTTGGTTGAGTTTTGTTGGTCTGTGAGTGTGTTGGTCGAGTGTGTTGGTCGTGTGTGTGTTGGTCTGTGGGTGTTGGGCTGAGTGTGTTGGGCTGGTGTGTGGGCTGAGTTGTTCGTCTGAGGGGCTGGTTGAGTGGTTGGCTGGAGTGTGTTGGTCTGAGTGTGTTGGTCTGAGTGTGTTGGTCGGTTGTTTGGGCTGTGTGTGTGTTGGTTTTGTGTGTTTGTTTTGAGTGTGTTGGTCTGAGTGGTTCGTTGAGTTTGTTGGCTGGTGTGTTTGGGCTGGAGTGTGTTGGTCTGGGTGTTGGCGTGAGTGTGTTGGTCTGAGGTGTTTGGCTGAGTGGTTGGTTGTGAGGTGTTGGTCTGTGAGTGTGTTGGTTGTGATGTGTTGGTTGGGTGTGTTGGTCTGGTGTGTTGGTCTGAGGTGTTCGTTGAGTGTGCTGGTCTGGGTGTTGGTCGTGAGTTGTTGGTTTGAGTGTGTTGGGTTTTGAGTGTGTTGGTTGGTGGTTGGTTGTTGTGTTGGTTGTGAGTGGTTGGTCTGTGGTGTGTTGGTCTGGTGTGTTGGTTGATTGTGTTGGGTTTTGGTGTGTTGGTCTGTGTGTGTGTTGGTCGGAGTGTTTGTCTGTGAGTGTGTTGGTTGTGGTGTGTTGGTCTGTGGGTTTTTGGGCTGTGAGGGTTGGTCTGGGTGTGTTGGGTTTTGGGGTGTGTTGGGTTTTGTGTGTGTTGGGTTGAGTTGTTGGTTGAGTGTGTTGGTTGGTGTGTTGGTGTGGTGTGTTGGTGTGTGTTTTGGTTTTGTGGAGTGTGTTGGTTTTGGTGTGTTGGTGTGGGTGTTTGGTTGTGTTGGTGTGAGTGTGTTGGGGTGAGGGTTGGTGTGTGTTGGGGAGTGTGTTGGTGTGAGTGTGTTGGTTGGTGGTTTTGGGCTTTGGTGGTTGGTGTGGTGTGTTGGGTGAGTGTGTTGGCTGTGAGTGTGTTGGGTGAGTGTGTTGGTTGGTGTGTTGGTGTGGTGTGTTGGGGAGTGTGTTGGTGGGTGTGTTGGTGTGTGTTGGTCGAGGTGTTGGTTGAGTGTGTTGGTCGAGTGTGTTGGTCTGAGTGTGTTTGGGCTGAGTGTGTTGGTCTGTGGTGTGTTGGTCTGTGGTGTGTTGGGGTGAGGTGTTGGTCTGTGTTTGGTCTGGTGTTTTTGGGTCTGAGTGTGTTGGTCGTGAGTGTGTTTGGGGTGAGTGTGTTTGGGCTGTGGTGTTGGTCTGAGTGGTTTGGTGTGAGTGTGTTGGTTGTGTGTGTTTGGGCCCGAGGTTTTTGGTTGAGTGTGTTGGTGTGAGTGTGTTGGTGGGGGAGGTGTTTGGTCTGGTGGTTGGTCTGTGAGTTGTTTGGGGTGGTGTGTTGGTTGTGAGTGTGTTGGTGTGAGTGTGTTGGTTGAGGTTTTTTGGGTTTTGGTGTGTTGGTTGTGGGTGTTTGGGGTGAGTGGTTGGTGTGAGTGTGTTGGTGTGAGTGTGTTGGTGTGGTGTGTTGGTTGGGTGTGTTGGTGTGTGTTGGTCTGAGTTTTTGTTGGTGTGGTGTGTTGGCTGGAGTGTGTTGGGGTGAGTGTGTTGGGTGAGTGGTTTGGTGGAGTGTGTTGGTGTGAGTGTGTTTTGGGTTTTGAGTGGTTGGTGTGTGTTGGTCTGGGTGTTGGTCGAGTGTGTTTGGCTGTGAGTGTGTTGGGTGAGTGTTTGGTCTGTGGTGTGTTGGTGTGGTGTGTTGGTGTGGTGTGTTGGTGTGAGTGTGTTGGTTTTTGTGGTGTGTTGGTTTTTGGTGTGTTGGTGGGGGTGTGTTGGTGTGAGTGTGTTGGTGTGAGTGGTTGGTCTGTGAGTGGTTGGTCTGAGTGTGTTGGTCTGAGTGTGTTTGGGGTGAGTGTGTTGGTTGTGAGGTGTTTTGTGAGTGTGTTGGCGTGAGGGTTGGTTTTGAGTGGTTGGTCTGTGAGTGTGTTGGTCTGAGTGTGTTGGTCTGAGTTGTTGGTTGAGTGTGTTTGGGCTGTGAGTGTTTGGTTGGGGGTGTTGGTTGAGTGTGGTTTGGGGTGAGTGGTTGGTCTGTGGGTGTGGTGTGAGGGGTTGGTTGTGGTGTGTTTGGTGTGGTGTGTTGGTCTGTGAGTGTTTTTGGTGTGAGTGTGTTGGTTGAGTGTGTTGGTGTGGTGGTTGTCTTGAGTGTGTTGGGGGAGTGGTTTGGGTTTAGTGTGTTGGTGTGTGGGTGTGTTGGTTGTGGTGTGTTTGGTGGAGTGTGTTTGGGCTGTGGTGTTGGTGTGAGGTGTTGGTGTGGTGTGTTGGTCTGAGTGTGTTTGGTGTGTGTGGTGGAGTGTGTTTGGGGTGAGTGTGTTTGGGGTGAGTGTGTTTGAGTGTGTCAAGAAAACACGTGACAGATGGTAAAAATCGTCCCTACACAGCGGGGCGCCACCCGTACACTAAGAGAGAACTCCGTCAGTGTAGAGGTCCCGACTCTTCAAAATCCTCCCCAATAAAAGGGGTTATCAAAAATAAATTTGTGGAATAGGGAAAACTGGTCAATTATCAAGAACTCGTTTTTAATTAAGTTTTTCTAAATTTTTTTTTTACTTTAATATTTATTTTTTCATTTTTTAATGTAAAATTTATAATTTGTCCAAAAAAAAACCCTTGAAAATTCCCGCCTTTTTATAACAAATAAAAAATTTAGTCTATCCAATAAAAAATATTTTGTAAGTTTACAAAAATTTAAAAATAAACAAACACGTGAAATTATTTTTATCTTTTAAATTCAGAATGTTTTTGTGAAAATTATTAGTATACAAATTTTCACTTTTTTATTCGGCAAGAAGACGTTGCTATTTAAACCAAAATCGCAAGTTTTTCCTATTCAGCCCATATATATATATATATTATATTATATTATATATATTATTTTATTATTATTTTATATATATAAAATTAAAACAAATAACTGCGATTATTATTATTTTATTATTATTATTATTTTATTTTTATTAATAAAATAGCTCTACAAAATCGTACCTAATTCACGAATTCAAATTTAGTGAAAGACAAAAATTCCTTTTAAAATTACATGGAATTTTTCCAGTATCAGGAGGGGAATAAATTTATTTTCCTTTTTTATTGTTCCTTTCCGTGTGTTTTTTTTTCCCCCCCAGCGGTGTTTCTGAAATTCAAAAAAGTTTCTTTTCAGACGTTCTGGAGCCGTGACGGGTTTTTAGCGCGGCGCTGACGGCTGGAATATTTAGTTATTCGGGAAGTGGATTGAACAGTCTTGGTAACCAGTTGATTTTTACTTTACTCTATTGAAAATCTTTTTAGAATGTTTTTTCTCTGATTTGATTAGGGTCCTTGACCTACCAAAATTTTTTATATATATTAAAATTTTATATTTATAATATAATATATATAATATTTATTATAAAAAAATTTATATAATATTTTTTATAAAAGAAAATCCACAGGGGGGAGTTTTAAAGATGTCTAGGCCTTTATGTTGCAATCAAACATCGGAGCTTGAATGTTGCTGGAATATGTAGGAAAGGCCCGGGATTTTTTCCCCGAAAGAATTGAACATTACAAGTCTAATGTGTTGATTTTCAACACAAGGGCCTAGAGCTTCAGTCAACTTCCCCGTGGTTATTTTTCACAAAACCCTTTGGGTTATTTAACAACTATAGTGTTGATGTCGTCTCTGTGAGTGGAAAATTGGACAATGTTGAGGAGATCAGTCCCTTGTTGGAGGTGTTCCATCCAAGCCTTTATAAGATGAGATAATGGAACACCCGGGGATCACCCCCCCGTTAGCAGCGTTCAGCTAAATCTTGGTAAAATGAAGATAATTTAACACTAGGAAATCAGCCTCAATCTAGCAGTGTTGTCCAAAAAGTTTGATAAGAAGAAGATACACTGTGAGTGTAGCTCCCGGTCTGTCATACTCGACTCATCGTGGTTGACAAGGCAGTGAGTTGAGGGATGCAGTGCTTGTATCTATTACCGCTGCCATGTCACTGTTTACAGTGACATGGTTGCGGAAATGGGTCTCTCACAGGTCCCCATGTCCTATTCTTGTTGCTGGGGAAACATTGGTGTTTCTTTTAATTCATGTGGGTTATTTTAAGTGGGGTGGTGTGTGTGTGTGTGTTGATTTCTTGCCTCGCCCCTGGATTGAACCGGGTGCTTTCCATTGTGAGCCGCCTGCGTAATCACTGCGCTACGAGGCACACTAATACCGTAATTAAAACTTCGGTGACACTATCTTAATGACATTTTCTTGATAATTACTGCCAAGTAACAGCGAGGCCAGAGAGACCAGCGAGGCCAGAGAGACCAGCGAGGCCAGACAGACCAGCGAGGCCACCAACGCACACTGGAGAGAGATATATAAGAGGAAGTACAAAATAAACCTAGTGAAAAGCAGGGTCACCATGGGCACAATAAGAGAACACTACATCAGCATCCGTGGTCCAAGACTCTTCAACCTGCTACCAGCAGATATCAACCTGCTACCAGCAGATATCAACCTGCTACCAGCAGATATCAACCTGCTACCAACAGATATCAGCTTGCTACCAGCAGATATCAACCTGCTACCAGCAGATATTAGAAACACTGCTGGGACAAGTGTAGAAGTCTTCAAGATATCAGAAACACTGCTGGGACAAGTGTAGAAGTCTTCAAGATATTAGAAACACTGCTGGAACAAGTGTAGAAGTCTTCAAGATATCAGAAACACTGCTGGAACAAGTGTAGAAGTCTTCAAGATATCAGAAACACTGCTGGAACAAGTGTAGAAGTCTTCAAGATATCAGAAACACTGCTGGAACAAGTGTAGAAGTCTTCAAGATATTAGAAACACTGCTGGAACAAGTGTAGAAGTCTTCAAGATATTAGAAACACTGCTGGAACAAGTGTAGAAGTCTTCAAGATATTAGAAACACTGCTGGAACAAGTGTAGAAGTCTTCAAGATATTAGAAACACTGCTGGAACAAGTGTAGAAGTCTTCAAGATATTAGAAACACTGCTGGAACAAGTGTAGAAGTCTTCAAGATATCAGAAACACTGGTGGAACAAGTGTAGAAGTCTTCAAGATATCAGAAACACTGCTGGAACAAGTGTAGAAGTCTTCAAGATATCAGAAACACTGCTGGAACAAGTGTAGAAGTCTTCAAGATATCAGAAACACTGCTGGAACAAGTGTAGAAGTCTTCAAGATATCAGAAACACTGCTGGAACAAGTGTAGAAGTCTTCAAGATATCAGAAACACTGGTGGAACAAGTGTAGAAGTCTTCAAGATATCAGAAACACTGCTGGAACAAGTGTAGAAGTCTTCAAGATATCAGAAACACTGTGGAACAAGTGTAGAAGTCTTCAAGATATCAGAAACACTGCTGGAACAAGTGTAGAAGTCTTCAAGATATCAGAAACACTGCTGGAACAAGTGTAGAAGTCTTCAAGAGGAAACTGGACAAGCATCTTCACCAGGTGCCAGATCAACCAGGCTGTGATGGATATGTGGGGCAGCGGACCACCAGCAGCAACAACCTAGTTGACCAGGCAAGCAACAGACTAGCCTGGTCCAGGGCCACCAGCAGCTACAACCTGTAACCTGTAATTCTTCATCCAGACGTGTGATCTTTCACCTAGGTCTCCACCCGTCCTTCCTAGGCCTGCTGCCTACCCGTAGGTCTGCTGCCTCCCCCTAGGCCTGCTGCCTCCCCCTAGGCCTGCTGCCTCCCCCTAGGCCTGCTGCCTCCCCCTTGGCCTGCTGCCTTCTCCTAAGCCTGCTGCCTCTCCCTAGGCCTGCAGCCTCCCCCTAGGCCTGCAGCCTCCCCCTAGGCCTGCAGCCTCCCCTAGGCCTGCAGCCTCCCCCTAGGCCTGCAGCCTCCTCCTAAGCCTGCTGCATCCCCCTAGGCCTGCTGCCTTCTCCTAAGCCTGCTGCCTTCTCCTAAGCCTGCTGCCTCCCCCTAGGCCTGCTGCCTCCCCCTAGGCCTGCTGCCTCCCCCTAGGCCTTCTGCATCCCCCTAGGCCTGAAGCCTCCCCCTTGGCCTGCCGCCTTCTCCTAAGCCTGCTGCTTCCCCCTAGGGCTGCTGCCTTCCCCTAGGCCTGCTGCCTCTCCCTAGGCCTGCTGCCTCCCCCAAGGCCTGCTGCCTTCTCCTAAGCCTGCTGCCTCTCCCTAGGCCTGCCTCCCCCTAGGCCTGCTGCCTCCCCCTAGGTCTGCTGCCTCCCCTAGGCCTGCTGCCTCCCCCTACGCCTGCTGCCTTGTCCTAAGCCTGCTGCCTCCCCCTAGGCCTGCAGCCTCCCCCTAGGCCTCCTGCCTCCTTTAGGCCTGCTGCCTCCCCCTAGGCCTGCAGCCTCCCCCTAGGCCTGCTGCCTCCCCTAGGCCCGCTGCCTCCCCTAGGTCTGCTGCCTCCCCCCAGGCCTGCTGCCTCCCCCTACGCCTGCTGCCTTGTCCTAAGCCTGCTGCCTCTCCCTAGGCCTGCTGCCTCCCCTACGCCTGCTGCCTCCCCTACGCCTGCTGCCTTGTCCCAAGCCTGCTGCCTCTCCCTAGGCCTGCTGCCTACCCTTACGCCTGCTGCCTCCCACTAGGCCTGCAGCCCCCCCTAGGCCTGCTGCCTCCCCTAGGCCTGCTGCCTCCCCTAGGCCTGCTGCCTCCCCCTAGGCCTGCTGCCTCCCCTAGGCCTGCTGCCTCCCCCTAGGCCTGCTGCCTCCCCTTGGCCTGCTGCCTTCTCCTAAGCCTGCTGCCTCCCCTAGGCCTGCTGCCTCCCCTAGGCCTGCTGCCCCCCTACGCCTGCTGCCTCCCCTACGCCTACTGCCTTCTCCTAAGCCTGCAGCCTCCCCCTAGGCCTGCTGCCTCCCCTAGGCCTGCTGCCTCCCCCTAGGCCACCTGCCTCCCCCTAGGCATGCTGCCAACCCATAGGCCTGCTGCCTCCCCCTAGGCCTGCTGCCTCCCCGTAGGCCTGCTGCCTCCCCCTAGGCCTGCTGCCTTCTCCTAAGCCTGCTGCCTCTCCCTAGGTCTGCTGTCTCCCCCTAGGTCTGCTTTCTCCCCCTAGGCTTAGACATGCTGGGTCATCAGTAATGATCAGCCGAGACTGTATCACCATTGTTTTGTCTGGTTACTATGGTAACCAAGCCTGCCACCCCCTGTTGTAGGCTTACTGTTGTTGATAGGTCTAGTGTTGTAGTAGGCTTACTGATGTTGGTGTTGCCGATAGTTCTTGTCATAGGCCTATTGATATTGATAATAGGTCTACTGTAGGCTTATTGAGGCTGGCACTGGTGTTAAGCTTTGTGATAGGCCTATTTTAGGTCCCAGACCGTCTTCATATTGTGCTGAAGAAATGTGTGATTTATGAAAGTGTTCTAGTGTCATCTTTAAGATGGCAACCTTCAAGATGGCAGTCTTCAAGATGGCAGTCTTCAAGATGGCAGTCTTCAAGATGGCAGTCTTCAAGAAGGCAGCCTTCAAGATGGCAGCCTTCAAGATGGCAGTCTTCAAGATGGCAGTCTTCAAGATGGCAGCCTTCAAGATGGCAGTCTTCAAGATGGCAGCCTTCAAGAAGGCAGTCTTCAAGAAGGCAGTCTTCAAGAAGGCAGTCTTCAAGATGGCAGTCTTCAAGATGGCAGTCTTCAAGATGGCAGTCTTCAAGATGGCAGTCTTCAAGATGGCAGTCTTCAAGATGGCAGTCTTCAAGATGGCAGCCTTCAAGATGGCAGTCTTCAAGATGGCAGTCTTCAAGATGGCAGTCTTCAAGATGGCAGCCTTCAAGAAGCAGTCTTCAAGATGGCAGTCTTCAAGAAGGCAGTCTTCAAGATGGGAGTCTTCAAGTGGCAGTCTTCAAGATGGCAGTCTTCAAGATGGCAGCCTTCAAGAAGGCAGCCTTCAAGATGGCAGTCTTCAAGATGGCAGTCTTCAAGATGGCAGTCTTCAAGAAGACAGTCTTCAAGATGGCAGTCTTCAAGATGGCAGACTTCAAGATGGCAGCCTTCAAGATGGCAGTCTTCAAGATGGCAGTCTTCAAGATGGCAGTCTTCAAGAAGACAGTCTTCAAGATGGCAGTCTTCAAAATGGCAGCCTTCAAGATGGCAGTCTTCAAGAAGGCAGTCTTCAAGAAGGCAGTCTTCAAGATGGCAGTCTTCAAGATGGCAGTCTTCAAGATGGCAGTCTTCAAGATGGCAGTCTTCAAGATGGCAGTCTTCAAGAAGGCAGTCTTCAAGAAGGCAGTCTTCAAGAAGGCAGTCTTCAAGATGGCAGTCTTCAAGATGGCAGCCTTCAAGATGGCAGCCTTCAAGATGGCAGCCTTCAAGAAGGCAGTCTTCAAGAAGGCAGTCTTCAAGATGGCAGTCTTCAAGATGGCAGTCTTCAAGATGGCAGTCTTCAAGATGGCAGTCTTCAAGATGGCAGTCTTCAAGAAGGCAGTCTTCAAGATGGCAGTCTTCAAGATGGCAGTCTTCAAGAAGGCAGTCTTCAAGAAGGCAGTCTTCAAGATGGCAGTCTTCAAGAAGGCAGTCTTCAGAAGGCAGTCTTCAAGATGGCAGTCTTCAAGAAGGCAGTCTTCAAGATGGCAGTCGTCAAGAAGGCAGTCTTCAAGATGGCAGTCTTCAAGATGGCAGTCTTCAAGATGGCAGTCTTCAAGATGGCAGCCTTCAAGAAGGCAGTCTTCAAGATGGCAGTCTTCAAGATGGCAGCCTTCAAGAAGGCAGTCTTCAAGATGGCAGTCTTCAAGATGGCAGTCTTCAAGATGGCAGTCTTCAAGATGGCAGTCTTCAAGATGGCAGCCTTCAAGAAGGCAGTCTTCAAGATGGCAGCCTTCAAGAAGGCAGCCTTCAAGATGGCAGCCTTCAAGATGGCAGTCTTCAAGATGGCAGTCTTCAAGAAGACAGTCTTCAAGATGGCAGTCTTCAAGATGGCAGTCTTCAAGATGGCAGCCATCAAGATGGCAGTCTTCAAGATGGCAGTCTTCAAGATGGCAGTCTTCAAGATAGCAGTCTTCAAGATGGCAGCCTTCAAGATGGCAGTCTTCAAGATGGCAGTCTTCAAGAAGGCAGTCTTCAAGAAGGCAGTCTTCAAGATGGCAGTCTTCAAGATGGCAGTCTTCAAGATGGCAGTCTTCAAGATGGCAGTCTTCAAGAAGGCAGTCTTCAAGAAGGCAGTCTTCAAGAAGGCAGTCTTCAAGAAGGCAGTCTTCAAGAAGGCAGTCTTCAAGATGGCAGTCTTCAAGAAGGCAGTCTTCAAGAAGGCAGTCTTCCCAAAAAGGCAGTCTTCAAGAAGGCAGTCTTCAAGAAGGCAGTCTTCAAGATGGCAGTCTTCAAGAGGCAATCTTCAAGATGGCAGTCTTCAAGAAGGCAGTCTTTAAGAAGGCAGCCTTCAAGATGGCAGTCTTCAAGAAGGCAGTCTTCAAGATGGCAGTCTTCAAGAAGGCAGTCTTCAAGAAGGCAGTCTTCAAGATGGCAGTCTTCAAGAAGGCAGTCTTCAAGATGGCAGTCTTCAAGAAGGCAGTCTTCAAGAAGGCAGTCTTCAAGATGGCAGTCTTCAAGATGGCAGCCTTCAAGAAGGCAGTCTTCAAGATGGCAGCCTTCAAGAAGGCAGCCTTCAAGATGGCAGCCTTCAAGATGGCAGTCTTCAAGATGGCAGTCTTCAAGAAGACAGTCTTCAAGATGGCAGTCTTCAAGATGGCAGCCATCAAGATGGCAGTCTTCAAGATGGCAGTCTTCAAGATGGCAGTCTTCAAGATGGCAGTCTTCAAGATGGCAGCCTTCAAGATGGCAGTCTTCAAGATGGCAGTCTTCAAGAAGGCAGTCTTCAAGAAGGCAGTCTTCAAGATGGCAGTCTTCAAGATGGCAGCCTTCAAGATGGCAGTCTTCAAGATGGCAGTCTTCAAGAAGGCAGTCTTCAAGAAGGCAGTCTTCAAGAAGGCAGTCTTCAAGAAGGCAGTCTTCAAGAAGGCAGTCTTCAAGATGGCAGTCTTCAAGAAGGCAGTCTTCAAGAAGGCAGTCTTCAAGAAGGCAGTCTTCAAGAAGGCAGTCTTCAAGATGGCAGTCTTCAAGATGGCAATCTTCAAGATGGCAGTCTTCAAGAAGGCAGTCTTCAAGAAGGCAGCCTTCAAGATGGCAGTCTTCAAGAAGGCAGTCTTCAAGATGGCAGTCTTCAAGAAGGCAGTCTTCAAGAAGGCAGTCTTCAAGATGGCAGTCTTCAAGAAGGCAGTCTTCAAGAAGGCAGTCTTCAAGAAGGCAGTCTTCAAGATGGCAGTCTTCAAGATGGCAGTCTTCAAGATGGCAGTCTTCAAGATGGCAGTCTTCAAGATGGCAGTCTTCAAGAAGGCAGTCTTCAAGATGGCAGTCTTTTAGATGGCAGTCTTCAAGAAGGCAGTCTTCAAGAAGGCAGTCTTCAAGAAGGCAGTCTTCAAGATGGCAGTCTTCAAGATGGCAGTCTTCAAGATGGCAGTCTTCAAGATGGCAGTCTTCAAGATGGCAGCCTTCAAGAAGGCAGTCTTCAAGATGGCAGCCTTCAAGAAGGCAGTCTTCAAGATGGCAGTCTTCAAGAAGGCAGTCTTCAAGAAGACAGTCTTCAAGATGGCAGTCTTCAAGATGGCAGTCTTCAAGATGGCAGTCTTCAAGAAGACAGTCTTCAAGAAGACAGTCTTCAAGAAGGCAGTCTTCAAGAAGACAGTCTTCAAGAAGACAGTCTTCAAGATGGCAGTCTTCAAGATAGTCTTCAAGATGGCAGTCTTCAAGATGGCAGTCTTCAAGAAGGCAGTCTTCAAGATGGCAGTCTTCAAGATGGCAGTCTTCAAGAAGGCAGTCTTCAAGATGGCAGTCTTCAGAAGGCAGTCTTCAAGAAGGCAGTCTTCAAGATGGCAGTCTTCAAGATGGCAGCCTTCAAGAAGGCAGTCTTCAAGATGGCAGTCCTTCAAGAAGGCAGTCTTCAAGATGGCAGTCTTCAAGAAGGCAGTCTTCAAGATGGCAGTCTTCAAGATGGCAGTCTTCAAGAAGGCAGTCTTCAAGATGGCAGTCTTCAAGAAGGCAGTCTTCAAGATGGCAGTCTTCAAGATGGCAGTCTTCAAGATGGCAGCCTTCAAGAAGGCAGTCTTCAAGATGGCAGTCTTCAAGAAGACAGTCTTCAAGATGGCAGTCTTCAAGAAGACAGTCTTCAAGATGGCAGTCTTCAAGATGGCAGTCTTCAAGAAGACAGTCTTCAAGATGGCAGTCTTCAAGATGGCAGTCTTCAAGATGGCAGTCTTTAAGATGGCAGCTTCAAGAAGGCAGTCTTCAAGATGGCAGTCTTCAAGAAGGCAGTCTTCAAGATGGCAGTCTTCAAGAAGACAGTCTTCAAGATGGCAGTCTTCAAGATGGCAGTCTTCAAGATGGCAGTCTTCAAGATGGCAGCCTTCAAGATGGCAGCCTTCAAGATGGCAGCCTTCAAGATGGCAGCCTTCAAGATGGCAGTCTTCAAGATGGCAGCCTTCAAGATGGCAGTCTTCAAGATGGCAGCCTTCAAGATGGCAGCCTTCAAGATGGCAGTCTTCAAGATGGCAGTCTTCAAGATGGTAGCCTTCAAGATGGCAGCCTTCAAGATGGCAGCCTTCAAGATGGCAGTCTTCAAGATGGCAGCCTTCAAGATGGCAGCCTTCAAGATGGCAGCCTTCAAGATGGCAGCCTTCAAGATGGCAGTCTTCAAGATGGCAGTCTTCAAGATGGCAGCCTTCAAGATGGCAGTCTTCAAGATGGCAGCCTTCAAGATGGTAGTCTTCAAGATGGCAGTCTTCAAGATGGCAGTCTTCAAGATGGCAGTCTTCAAGATGGCAGTCTTCAAGATGGCAGCCTTCAAGATGGCAGCCTTCAAGATGGCAGCCTTCAAGATGGCAGTCTTCAAGATGGCAGCCTTCAAGATGGCAGTCTTCAAGATGGCAGCCTTCAAGATGGCAGTCTTCAAGATGGCAGCCTTCAAGATGGCAGCCTTCAAGATGGCAGCCTTCAAGATGGCAGCCTTCCATCTTCCCGAGTATATTATTCCATCAGTTTAATTACCTCAGGTTTGATAGTAACAATTTTTAATTATGTGGTAATATTGCTGGTAATATAGTCTAACGTTACTGGTGCCTGATGGGTTGGTAATGGAGTGGTGAGGGGGATGAGAGGGGTGTGAGAGGGTGAGTGAGAGGGGTGTGAGAGGGTTGAGTTGAGGGGAGGTGTGAGAGGGGTGGAGAGGGTGAGTGAGAGGGGTGTGGAGGGGAGAGAAGTGAGAGGGATGTGAGAGAGGGGGGGGGGAGAGAGAAGTGAGAGGGATGTGAGAGGGGAGAGAGAGAAGTGAGAGGGATGTGAGGGGTGAGTGAGAGGAAGTGGGAGAGGGGAGAGAGAGAAGTGAGAGGGATGTGAGAGGGGAGAGAGAGAAGTGAGAGGGATGTGAGAGGGGAGAGAGAGAGAAGTGAGAGGGATGTGAGAGGGGAGAGGAGAAGTGAGAGAGTAGGGGAGAGAGAAGTGAGAGGGATGTGAGAGGGGAGAGAGAGAAGTGAGAGGGGTGAGAGAGAGAGAAGTGAGAGGGATGTGAGAGGGGAGAGAGAGAAGTGAGAGGGATGTGAGAGGGTAGAGAGAGAGAGGTGTGAGAGGGGATGTGGAGGGGTGGGGGAGAGAGAAGTGAGAGGGATGTGAGAGGGGGAGAGAGAGAAAGTGAGAGGGATGTGAGAGAGGGGGGAGAGAGAGAGTGAGAGGGATGTGAGAGGGGAGAGAGAGAAGTGAGAGGGATGTGAGAGGGGGAGAGAGAGAGAAGTGAGAGGGATGTGAGAGGGAGAGAGAGAAGGTGAGAGGTGTGAGAGGGGTGAGAGAGAGAGAAGTGAGAGGGAGGAGAGAGAGAGTGAGGGGATGTGAGAGGGGGAAAAGTGAAGTGAGAGGGATGTGAGAGGGGGAGAGAGAGAAGTGAGAGGGATGTGGAGGGGGTGAGAGAGAGAAGGAGAGGGATGTGAGAGGGGGGGGAGAGAGAAGAAGTGAGAGGGATGTGAGAGGGGAGAGAGAGAAGTGAGGAGGGATGTGAGAGGGGAGGGGAGAGAAGTGAGAGGGATGTGAGAGGGGAGAGAGAGAAGTGAGAGGGATGTGAGAGGGGAGGGGAGAGAAGTGAGAGGGATGTGAGAGGGGCGGAGAGAGAGAAGCGAGAGGGATGTGAGAGGGGAGAGAGAGAAGTGAGAGGGATGTGAGAGGGGGGAGAGAAGAAGTGAGAGGGATGTGAGAGGGGAGAGAGAGAAGTGAGAGGGATGTGAGGGGGGAGAGAGAGAATGTGAGAGGGATGTGAGAGGGGAGAGAGAGAAGTGAGAGGGATGTGAGAGGGGGGAGAGAAGTGAGAGGGAGTGAGAGGGAGAGAGAGAGAAGTGAGAGGGATGTGAGAGGAGAGAGAAGTGAGAGGGATGTGAGAGGGAGAGAGAGAAGTGAGAAGTGTGAGAGGGTGGAGAGGAAGTGAGAGGGATGTGAGAGGGGGAGAGAGAAGTGAGAGGGATGTGAGAGGGAGAGAGAGAAGTGAGAGGGATGTGAGAGGGGTGAGAGAGAAGTGAGAGGGATGTGAGAGGGGAGAGAGAGAAGTGAGGGATTGAGAGTGAGAGAGGGAAGTGAGAGGGGAGAGGAGAAGTGAGAGGGATGTGAGAGGGGAGGAGAGAGAAGTGGGGAGGGATGGTGATGAGGGGAGTGAGAGGATGTGAGAAGAGGAAGAGTGGATGTGAGGGGCGAGAGAGAGTGAGGGGATGTGAGATGTGAGATGTGATGAGAGTGAAAGTGAGAGGATGTGAGAGGTGAGAGGGAAGTTGGGTGATGTGGAGGGGTATTGATGGGAGAAGTGAGTGGATGTTGACTAGGGGATAGTGAGAGAAGTTGAGGGAATGTGATGGGGTAGAGAGAGAAGTGAGAGGATGTGAGACTGGAGGAAGTGAGATGGGATGTGAGGGGGAGAGAAGTGAGAAGGGATGTGAGTGGGGAGGAGTGAGGATGTGAGTATGGATGTGAGAGGGGAGAGCTGAGAAGTGGAGGTGTGAGAGGGTGAAGAGAGAGAGTGAGAGGATAGTATGGGGCTACAGAGAGAGTAAGTATGGGATACTAGACGGGTACTGTATGGGACTAAGATGATTAGAGGGTCCTGTATGGGAAAGTATGGGACTACTAGTATGGGATAAGTTGGGGTCTAGTACTGGGACTCATAGTACTGGGGCTACCTAGTACTTGGTACCTAGTATTGGGCTACCTAGTACTGGGACTACCATGGGACTACCTAGTATTGGGCTACCTAGTACTGGGACTACCTAGTACTTTGGGACTACCTAGTACTGGGACTACCTAGTACTGGGACTACCTAGTACTGGGACTACCTAGTACTTGGGACTACCTAGTACTGGGACTACCTAGTACTGGGACTACCTAGTACTGGGACTACCTAGTACTGGGACTACCTAGTACTGGGACTACCTAGTAGGTACTGGGGCTACCTATGTACTGGGCTACCTAGTACTGGGACTACCTAGTACTTGGGCTACCTAGTACTGGGACTACCTAGTACTTGGGCTACCTAGTACTGGGGCTACCTAGTACTTGGGCTACCTAGTACTGGGACTACCTAGTACTTGGGCTACCTAGTACTGGGGCTACCTAGTACTGGGACTACCTAGTACTGGGACTACCTAGTACTGGGACTACCTAGTACTGGGACTACCTAGTACTTTGGGACTAACTAGTACTTGGGCTACCTAGTACTTTGGGGCTACCTAGTACTTGGGCTACCTAGTACTGGGACTACCTAGTACTTGGGCTACCTAGTACTGGGACTACCTAGTACTTGGGCTACCTAGTACTGGGACTACCTAGTACTTGGGACTACCTAGTACTTGGGCTACCTAGTACTGGGACTACCTAGTACTTGGGCTACCTAGTACTTGGGCTACCTAGTACTTGGGCTACCTAGTACTGGGACTACCTAGTACTTGGGCTACCTAGTACTGGGACTACCTAGTACTTGGGCTACTAGTATGGGACTAACCTAGTACTTGGGCTTCCTAGTACTGGGCTACCTAGTACTTGGGGCTACCTAGTACTGGGACTAAACCCAGTACTTGGGCTACCTAGTACTGGGACTACCTAGTACTTGGGTACCTAGTACTGGGGGCTACCTAGTACTTGGGCTACCTAGTACTTGGGCTACCTAGTACTTGGGCTACCTAGTACTGGGACTACCTAGTACTTGGGCTACCTAGTACTGGGACTACCTAGTACTTGGGCTACCTAGTACTGGGACTAGCTAGTACTTGGGCTACCTAGTACTGGGACTACCTAGTACTTGGGCTACCTAGTACTGGGACTACCTAGTACTTGGGCTACCTAGTACTGGGACTACCTAGTACTTGGGCTACCTAGTACTGGGACTACCTAGTACTTGGGCTACCTAGTACTTGGGCTACCTAGTACTTGGGCTACCTAGTACTGGGAACACTAGTACTTGGGCTACCTAGTACTGGGCTACCTAGTACTTTGGGGGTACCTAGTACTGGGGCTACCTAGTACTTGGGCTACCTAGTACTGGGACTACCTAGTACTTGGGCTACCTAGTACTGGGACTACCTAGTACTTGGGCTACCTAGTACTGGGATACCTAGTACTTGGGATACCTAGTACTGGGACTACCTAGTACTTGGGCTACCTAGTACTGGGCTACTAGACTGGGCTACTAGTACTGGGACTACCTAGTACTGGGTACTATAGGGACACTAGTACTTGGGCTACCTAGTACTGGGGCTACCTAGTACTTGGGCTACCTAGATTGGGACTACCTAGTACTTGGGCTACCTAGTACTGGGGTTGGGCTACCTAGTACTTGGGCTACCTAGTACTGGGACTACCTAGTACTTGGGCTACCTAGTACTGGGACTACCTAGTACTTGGGCTACCTAGTACTGGGGCTACCTAGTACTGGGGCTACCTAGTACTTGGGCTACCTAGTACTTGGGCTACCTAGTACTGGGCTACCTAGTACTTGGGCTACCTAGTAGTACTGGGGCTACCTAGTACTTGGGTACCCAGTACTGGGACTACCTAGTACTTGGGCTACCTAGTACTTGGCTACCTAGTACTGGGATACCTAGTTTCTTGGGGGCTACCTAGTATGGGACTACCTAGTACTGGGAACTACCTAGTATGGGCTACCTAGTCTTGGGCTACCTAGTACTGGGACTACCTAGTTACTTGGGCTACTAGTACTGGGAACTACCTAGTACTTGGGCTACCTAGTACTGGGGCTACCTAGTTTCTTGGGCTACTAGTATTGGGCTACCTAGTTACTTGGGCTACCTAGTACTGGGACTACTAGTACTTGGGCTACCTAGTACTGGGACTACCTAGTACTTGGGCTACCTAGTACTGGGACCTAGTACTGGGCTACTAGTAGGGACTACCTAGTACTTGGGCTACCTAGTAAATGGGCTACCTAGTACTGGGACTACCCAGTACTGGGCTACCTAGTACTGGGACTACCTATACTTGGAGCTACCTAGTACTGGGACTACCTAGTACTTGGGTACCTAGTACTGGGACTACCTAGTACTGGGGACTACCTAGTACTTTGGGACTACTAACCTACTGTACTGGGACTACCCAGTACTGGGACTACCTGTTTCTGGGACTACTAGTACTGGGACTACTAGTATTGGGACTACCTAGTACTGGGACTAACCTAGTACTTTGGGCTACCTGTACTGGACGCTAGTACTGGGCTACCTAGTACTGGACCTACCTAGTACTGGGACTACTAGTACTGGGAACCCGTACTGTCCTAGTACGGACTACCTAGTATTGGGCTACCTTACTGGGACTACCTAGCCTAGTACTGGACTACCTATACTGGAACTGCCTGTACTGGACTACCTAGTATTTGGACTACCTGTTGGGACTTACCTAGTACTGGGACACCTAATACTGGTACTACCTGTACTGGCAACTGCCTGTACTGGACTTACCTGTATGCACTAGTACTGGAACTACCTATCTGACTACCTTGTATGGATACCTAGTATTGGGAATACCTAGTATTGGGACTACCTAGTATTGGGACTACCTAAAACTGGGACTACCTGATACTGGAACTGCCTAGTACTGGGACTACCTAGTACTGGAACTACCTAGTATTGGGACTACCTAGTATTGGGACTACCTAGTATTGGGACTACCTAGTACTTTGGGACTAACCTAAACTGGGACTACTTATACTGGACTACCTAGTACTGGACTACCTAGTACTGGAATACCTAGTACTGGGACTACCTAGTACTGAACTACCTAGATGGACTACCTAGTACTGGGACTACCTAGTACGTCACTATAGTACTGGGACTACATAGTACTGCACTACCTAGTACTGACTACCTAGTATTTGGACTACCTATATTGGGAACTACCTAGTACTGGGACTACCTAGTACTGGAATCCTAGTACTGCACTACTTTTACTAAGTATTGTCACTACCTAGTACTGCACTACCTAGTACTGGACTACTAGTACTGGGACTACCCGTACTTGGCAATACCTAGTATGGGTCACTACCTAGTACTGCACTACCTAGTATGCACTAACTAGTACTGGACTACCTAGTACTGGCAACTACCTAGTATGCACTACCTAGTACGCCACTACTAGTATTGGGACTACTTGACTACTGGGATACTATACCTACTCCTAAGTACTGCCATACTAGTATGCACTACTGCTACTGTAGAAACTACCTAGTATTGGAACTGCCTTGTACTGGGACTACCTAGTACTGGAACTACCTAGTATTGGGACTACCTAGTACTGGGACTACCTAGTACTGTCACTAACTAGTACTGTCACTACCTAGTACTGTCACTTACCTAGTACTGTCACTACCTAGTACTGCACTACCTGTACTGCCACTACCTAGTACTGTCACTAACTAGTACTGTCACTACCTAGTACTGTCACTACCTAGTACTGTCACTACCTAGTACTGCCACTACCTAGTACTGTCACTACCTAGTGCTGTCACTACCTAGTACTGTCCCCTACCTAGTATGTCATGACTAACCTAGTACTGTCACTACCTAGTACTGTCACTACCTAGTACTGCCACTACCTAGTACTGTCACTACCTAGTACTGCCACTACCTAGTACTGTCACTACCTAGTACTGTCACTACCTAGTACTGTCACTACCTAGTACTGCCACTACCTAGTACTGCCACTACCTAGTACTGTCACTACCTAGTACTGTAACTAGTACTGTCACTACCTAGTACTGTCTCTACCTAGTACTGTCACTACCTAGTACTGTCACTACCTAGTACTGTCACTAACTAGTACTGTCACTACCTAGTACTGTCACTAACTAGTACTGTCACTACCTAGTACTGCCACTACCTAGTACTGTCACTACCTAGTACTGTCACTACCTAGTACTGTCACTACCTAGTACTGTCACTACCTAGTACTGCCACTACCTAGTACTGTCACTACCTATTACTGCCACTACCTAGTACTGCCACTACCTAGTACTGTCACTATCTAGTACTGTCACTTCTAGTACTGTCACTACTAGTACTGTCATACCTAGTACTGTCACTACTAGTACTGTCACTAACTAGTACTGCCAAGTACCTAGTACTGTCACTACCTAGTACTGCACTCCTAGTACTGCCACTACCTAGTATGCCACTACCTAGTACTGCACTACCTAGTACTGCACTACCTTAGTACTGTCACTACTAGTTACTGTCACTACCTAGTACTGCCACTACTTAGTACTGCACTACTAGTACTGCCACTTTCCTAGTACTGCCACTAACTTAGTTTCTGCCACTTACCTGTACTGCCACTAACCTATGTACTGCCACTACCTAGTACTGTACTACCTAGTACTGCCTACTTCATAGTACTGTCACTAAACTGTACTGCCACTACCTAGTACTGTCACTATCTAGTTACTGCCATACCTAGTACTGCCACTACCTTTGTTTCTGTCACTAATATTACTGCCATATCCTAGTATTGTAATACCTAGTACTGCCACTACCTAGTACTGCCACTACCTAGTACTGCCCTCCTAGTTTCTTTTCACTACCTAGTTATGTCACTATAGTACTGCTCATACCTAGTGCTGTCACTACTAGTGACTGTCACTACCTAGTACTGCCACTCCTGTACTGCCATACTTAGTACTGCCACTACCTGTACTGCATACTAGTCTGTCACTACTAGTACTGCCACTTCCAGTACTGTCATACCTAGTCTGCCTACCTAGTACTGTCACTACTAGTACTGCCACTACCTAGTACTGCACTACTAGATGCACTACCTAGTATGTCACTTACTAGTACTGCCACTACCTTAGTACTGTTTACTACCTAGTACTTCAATTAATAGTACTGCCACTACTGTATGCCTCTTATAACTGTCATCATAACTAGTACTGCCACTACTAGTACATGTTTCACTATTGTACTGCTCATTACCTAGTATGCAATTACCTAGTACTGCCACTACCTAGTTCTGTCACTACCTAGTACTGTATTACCTTAGTACTTGTCATACCTAGTGCTGTCACTACTAGTATGCACTACCTAGTTACTGCAAACTCTAGTACTGTCCATACCTGTACTGCCACTACTAGTTGTACAATATGTTACTGCCATACTAGTTCTGTCAACTCTTAGTGCTTCTGCCAACTACTAGTACTGCATACTTTGTACTGCCCTTAACTAGTACTGGCAACAGTAGCTGTATTACCTAGTACTGTCAATACCTTAGTACTGTCACTAACCTAGTACATGTCACTACCTTAGTGCTTCACTACTGTGCTGTCCTACCTAGACGCCATACCTATGTACTGCCACTTACCTAGTATGCCACTACCTAGTACTGCCACTACCTTTGTACTGGTCATAACTAGTCTGAGTGGCGGTATGCTGTAAATTTCACATGATTTCCTGTGTTCCTGCAATGTCTAATTTTAATAGAGACTCCTATTACAGTGAACATCTTTATTAGCTCCTCTATCCAGTAGAGTTGTTCACTAGTGCCATGTAATGTTCATCAAATTGAAACTCGTAACATAAAGCCGTTTTTTCAATTGTTATTCAGTACTGGTTGAGCCTTTTTCAATCACATTGACGAATATTTGTTATATGGGGAGGTTATAAGAGAGTTCACTATACGTACAACAGTATTGAGTGTGGAGTTGAGAAAGACCTGCCTAGTATGGTCCAGTAGGTCTTCTGTAGTGCTCCTCATGTCTTAATATTTCTGAGTATGGTTCAGTAGGTCTTCTGTAGTGCTCCTCATGTCTTAATATTTCTTAGTATAGTTCAGTAGGTCTTCTGTAGAGCTCCCCATGTCTTAATATTTCTTAGTATGGAACAGTAGGTCTTCTGTAGTGCTCTTTCTGTCTTAATATTTCTTAGTATGGTTCAGTAGGCCTTCTGTAGTGCTCTTTCTGTCTTAATATTACTTAGTATGGTTCAGTAGGTCTTCTGTAGTGCTCCTCCTGTCTTAATATTTCTTAGTATGGTTCAGTAGGCCTTCTGTAGTGCTCTTTCTGTCTTAATATTACTTAGTATGGTTCAGTAGGTCTTCTGTAGTGCTCCTTCTGTCTTAATATTTCTTAGTATGGTTCAGTAGGTCTTCTGTAGTGCTCCTCATGTCTTAATATTTCTTAGTATGGTTCAGTAGGTCTTCTGTAGTGCTCCTCATGTCTTATATTTCTTAGTATGGTCAGTAGGTCTCTGTAGGCTCCATGTCTTAATATTTCTTAGTATGGTTCAGTAGGTCTTCTGTAGTGCTCCTCATGTCTTAATATTTCTTAGTATGGTTCAGTAGGCCTTCTGTAGTGCTCTTTCTGTCTTAATATTACTTAGTATGGTTCAGTAGGTCTTCTGTAGTGCTCCTGTCTTAATATTCTTAGTATGGTTCAGTGGTCTTTGGAGTGCTCCTCATGTCTTAATATTTCTTAGTATGGTTCAGTAGGTCTTCTGTAGTGCTCCTCATGTCTTAATATTTCTTAGTATGGTTCAGTAGGTCTTCTGTAGTGCTCCTCATGTCTTAATATTTCTTAGTATGGTTCAGTAGGTCTTCTGTAGTCCTTTCTGTCTTATATTTCTTGTATGGTTTCAGTTGGTCTTCTGTAGTGTCCTCTTTTCTTATGTGAGTTACCAACCTATGTTTCCCCAGCCCCTAATCTTAATTTTAAACAACTTAGTTCCCAAAAGGTTTGAGGTTTCAAACCAAGGTTTAATCCACTTCCCCGGCTAATTTTTCCCGGTTTGGCCGTGTAAAAGGGTCTTTCCAAAAAGGCGGGGGCCCTACCTCGTTCCTCCCGCTGCTCAAAACCCTTATTGTCAGTTTTCATAAGAGTCCCTTTTGAGCTTTTGTTAAAAAAACCCCTTTTGGTTTACCAAGGGTTCCCCTGGCTTTTTGTTTTTTTAAAATTTTTTAAAACCAGTTACTAGTGTTTTTGCTTGAAATTTTTGAGGTTTTTTTTTTGGGCCGGCTTTTTTTTAACGTCCTTTTCCCCCCGGCCCCTTTTTTGTGTTCCCTGGCCTGTGCCCCCCGGGGGCCCCCTCCAAGTCGCCTCCCCAAAAGGCCCGCCCCCCCAGGTGAGCTCCCCCTGGAAACCCCCCCCTAGGGGCCCGCCCCCCCCCCCGCCTTTAAGTCGCCCCCCGGCCCGCCTCCCCCCTGGCCCCGCCTTCCCCCCCTGCCTAATTCCTAATTTAAGGCGGGGGATAAACCATTCAAGTTACCGTCCAACAAGCATGACGTCTATAAGAGACAAATTATTAGAATCAGTTATAGCTGATATTAGAAGTCACTTAATGAGCATAAGTTGATTAAAAAGTCTGAATATGGATTCACCAGAGGTCGTTCCTGCCTGGCATATTTATTAGTTTTTTAATAAAATATTTAAAGCAGCAGATAATGATCAATATTGAAAATGGTATAAAATACCGACAAGTTGAAGATTAAAACACGTAGGTTTCTTCAGTCAGATACAGAGGCAGAAGTGTAGTAGTGAGATAAAGATGATGTAATCAGTCCATCAACCTTGGAACAATAGAATTTGAGGTGGTCAGTCCTTCAGCCTGGAGAAGAGTTCAGCACCATGGTCTGGAACAAGGTGGTCAGTCCCTCAGCCTGGAGAAGAGTTCACCATGGTCTGGAACAAGGTGATCAGTCCCTCAGCCTGGAGAAGAGTTCAGCACCATGGTCTGGAACAAGGTGGTCAGTCCCTCAGCCTGGAGAAGAGTTCAGCACCATGGTCTGGAACAAGGTGGTCAGTCCCTCAGCCTGGAGAAGAGTTCAGCACCATGGTCTGGAAAAAGGTGGTCAGTCCCTCAGCCTGGGGGAAGAGTTTCAGCACCATGGTCTGGAACAAGGTGGTCAGTCACTCAGCCTGGAGAAGAGTTCAGCACCATGGTCTGGAACAAGGTGGTCAGTCCCTCAGCCTGGAGAAGAGTTCAGCACCATGGTCTGGAACAGGGTGGTCAGTCCCTCAGCCTGGAGAAGAGTTCAGCACCATGGTCTGGAACAAGGTGGTCAGTCCCTCAGCCTGGAGAAGAGTTCAGCACCATGGTCTGGAACAAGGTGGTCAGTCCCTCAGCCTGGAGAAGAGTTCAACACCATGGTCTGGAACAAGGTGGTCAGTCCCTCAGCCTGGAGAAGAGTTCACCTCCATGGTCTGGAACGAGGTGGTCAGTCCCTCAGTCTGGAGAAGAGTTCAGCACCATGGTCTGGAACAAGGTGGTCAGTCCCTCAGCCTGGAGAAGAGTCCAGCACCATGGTCTGGAACAAGGTGGTCAGTCCCTCAGCCTGGAGAAGGGTCCAGCACCATGGTCTGAAACAATATGAAGCTGAAGAATAAGAACGGGGTCTTAAATACTGTCTAGACTGAGGGACTGACCACCTCAAATACTTTTTCTCCAAGGTTAATGCACTGATTATATCTTTATTTCGTTACTACTTCTCCCTTTGTATTTGACTGAAGAAGCCTACTGTGTAGGCGAAACGTCTTATCAATAAAGAAACCCAACTCTTGCACATGGGTCTATTGTGGAATCGTTTCGCTTCTTCAGTCCAATGCAGAAAAAGGTGGAATAAGAGGATGAGCTGGAGGACTGATCACCTCAAACTCCTCCTGTTATTCCAACTTTTTCTTCATTGGACTGAAGAAGCCAGTGTGTGGCGAAGCGTTTCCAGAATAAAGATTCCGAAATGTTGCTAAAGTGTCTCATTTATCATTGAGCCAGTAGGCTTGCTGCAGTGCTTCTCTCTACCTTGCCCCTCGCTTGGGTGGTGGTAGTAGGTCCTCAAAAACATTACTTGGTTATGAATATGTCTTCAAGAAGCCGGGACATACATTTACATATATATTTCATTGTTTTTACATGTTTATGCTCTGTTGCTGTCACTGGTGGTGTTGTGGGTGCCCTTGTCAGGGCTCTTGTTGGTGCCTTTGTTGGGGCTGTTGTGGGTTGTGTTGTGGGTGCCGTTGTCAGGGCTCTTGTTGTTGCCTTTGTTGGGGCTGTTGTGGGTTGTGTTGTGGGTGCCGTTGTCAGGGCTCTTGTTGTTGCTGTTGTGGGTTGTGTTGTGGGTGCCGTTGTCAGGGCTCTTGTTGTTGCCTTTGTTGGTGCTGTTGTGGTGGTGTGGGTGCAGAGCTGGAACAGATACAGAGATGATTTACAGCTCACATAGAGTCAATAAAACATCAAAATTACTGGGAACGCCTGCAAGTTTTGAACATGCACTCACTGGAGCGGAGGAGAGAGAGATTCATAAGAATATATACCTGGAAGGTACTGGAGGACCTGGTCCCAAATCTGCACACTGCCATAACAACATACTGGAGTGAGAGATACGGAAGGAAGTGTAAAATGAACCCAGTGAGGAGCAGGGGTGCGGTGGGCACAATAAGGGAACACTGTATCAACATCCGGGGTCCCAGACTTTTCAACATCTTACCAGAAGATATCAGAAACACTGCTGGAACAAGTGTAGAAGTCTTCAAGATATCAGAAACACTGCTGGAACAAGTGTAAGAAGTCTTAAAGATATCAGAAACACTGCTGGAACAAGTGTAGAAGTCTTCAAGATATCAGAAACACTGCTGGAACAAGTGTAGAAGTCTTCAAGATATCAGAAACACTGCTGGAACAAGTGTAGAAGTCTTCAAGATATCAGAAACACTGCTGGAACAAGTGTAGAAGTCTTCAGATATCAGAAACACTGCTGGAAACAGTGTAGAAGTCTTCAAGATATCAGAAACACTGCTGGAACAAGTGTAGAAGTTTTCAAGATATCAGAAACACATGCTGGAACAAGTGTAGAAGTCTTCAAGATATCAGAAACACTGCTGGAACAAGTGTAGAAGTCTTCAAGATATCAGAAACACTGCTGGAACACGTGTAGAAGTCTTCAAGATATCAGAAACACTGCTGGAACAAGTGTAGAAGTCTTCAAAAATATCAGAAACACTGCTGGAACAAGTGTAGAAGTCTTCAAGATATCAGAAACACTGCTGGAACAAGTGTAGAAGTCTTCAAGATATCAGAAACACTGGTGGAACAAGTTTTAGAAGTCTTCAAGATATTAGAAACACTGCTGGAACAAGTTTTAGAAGTCTTCAAGATATCAGAAACACTGCTGGAACAAGTGTAGAAGTCTTCAAGATATTAGAAACACTGCTGGAACAAGTGTAGAAGTCTTCAAGATTTTCAGAAACACTGCTGGAACAAGTGTAGAAGTCTTCAAGATATTAGAAACACTGCTGGAACAAGTGTAGAAGTCTTCAAGATATTAGAAACACTGCTGGAACAAGTGTAGAAGTCTTCAAGATATCAGAAACACTGCTGGAACAAGTGTAGAAGTCTTAAAGATATTAGAAACACTGCGGGAACAAGTGTAGAAGTCTTCAAGATATCAGAAACACTGCTGGAACAAGTGTAGAAGTCTTCAAGATGTTAGAAACACTGCTGGAACAAGTGTAGAAGTCTTCAAGATATCAGAAACACTGCTGGAACAAGTTTTAGAAGTCTTCAAGATATCAGAAACACTGCTGGAACAAGTGTAGAAGTCTTCAAGATATCAGAAACACTGCTGGAACAAGTGTAGAAGTCTTCAAGATATCAGAAACACTGCTGGAACAAGTGTAGAAGTCTTCAAGATATCAGAAACACTGCTGGAACAAGTGTAGAAGTCTTCAAGATATCAGAAACACTGCTGGAACAAGTGTAGAAGTCTTCAAGATATTAGAAACACTGCTGGAACAAGTGTAGAAGTCTTCAAGATATTAGAAACACTGCTGGAACAAGTGTAGAAGTCTTCAAGATTTTTAGAAACACTGCTGGAACAAGTGTTAGAAGTCTTCAAGATATCAGAAACACTGCTGGAACAAGTGTAGAAGTCTTCAAGATATTAGAAACACTGCTGGAACAAGTGTAGAAGTCTTCAAGATATCAGAACACTGCTGGAACAAGTGTAGAAGTCTTCAAGATATCAGAAACACTGCTGGAACAAGTGTAGAAGTCTTCAAGATATCAGAAAAACTGCTGGAACAAGTGTAGAAGTCTTCAAGATATCAGAAACACTGCTGGAACAAGTGTAGAAGTCTTCAAGATATCAGAAACACTGCTGGAACAAGTGTAGAAGTCTTCAAGATATCAGAAACACTGCTGGAACAAGTGTAGAAGTCTTCAAGATATCAGAAAACACTGGTGGAACAAGTGTAGAAGTCTTCAAGATATAGAAACACTGCTGGAACAAGTGTAGAAGTCTTCAAGATATCAGAAACACTGCTGGAACAAGTGTAGAAGTTTTCAAGATATCAGAAACATTGCTGGAACAAGTGTAGAAGTCTTCAAGATTTTCAGAAACACTGCTGGAACAAGTGTAGAAGTCTTCAAGATATCAGAAAACCCTGCTGGAAAAAGTGTAGAAGTCTTCAAGATATTAGAAACCCTGCTGGAACAAGTGTAGAAGTCTTCAAGATATCAGAAACACTGCTGGAACAAGTGTAGAAGTCTTAAAGATATCAGAAACACTGCTGGAACAAGTGTAGAAGTCTTCAAGATATTAGAAACACTGCTGGAACAAGTGTAGAAGTCTTCAAGATATCAAAAAACACTGCTGGAACAAGTGTAGAAGCCTTCAAGATATCAGAAACACTGCTGGAACAAGTGTAGAAGTCTTCAAGATATCAGAAACACTGCTGGAACAAGTGTAGAAGTCTTCAAGATATCAGAAACACTGCTGGAACAAGTGTAGAAGTCTTCAAGATATCAGAAACACTGCTGGAACAAGTGTAGAAGTCTTCAAGATATAGAAAACACAGCTGGAACAAGTGTAGAAGTCTTCAAGATATCAGAAACACTGCTGGAACAAGTGTAGAACGTCTTCAAGATATCAGAAACACTGCTGGAACAAGTGTAGAAGTCTTCAAGATATCAGAAACACTGCTGGAACAAGTGTAGAAGTCTTCAAGATATTAGAAACACTGCTGGAACAAGTGTAGAAGTCTTCAAGATATTAAAAAACACTGCTGGAATAAGTGTAGAAGTCTTCAAGATATCAGAAACACTGCTGGAACAAGTGTAGAAGTCTTCAAGATATCAGAAACACTGCTGGAACAAGTGTAGAAGTCTTCAAGATATCAGAAACACTGCTGGAACAAGTGTAGAAGTCTTCAAAAATATCAGAAACACTGCTGGAACAAGTGTAGAAGTCTTCAAGATATCAGAAACACTGCTGGAACAAGTGTAGAAGTCTTCAAGATATCAGAAACACTGCTGGAACAAGTGTAGAAGTCTTCAAGATATCAGAAACACTGCTGGAACAAGTGTAGAAGTCTTCAAGATATCAGAAACACTGCTGGAACAAGTGTAGAAGTCTTCAAGAGGAAACTGGACAAGTATCTTCACCAGGTGCCAGATCAACCAGGCTGTGATGGATATGTGGGTCACAGACGACCAGCAGTAACAACGTGGTTGACCAGACAAGCCTGGTCCAGGACCACCATCAGCAACAACCTGCTTAACCAGACAAACCTGGCCCGGGAACTGGAGCCACTATTGCTTGAGTAATGAGATTTTTTTCAAACATCCCCTATGGTTCAGTAACTACCACAGTTTGCAGGTCAACTTATTAATAATAATAATGTTTATTTCCAGCAGTAGATGGTTCAACTTATACATACCATAGCTGACACCAATGACATACTATATAGAAAGTTCCTGGTTATATAGAGCATTTCCTGCAACTTAGGTTTTGTCCCCAGGATGCCACCCACACCAGTCACCTAACACCCAGGTACCTACTTACTGCCAAGCCCATAAAGACAATAGGTATAAGGAAACACGCCTTAAACGTTTTCACCCGTTCCGGGGATCGAACCAAGGACCTCAGTGCATAAGGTGAGTGCGCTACCAACCGACCTAGGAGACATTTCTAGTGGTCATTGCCACTGCACCTGTGTCCAAGTTACCTGATTTCTATCCTGTTGAGAGTGTGATCAGTCAGACTGTCGCTGTTGGCAGCACACACAACGTAAACACTAAAACTTGAATAACTGACATCCACACAATAACAGTGTGAGGTTCGACAGATGATGGTGAGGCGGGGTTATAGTGAGAGGGAGGTTGAAGGGGAGAGGTTGACGGGGAGGGGGTTGAAAGGGAGGGGTTAAAGAGAGGAAAGGCTTCGAATCTTGCCCAGAAAAAAGGTTGAGAGGGTTTTAAAACGAGAAAATTGTTGAAGTTTGGGCGTCCAGGACGGCGTGGTCATCATTTTCCGACCCATGGCCAAAAAAATGATACTTGAGCCAAGATTTTAGGTAGCATTTCGGCCAATATATATATTATATATATATATATATATATATATAATATATATATATATATATATAATATATATATATATATATATATATATATATATGTGTTGTGTGTGTGTGTACTCACGTAATTGTGGTTGCAGGGGTCGAGACTCAGCTCCTGGCCCCGCCCCGTGTGTGTGTGTGTGTGTGTGGTGTGTGTGTGGTGTGTGTGCGTGTGTGTGGTGTGTGTGTGTGGTGTGTGTGTGTGTGTGTGCGCGCGCGTGTGGTGTGTGTTTTGTGTGTGTGTTTTTGTGTGTGTTGTGTTGTGTGTGGTGTGTGTGTGTGTTGTGTGTGTGGGTGTGTTGTGTGTGTGTGTGTGTTGTGTGTGTGTGTGTGTGTGTGTGGCGCGCGTGTGTGTGGTGTGTGTGTGTGTGTGTGTGTGTGTGTGTGTGTGTGTGTGGGGTGTGTGTTGTGTGTGTGGTGGTCGCGTGTGTGGTGTGTGTGTGTGTGTGTGTGTGTGTGGTGTGTGTGTGGTGTGTGTGTGTGTGGTGTGTGTGTGTGGTGTGTGTGTGTGTGGTGGTGTGTGGGGGTGTGTGTGGTGGTGTGTGTGTGGTTGTGTGTGTTGGTGTTGTGTGTTTGTGTACTCCGTAATTGTTGTTGCAGGGGTCGAGGATGGGGCTCCTGGCCCCCTTTTGGTGTGTGTGTGTGTGTGTGGTAATGGGTAAGCAAAATAAAAATGAGGGCGTTTTAAAGAATTTAGAGATTTGAGGTAAAAATAAATATATTAAACCCCGAAAATGGAAATATAAAACTGTGCAGTATAAGTGATCCTTTTTGACAACTTTTTTCCCCACACAGTGGACTTTTTAAGTACACACGATCTGTTTGTGACTTGAAAAAGCCCACTGTGTGGGCGAAACGTTGTCAATAAAGGATCACATTAAATTGCTTGTGTTTAAGTTTCCGGGTTGAGGATAACTCAGGACTCCCGTTTTTATTTTGTTTTTAAGAAAAAAAATTTTATGGCTTTATTTCAGGGTTTAAAACACTGTTGTCCTGGCTTTTTGAGGGTTTAGTATTGTTATCTTGGGGTTTATTGATGGTTTTTTAAATATTTTTATTTGGTTTATTGCAGTGGTTTAAGTATTGTTATCTTGGCTTTATTGCAGTGGTTTAAGTATTGTTATCTTGGCTTTATTGCAGTGGTTTAAGTATTGTTATTTGGCTTTTTTTGGGAGTGGTTTTTTATTGTTGTCTTGGGTTTATTTTCAGTGGTTTAAGTTTGTTATCTTGGCTTTATTGCAGTGGTTTAAGTATTGTTATCTTGGCTTTATTGCAGTGGTTTAAGTATTGTTGTCTTGGCTTTATTGCAGTGGTTTAAATATTGTTGTCTTGGCTTTATTGCAGTGGTTTAAGTATTGTTGTCTTGGCTTTATTGCAGTGGTTTAAGTATTGTTGTCTTGGCTTTATTGCAGTGGTTTAAGTATTGTTGTCTTGGTTTATTGGTGGTTTAAGTATTGTTGTTTGGCTTTTTTGCAGTGGTTTTAAGTATTTTTGTCTTGGCTTTATTGCATGGTTTAAAAATGTTTTGGCTTTATTGCAGTGGGTTTTAAATTTGTTTCTTGGCTTTTTTGCAGGGTTTAAGTATTTTTGTCTTGGCTTTATTGCATGGTTTAAAATATTGTTTCTTGGCTTTATTGCATGGTTTAAAAACTGTTGTCCTGGCTTTTATTTCGTGGTTTAAGTATTGTTGTCTTGGGTTTATTTCAGGGTTTAAACCCCTGTTGTCTTGGTTTATTGCATGGTTTAACACTGTTTTTCTTGGCTTTTTTGCAGTGGTTTAAAAATGTTGTTGGCTTTATTGCAGTGGTTTAAGTATTGTTGTCTTGGCTTTATTGCAGTGGTTTAAGTATTGTTGTCTTGGCTTTATTGCAGTGGTTTAAATATTGTTGTCTTGGCTTTATTGCAGTGGTTTAAACACTGTTGTCTTGGCTTTTTTTGCAGTGGTTTAAACACGTTGTCTTGGTTTTTTGCAGTGTTTAAACATGTTGTCCGGTTTATTGCAGTGGGTTTAAATATTTTTTGTTTTTGGCTTATTGCATGGTTTTAAATATTTTTTGTCTTGGCTTTATTGCAGTGGTTTAAGTATTGTTGTCCTGGCTTTATTGCAGTGGTTTAAGTATTGTTGTCTTGGCTTTATTGCAGTGGTTTAAGTATTGTTGTCTTGGCTTTATTGCAGTGGGGTTTAAAAAAACGTTGTCTTGGCTTTATTGCAGTGGTTTAAGTTTTTTTGTCTTGGCTTTATTTCAGGGGTTTTAAATATTTTTGTCTGGCTTTATTTCAGTGGGTTTTAAAACACTTTTTCCTGGCTTATTGCATGGTTAAAGATTTGTTTCTTGGCTTTAAAAATTTCAGTTGTTTAAACACCTGTTGTTGGCTTATTGCAGTGGTTTAAGTATTGTTGTCTTGGCTTTATTGCAGTGGTTTAAACACTGTTGTCCTGGCTTTATTGCAGTGGTTTAAGTATTGTTGTCTTGGCTTTATTGCAGTGGTTTAAACACTGTTGTCTTGGCTTTATTGCAGTGGTTTAAACACTGTTGTCTTGGCTTTATTGCAGTGGTTTAAGTATTGTTGTCCTGGCTTTATTGCAGTGGTTTAAACACTGTTGTCCTGGCTTTATTGCAGTGGTTTAAACACTGTTATCCTGGCTTTATTGCAGTGGTTTAAACATTGTTGTGCAGGCTGGTGTTGTGCAGGCTGGTGTTGTGCAGGCTGGTGTTGTGCAGGCTGGTGTTGTGCAGGCTGGTGTTGTGCAGGCTGGTGTTGTGCAGGCTGGTGTTGGGCAGGCTGGTGTTGTACAGCCTGGTGTTGTGCAGGCTGGTGTTGTGCAGGCTGGTGTTGTGCAGGCTGGTGTGGTGCAGGCTGGTGTGGTGCAAGCTAGTGTTGTGCAAGCTAGTGTTGTGCAGGCTGGTGTTGTGCAGGCTGGTGTTGTGCAGGCTGGTGTTGTGCAGGCTGGTGTTGGGGCGGCTGGGTTGTGCAGTAGTGTGTGCAAGCTAGTGTTGTGCAGGCTGGGGTTGTGCAGGCTGGTGTTGTGCAGGTGGTGTTGTGGCAAGCTAGTGTTTTTGCAGCTAGTGTTGTGCAGGTGGTGTTGTGCAGGCTGGTGTTGTGCAGGCTGGTGTTGTGCAGGCTGGTGTTGTGCAGGCTGGTGTTGTGCAGGCTGGTGTTGTGCAGGCTGGTGTTGTGCAGGGTGGTGTTGTACAAGCCTGGTGTTGTGCAGGTGGTGTGTGGGGGTGGTGTTGTGGTTTGTGGTTGGTTTGGGGAAGGATGGTGGCCCGGGAAAAGGGGTGGGGGTGCAAAAGGTGGGTTGGGGGGTGTTGGGTTTGGTGGGGGCAGGGGTGGGTTTGTTGTGCGGCGGTGGGGGTTGGGGGGGGCCAGGGTGGTTTGTAGGCGTGGTTGCTTTGGGAGGCTAAGTGGGGGGGTTGGTGGGCGTAGGGTTGTTGGGAGTGGGGTGGGCAAGGGGCTGGTGGGTTGTGCAGGGGGGGGTTGGTTTGGTAGTGGTTGGGGGGGGGAAAGGGGGGGTTTGAGGGGCCCTGGTTGGGTGGGGGGGCCCGGGGGGGGGTTGGGAGGGGGTTGGCAAAAGGGGGGGGGGGTTTGCCCCCCGGTGGTGGTTGGGGGCCGGGGGGGTTGTGGAAGGTGGGGGCGGGGGGGTGTGGTCCCGGGGTAGGGTGGGGGGGGGGGGCGGGTTTGTGGGGAAGGGCGGGGGGTTTTGTGGGGGGTTGGTGGGATGGTGGGTTGGGAGGGTGGTTTTGTGGGTGGTGGGCAAAGGGGGGTGTTGTGCCGTGTGGTGGTTTTTGTTTCAGGGGTTGTTTTCGGTGGTTTAGTGGGGTAGTTTGTGGTTTAGTGGGGGGGTTGGGCGGGGGGAAATGGTGTTGTGCCCTTGGTGGGGGAAGGGGGTTTTGTTGTGGGGCAGGGGGTGGTTTGGGGGACCCCCGGGGGGGGGGAGGCTGGTGGGGGGGGGGGCAAAAGGCGGGGTTTTTTGGGGGGGCCCCAGGGGGTTGTGGCCGGTGGTTTTTGGAGGTGGTGTTTTGGGCAAGGGTGGGTTTTTGAAAGGGTGGTGGGGTTTTGGTTTTGGGGTTTGGGTTGGGGGGTTTTTGGCAGGGCTGTGTTGTGCCCATGGGTGTGGTGCCCCAGGGTTGGTAGTGGTGTAAGAACGGGAGGATAACCCCTGGTGGGGGGGGGGGGTTTTGTTGTTTTGGGGGGGTGGGGGGAGGAGTGGTAGCTTGAGACCCCCGGGGTAGGTGGGTAGTGGGGTTTCCGGAGGGTTTTTGGTAGGGGGGGTGGGACGGGGGGCGTGGTGTTGAGCCCCGGGGGGGGGGAAAGGGGGCCGGGGGGGTTGGAGGGGGTGGGACGGGGCAGGGGCCGATGACCCTCGGCTGGTGGGTGGGTGGTTTTCCCGGTGTGTTGTTGGGCAAGCGTGGTTTTTTGATGACCCTCCTGGCAGGTGGGATGGGGTTCATGGTAGGGGGGGGGTTGGGGGGAACGGAGGCGTGGTTTGCTTGATGACCCTGGCTAGGTGGGTGTGGTGGTTCCTGGTGTGGTGGTGGGCGGACAGTGGTGTTGTGACCCCGGTAGGGGGGTAGTGGTGGTTCTGGTGTGGGGGTTGGGCGTGGTGGTGGGCGGGGCGTGGTAGCCCTTTTGGACCCCGGCCCGGGGGTAGGGGGTTTTGGGGGAGGGGGGGGGAGAGGAGTTAGCCGGGAACCTCCTCTAGGTGGGTTGTGGTGGTTCCTGGTTTTTGGGGTGGGGGGCGGGGTGAGGGAGTGGTTAGCCCTTTTGCCCTCCGGTAGGTGGGTAGGGGTGGTTCCTTTTTTTGGTAGTGGGGGTGGGACGAGAGGCAGTGGTAGGGCCCTTTTTGACCCTCCCGGCTGGTGGGTAGTGGTGGTTCCTGGTGTGGGGGTGGGAGGAGGGTGGTGTTGTGGGGCCTCCGGCAGGTGGGTAGTGGTGGTTTCCCGGTTTTGTGGTTGTTGGTAGTGGTGGTGGGACGAGAGGCAGTGGTACCTTGATGACCCTCCTGGCTAGGTGGGTAGTGGTGGTTCCTGGTAGTGGGTTGGTGGGACGAGAGGCAGTGGTAGCCTTGATGACCCTCCTGGCTAGGTGGGTAGTGGTGGTTCCTGGTAGTGGTTGTTGGTAGTGGTGGTGGGACGAGAGGCAGTGGTAGCCTTGATGACCCTCCTGGCTAGGTGGGTAGTGGTGGTTCCTGGTAGTGGTTGTTGGTTGGTAGTGGTGGTGGTAATGGTTGTTGGTAGTGGTGGCTAGTTGACCAGGTGGGCACCAGGCCTTGACCAGTCCTGGACCAGATCATGACCAGTCCTTGACCAAGTCATGACCAGTCCTTGACCAAGTCATGACCAGTCCTTGACTAAGTCATGACCAGTCCTTGACCAAGTCATGACCAGTCCTTGACCACGTCATGACAGTCCTTGACAAGTCATGACCAGTCCTTGACCAAGTCATGACCAGTCTTTGACCATGTCATGACCAGTCCTGGACCCAAAGTCATGACCCAGTCCTTGTTCTACGTTTGGGGACCAGTCCTTACCAAGTCATGACAAGTCCTGTCTACGTCATGACAGTCCTTGACCAGACCATGACTGTGTAGAATAGAGATGCATGTGTGTGTATGGCCAGTTAATTATCCAATCTGATCGTTAATTGAATCCAATCCAAGACACCTGCCATCCCATCTCCAGATAATCTGGATTACTGACCTCCTCTCTACACATGGCAGTGTGTGCGCCCGAGTAGTCATAGACGCATTTATGAGTTTCCTCAAGTCCAATAGTCATTACATATCATCAATCATCCGTTTGGGTGTGTGGCGTCCATGGGTTATTAACTTTTAAGAATACAGCGAGATACATGTATGAATCACCGTGGACACCCGGATTAGTGATGAAGACTTAGACACATGTACAACATCTGGGTAACTTTGTTGTAGATGTTTCGCCCTCCAGTGACTTTATCAATACAAGGACATAATGTGAAGACTGTAGAAGTATATACTAAAGATTAGGTAATCAGTCCCTCAGTTTTGGAGTTGGGGAAGACCACCGTAGTCTTGAAGACTCACCGGATTAACGAACAAGTCTTGTCACTATGTTATGTGACAGTGAAGGCTACTGTACATCACTCTACAAACCCATGAGTGTATGAAATAAAGAGGCGTCATCACTAGTCTTGTAATTAATAGTTGGCAGAGCCCTGCCCATGGCCGGGCTCCGAGAGTAGTGAAATTCCCGAAACTATTCAAAAACGTAAAGCGTAAAGTTGATGTTAGCAGCGTAAAGTTGATGTTAGCAGCGTAAAGTTGATGTTAGCAGCGTAAAGTTGATGTTAACAGCGTAAAGTTGATGTTAGCAGCGTAAAGTTGATGTTAGCAGCGTAAAGTTGATGTTAGCAGCGTTAAAGTTGATGTTTAGCAAGCGTGATAAAGTTGATGTTAGCAGCGCTAAAGTTGATGTTAGCAGCCGTGCGTAAAGTAGATGTTAGCAGCGTAAAAGTTGATATGTTAACTGCGTAAAGTTGATGTTAACAGCGTAAAGTTGATGTTAACAGCGTAAAGTTGATGTTAACAGCGTAAAGTTGATGTTAGCAGCGTAAAGTTGATGTTAGCAGCGTAAAGTTGATGTTAGCAGCATAAAGTTGATGTTAACAGCGTAAAGTTGATGTTAGCAGGAAAGTTGGATGTTAGCAGCGTAAAGTTGATGTTAGCAGCTAAAGTGATGTTAACAGAGTTAAAGTTGATGTTAGCAGCGTAAAGTTGATGTTAGCAGCATAAAGTTGATGTTAACAGCGTAAAGTTGATGTTAATAGCGTAAAGTTGATGTTAGCAGCATAAAGTTGATGTTAACAGCGTAAAGTTGATGTTAATAGCGTAAAGTTGATGTTAATAGCGTAAAGTTGATGTTAACAGCGTAAAGTTGATGTTAATAGCGTAAAGTTGATGTTAATAGCGTAAAGTTGATGTTAGCAGCATAAGTTGATCGTTAACAGCGTAAAGTTGATGTTTATTAGCGTTAAAGTTGATGTCTGTAGCAGCAATAATGTTGATGTTAACAGCGTAAAGTTGATGTTAATAGCGTAAAGTTGATGTTAGCAGCATAAAGTTGATGTTAGCAGCACAAAGTTGATGTTAACAGCGTAAAGTTGATGTTAACAGCGTAAAGTTGATGTTAGCAGCATAAAGTTGATGTTAGCAGCATAAAGTTGATTGTTAACAGCGTTAAAGTTGGGAAATGTTAACAGCGTAAAGTTGTTGTTAGCAGCTTAAGTAGATGTTAGCAGCATAAAGTTGAGTTAGCAGCATATAGTTGATGTTAGCGGTCATAAAGTTGATGTAACAGCGTAAAGTTGATGTTAACAGCGTAAAGTTGATGTTAGCAGCATAAAGTTGATGTTAGCAGCGTAAAGTTGATGTTAACAGCGTAAAGTTGATGTTAACAGCGTAAAGTTGATGTTAGCAGCATAAAGTTGATGTTAGCAGCATAAAGTTGATGTTAACAGCATAAAGTGATGTTAGCAGCATATGTTGATGTTTAGAAGCGTAAAGTTCGATGTTAACAGCGTAAAGTTGATGTTAGCAGCATAAAGTTGATGTTAGCAGCATAAAGTTGATGTTAACAGCGTAAAGTTGATGTTAACAGCGTAAAGTTGATGTTAGCAGCATAAAGTTGATGTTAGCAGCATAAAGTTGATGTTAGCAGCATAAAGTTGATGTTAACAGCATAAAGTTGATGTTAGCAGCATAAAGTTGATGTTAGCAGCTGGTAAAAGTTGATGATTAAACTAGCGTAGTTGATGTATGTCAGCAGCATAATGTCGATGTTTAGCAGCTAAGTTGATGTTTAGTTGCATAAAGTTGATGTTAGCAGCATAACAAGTTGATGTAAACAGCGTAAAGTTGATGTTATCAGGTCCATTAAATTTCATCCAAAACTTCTTCCAATCTTCAAGTCTGAAGAATGGTGGGAAATTAACACATTGAGGCTTTCCTACAATGACCAGACCATGGCCTTGACCAGCCCTTGACTAGACCATGGCCTTGACCAGCCCTTGACTAGACCATGGCCTTGACCAGCCCTTGACTAGACCATGGCCTTGACCAGCCCTTGACTAGACCATGGCCTTGACCAGCCCTTGACTAGACCATGGCCTTGACTAGACCTTGACCAGTCCTTGACCAGTCTTTGGCCAGTCCTTGATCAGGTCTTTACCAGAATTTGACCAGCCCTTGACCAGCTTTTGACCAGCCCTTGACCAGCTTTTGACCAGCCCTTGACCAACCCTTGACCAACCCTTGACCAGCTCTTGACCAGCCCTTGGCCAGCCCTTGACAAATCCTTCACCAGGTAGGGAGTCCGGGATAAGATAACACCAGTCGTCCAAAGCATTGAAATCAATATTTTATGGTGTGTGTTCTCTGTCTTGTGTGTGCCAGAGTTGGCCACAACTTTATAACGCTACCCACCACCTTTATAACGCTACCCACCACCTTTATAACGCTACCCACCACCTTTATAACGCTACCCACCGGCTTTATAACGCTACCCACCACCTTTATAACGCTACCCACCGGCTTTATAACGCTACCCACCACCTTTATAACGCTACCCACCACCTTTATAACGCTACCCACCGGCTTTATAACGCTACCCACCACCTTTATAACGCTACCCACCACCTTTATACCGCTACCCACCACCTTTATAACGCTACCCACCACCTTTATAACGCTACCCACCGGCTTTATAACGCTACCCACCACCTTTATAACGCTACCCACCACCTTTATAACGCTACCCACCACCTTTATAACGCTACCCACCACCTTTATAACGCTACCCACCGGCTTTATAACGCTACCCACACCCTTTTAAAACGCTCCCCCCACCTTTTTTTAACGTCCCCCCGGCTTTTAACGCACCCCCCCTTATAACCTACCCCGGCTTTTTTAACGCTCCCCCACCCCTTTAAAAACGCCCCCCACCGCTTTAAACGCTACCCCCCATTTTTAAAACGTACCCACCGGTTTTATAACGAACCCACCTTTATAAACGTACCCCGGGCTTTATAACGCCCCCCACCCCCTTTTTTTAAAGCACCCCACTTTTAAAAACGCACCACCGGTTTTATAAGCAAAACCCACACTTTTTAACGCACCCACCACCTTTATAACGCTACCCCCGGGCAAATAACGAACCCACCGGCTTTATAAACGCAAAACCACCCCCTTTTAAAACGCTACCCCCGGTTTTTATAAACGTACCCACCACCTTTATAACGCTACCCCCCGGCTTATAAACGTACCCCCCACCTTTAAAACGACCCCCGGCTTTAAACGTCCCCCATTTTTATAACGCTACCCACCGGCTTTAAAACGCTACCCACCCCCTTTAAAACCTCCCACCCCCTTTAAAAACGTCCCCCCGGCTTTTTCGCTCCCCCCAAACCCTTTTTATACGCTACCCCCCACCTTTAAAACGCTCCCCAACCTTTTTTTAAAACGCTCCCAACCCCCTTATAACGTCACCCGTTTTTTTAAAAAACGCTACCCACGGCTTTTTTACGCAAACCCACCGGCTTTTAACGTTTCCCCCCCCTTTTATAACGCTACCCCCCGGGCTTTTAACGCCCCCACCCCCTTTATAACGCTACCCAGGGGCTTTATAAAACGTACCCCCACCTTTTAACGCTATCCCCCCGGTTTTAAGTACCACCACTTTATAAGCTAAAAAAACCCCCTTTATAACGTCCCCACCCTTTATAACGTTCCCCCCCTTTTTTAAAAACGTACCCCCCGGGGCTTTATAACGTCCCCACCACCTTATAACCAAACCCAGCTGAAAAACCTACCCACCACCTTTAACGTACCCACCGGCTTTAAAAACGCTCCCACCCCCTTTAAACGACCCACCCCCTTTTTAACGTACCACCACCTTTAAACGTACCCCCGGCTTTAAAACGAAAACCCACCCCCTTTAAAAAACCTACCACGGCTTTTAAACGCTACCCACACCTTTAAAAACTTCCCACCGGCTTTATAACGCTCCCACCCCTTTATAACGTCCCCACACCTTTTTTAAAGCTACCCACCCCCTTTAAAAAACGCTACCCACCCCTTATAACGCTAACCCACCGGCTTTTAACCACCCCCACCTTTAAAAACGTCCCCCGGGCTTTAAAAACGTCCCCCCACCTTTATACGCAAAACCCCCGGCTTTATAACGCTACCCACCACCTTTATAACGCTACCCACCGGCTTTATAACGCTACCCACCACCTTTATAACGCTACCCACCGGCTTTATAACGCTACCCACCACCTTTATAACGCTACCCACCACCTTTATAACGCTACCCACCGGCTTTTTTAACGTCCCACCCCCTTTAAAAAAGCTACCCCCATCTTTAAACGCTACCCACCCCCTTTAAAACCTACCCCCCGGCTTTATAAACGCTCCCCCCGGCTTTATAACGCTACCACCACTTTTAAACGCTACCCACTGGCTTTATAACGCTACACACCGGCTTTATAACGCTACCCACCATCTTTATAACGCTACCCACCGGCTTTATAACGCTACCCACCATCTTTATAACGCTACCCACCCGCTTTATAACGCTATCCACCGGCTTTATAACGCTACCCACCACCTTTATAACGCAAACCCCCCGCTTTTAACGCACCCCCCACTTTAAAAACGCTACCCCCCCCCTTTATAACGCTACCCACCTCTTTATAACGCTACCCCCGGCTTTTAACGCTACCCCCATTTTTATAACGTACCCACTGGCTTTTAAACGCTACACACCGGCTTTAAAACGCTACCCCCTTTTATAACGCTCCCCACCGGTTTTTATAACGTACCCCCATCTTTAAACGTACCCACCCGCTTTATAACGCTATCCACCCCTTTTAACGCTACCCCACCCCCTTTTAAAATACCCAGGGGCTTAAAACGTACCCCCCACCTTTATAAACGCTACCCACCCCCTTTATTTAAGCTACCCCCATCTTTATAACGCTACCCAGGTTTTATAATGCACCCACCGGCTTTATAACGCTACCCACCGGCTTTGACACTACACACCGGTTTTAAAACGCTACCCACCTTTTTTTTAAAACGCCCCCACCGGTTTTAAACGCTACACACCGGCTTTAAACGCTACCCACCACTTTAAAACGCTCCCACGGCTTTTTAACGCTACCCCCCATCTTTAAAAACGTCCCCCCGCTTTAAAAGCTACCCCACCGGCTTTGTAACGCTCCCACCACCTTTATAACGCTACCCACCCCCTTTTAAAACGCACCCCCCACCTTTATAACCTCCCCACCCCCTTTTATAACGTACCCCATCTTTAAAAGCTACCCAGGCTTTTTAATGCTACCCCCCGGGCTTTTAACGCTACCCCCCCGGCTTTGACCTACACCCCGGCTTTATAACGACCCCCTCTTTATAACGTTCCCCACCCCTTTTTAAACGCTACCCACCACCTTTTAACGCTCCCCACCGGCTTTATAACGTACCCCCACCTTTATAACGACCCACCGGCTTTATAGCTGGGGATATTGAGGAAAGCCGGTTTTGGGGAGGTCCTGGGAATCCCTGGATTACCGGGGAGGTTCCCTGGGGGTTATTCCGGGGATCAACGCCCCGCCCCCGGGCCCACGACCGGGGCCCCCCGAGGATCGGGGCCCTGAAAAATAGGCTTTTACTGCGGGCCCCCCGCGTCCGAGTACGAGCCACACCCCGGCTGACCCCGGCACCGATTTAGGTATCTGCCCAAACCCCTTGAAGGCGCCGGGGGTTTTATTGGAAATTTCCCCCTAAGCTTGTGGGGGGCTTTTGAACGTTTTGGGCCCCCGGGACACTTATGGTTTTTTTTTCCCCCCTTAGTGTCCCAATGGCGCCCCTATTTTTTATTGGGGGCTTTTGCATCCCCTGCCCTCTTTACTTTCGTAGGGTGGTTTTGTGGCAGATTTGGCCCTTCCTTCCAAGATTTTTCCCAAATGTGATTATGAATTTTCCTCCCTCCTCCCGTTTCCCAAAGGTTTTCAAGTCAAAAGCTTTCAAACGTTCCCAGTGTTAAGGGGCTTGCAGAACTTATCGTGCAAAAGGATTCTTGCACTCTCAGACTGCAATTTTCCCCGCTTTGATGGAGAAGTTAAGTACAGCAGTATTTCCCGCCTAGAGGAACAAGTGATTTGAAAAAGGAATAAGGGGTTGGATTTTTGTTTTGAAATTTCATTATCCTCCATCATTTTCTTTTTCACTTTTTGATCGTGGCACTGTTGTGATCCCTTTAAAGTGGATCCTGACATTATATCCCAGGTCCTTTTACATTACTTTCCGCTCTTTTTTGTGATCAAGTTTGTAGTATTACCAGCCAGTTATTATTTTTTTCCTCCCGTTTTCCATAGGGAGCTGGAATTTTTCTTTATTGAAAGCTCCTAATTGGGGTGGGCCCTAAGGGAGTCTGATATGTACACAGATATTGTTGTGTTAATTATGTTAAAAATTAGATGCTTTTGTTTCTTTGACTATTTCTATTCTGGAAATGTTTCACCACACATGCTTCTCGTCCAAAATAGAAAAAGTTAGATAAAGGGGTGTAAGGTGATCAGTCCCTCGTCTTGGGGCTCCAAGACGAGGGATGATTACCTTAAATTTCGTTTTGCTTTTTTTTGAAAAAAGTCCTGGGGGGCGAAACGTCTCAATAAAGACCCCCAGATGTTGCAATGTCTAAATCGTCGTGACATGATGTATAGAGAGGTGGGGGAAACATGACGTCTCTTTAAAAAGACATGTCAGCTTATGATTTTTATTCCGAAACGTATCGCCTACACAGCAGGCCTCTTCAGTCGCATACAGAGGCAGTAGAGATGTAAAAGACGATGTTATCAGTCCACTAGTCCTAGTTTTGAGGTGATCAGTCCCTCAGCCTGGAGAAGAGTTCACCTCCATGGTCGTAAGATTGACCTGTAACATACGTGTTCCAGGGGGAAGAAAGTCCAGAGTATCAAACTTTCACCTGGCTTTCATTTCACACCTGTAAGTGTTGTTCATTAGTGTTGCAAGTACCTGGTTTTTTTTTTGTGTTTACTTGCTGGTGTTGCACACGTGTTGATCTCCTCACGTGTGTGTAGTTCTCTGAACACCTGTTCAGCGCAGGTGTTCCCACCTGAGTGATCAGTTATACACCTGACAGAGACATGTTTCGTATTTTTAATTAAAAGGTGAGGTGAACGTAAGGTTAAGTGAACGTATGGTTAGGTGAACGTAAGGTTAGGTGAACGTAAGGTTAAGGTGAACGTAAGGTTAAGTGAACGTAAGGTTAAGTGAACGTAGGTTAAGGGGAACGTAAGGTTAAGGGGAACGTAAGGTTAAGTGAACGTAAGGTTAGGTGAACGTAAGTTACGTGAACGTAATGTTAGGGTTGAACGTAGGTTGAGGTGAACGTAAGGTTAGGTGAACGTAAGGTTAGGTGAACGTAAGGTTAGGTGAACGTAAGGTTAAGTGAACGTAAGGTTAGGTGAACGTAAGGTTAGGTGAACGTAAGGTTAAGTGAACGTAAGGTTAAGTGAACGTAAGGTTAAGTGAACGTATGGTTAGGTGAACGTAAAGCTACGTGAACGTAATGTTAGTTGAACGTATGGTGAGGTGAACGTATGGTTAGGTGAACGTAATGTTAGGTGAACGTAATGTTAGATGAACGTAAGGTTAAGTGAACGTAAGGTTAAGTGAACGTAAGGTTAAGTGAACGTAAGGTATGAACGAAGTTAAGTGAATGTAAGGTTAAGTGAACGTAAGGTTAAGTGAACGTAAGGTTAAGTGAACGTAAGGTTAAGTGAATGTAAGGTTAAGTGAACGTAAGGTTAAGTGAATGTAAGGTTAAGTGAACGTAAGGTTAAGTGAACGTAAGGTTAGTAAGTGGTAAGTAGAAGGTTAAGTGAACGTAAGGTTAAGTGAACGTAAGGTTAAGTGAATGTAAGGTTAAGTGAACGTAAGGTTAAGTGAACGTAAGGTTAAGTGAACGTAAGGTTAAGTGAACGTAAGGTTAAGTGAATGTAAGGTTAAGTGAACGTAAGGTTAAGTGAATGTAAGGTTAAGTGAACGTAAGGTTAAGTGAATGTAAGGTTAAGTGAACGTAAGGTTAAGTGAACGTAAGGTTAAGTGAACGTAAGGTTAAGTGAACGTATGGTTAAGTGAACGTAAAGCTACGTGAACGTAATGTTAGTTGAACGTATGGTGAGGTGAACGTATGGTTAGGTGAACGTAATGTTAGGTGAACGTATGTTAGGTGAACGTATGGTTAGGTGAACGTATGGTTAGGTGAACGTATGGTTAGGTGAACGTATGGTTAGGTGAACGTATGGTTAGGTGAACGTATGGTTAGGTGAACGTAATGTTAGGTGAACGTATGGTTAGGTGAAGATAATGTTAGGTGAACGTATGGTGAGGTGAACGTAATGTTAGGTGAACGTATGGTGAGGTGAACGTGATGTTAGGTGAACATAATTTTAGGTGAACGTATTGTTAGGTGAACGTAATGTTAGGTGAACGTAATGTTAGGTGAACGTAATTTTAGGTGAATGTAAGGTTAGGTGAACGTAAGGTTAGGTGAACGTAATGTTAGGTGAACGTAAGTTTAGGTGAACGTAATGCTAGTACCTTCCCAGATCACTAGTGATCTTGATAGTACCTTCCCAGATCACTAGTGATCTTGATAGTACCTTCCCAGATCACTAGTGATCTTGATAGTACCTTCCCAGATCACTAGTGATCTTGATAGTACCTTCCCAGATCACTAGTGATCTTGATAGTACCTTCCCAGATCACTAGTGATCTTGATAGTACCTTCTCAGATCACTAGTGATCTTGATAGTACCTTCTCAGATCACTAGTGATCTTGATAGTACCTTCCCAGATCACTAGTGATCTTGATAGTACCTTCTCAGATCACTAGTGATCTTGATAGTACCTTCTCAGATCACTAGTGATCTTGATAGTACCTTCCCAGATCACTAGTGATCTTGATAGTACCTTCCCAGATCATTAGTGATCTTGATAGTACCTTCCCAGATCACTAGTGATCTTGATAGTACCTTCTCAGATCACTAGTGATCTTGATAGTACCTTCTCAGATCACTAGTGATCTTGATAGTACCTTCCCAGATCACTAGTGATCTTGATAGTACCTTCCCAGATCACTAGTGATCTTGATAGTACCTTCCCAGATCACTAGTGATCTTGATAGTACCTTCCCAGATCACTAGTGATCTTGATAGTACCTTCCCAGATCACTAGTGATCTTGATAGTACCTTCTCAGATCACTAGTGATCTTGATAGTACTTCTCAGATCACTAGTGATCTTGATAGTACCTTCCCAGATCACTAGTGATCTTGATAGTACCTTCCCAGATCATTAGTGATCTTGATAGTACCTTCCCAGATCACTAGTGATCTTGATAGTACCTTCCCAGATCACTAGTGATCTTGATAGTACCTTCCCAGATCACTAGTGATCTTGATAGTACCTTCCCAGATCACTAGTGATCTTGATAGTACCTTCTCAGATCACTAGTGATCTTGATAGTACCTTCCCAGATCACTAGTGATCTTGATAGTACCTTCCCAGATCACTAGTGATCTTGATAGTACCTTCCCAGATCACTAGTGATCTTGATAGTACCTTCCCAGATCACTAGTGATCTTGATAGTGCCTTCCCAGATCACTAGTGATCTTGATAGTACCTTCTCAGATCACTAGTGATCTTGATAGTACCTTCCAGATCACTAGTGATCTTGATAGTACCTTCCCAGATCACTAGTGATCTTGATAGTACCTTCCCAGATCACTAGTGATCTTGAAAGTACCTTCCCAGATCACTAGTGATCTTGATAGTACCTTCCCAGATCACTAGTGATCTTGATAGTACCTTCTCAGATCACTAGTGATCTTGATAGTACCTTCTCAGATCACTAGTGATCTTGATAGTACCTTCCCAGATCACTAGTGATCTTGATAGTACCTTCCCAGATCATTAGTGATCTTGATAGTACCTTCCCAGATCACTAGTGATCTTGATAGTACCTTCCCAGATCACTAGTGATCTTGATAGTACCTTCTCAGATCACTAGTGATCTTGATAGTACCTTCTCAGATCACTAGTGATCTTGATAGTACCTTCTCAGATCACTAGTGATCTTGATAGTACCTTCCCAGATCACTAGTGATCTTGATAGTACCTTCCCAGATCACTAGTGATCTTGATAGTACCTTCCCAGATCACTAGTGATCTTGATAGTACTTCTCAGATCACTAGTGATCTTGATAGTACCTTCCCAGATCACTAGTGATCTTGATAGTACCTTCTCAGATCACTAGTGATCTTGATAGTGCCTTCCCAGATCACTAGTGATCTTGATAGTACCTTCCCAGATCACTAGTGATCTTGATAGTACCTTCCCAGATCACTAGTGATCTTGATAGTACCTTCCCAGATCACTAGTGATCTTGATAGTACCTACTAACTGTTGTCACCTCCAGCAGTAGTCTACTAGCTGTTGTTGTCACCTCCAGCAGTAGTCTACTAGCTGTTGTTGTCACCTCCAGCAGTAGTCTACTAGCTGTTGTCACCTCCAGTAGTCTACTAGCTGTTGTCACCTCCAGTAGTCTACTAGCTGTTGTCACCTCCAGTAGTCTACTAGCTGTTGTCACCTCCAGTAGTCTACTAGCTGTTGCTGTCACCTCCAGCAGTAGTCTACTAACTGTTGCTGTCACCTCCAGCAGTAGTCTACTAGCTGTTGTTGTCACCTCCAGCAGTAGTCTACTAGCTGTTGTTGTCACCTCCAGCAGTAGTCTACTAACTGTTGTTGTCACCTCCAGCAGTAGTCTACTACTGTTGTTGTCACCTCCAGCAGTAGTCTACTAACTGTTGTTGTCACCTCCAGCAGTAGTCTACTAACTGTTGTTGTCACCTCCAGCAGTAGTCTACTAACTGTTGTTGTCACCTCCAGCAGTAGTCTACTAACTGTTGTTGTCACCTCCAGCAGTAGTCTACTAACTGTTGTTGTCACCTCCAGCAGTAGTCTACTAACTGTTGTTGTCACCTCCAGCAGTAGTCTACTAACTGTTGTTGTCACCTCCAGCAGTAGTTACTAACGTTCGTTTTCACCCCAGCAGAGTTACCACATAACTGATGTTGTTCACCTCCAGCAGTAGTCTAACTAATCTGGTCTTATGTTGTCCCTCCAAGCAAGTAGTCTACTACACCGTCTGTTTGTCAGCCTGCAGGACAAGGTTATAGGAATGTGTCGATTTTCACCTCACGGAATGAAGGTCGTTACTGAAGCTGGACTTTTGTCACCAGCAGCCACACAGCACCGGCATCCAGCAGTGTCTACTAACTGTTGTTGTCACCTCCAGCAGTAGTCTACTAACTGTTGTTGTCACCTCCAGCAGTAGTCTACTAACTGTTGTTGTCACCTCTAACAGTAGTCTACTAGCTGTTGTTGTCACCTCTAACAGTAGTCTACTAGCTGCCATTGTCACCTCAAATAATAACGACAGGGACTATATTAAGTATAACAATTAACAAGTCGTCTACACTGCAAATTGAATTGTTTGCCATTGCAATGGCGCTTAAGTTATGACATTGTAATGGCGCTTAAGACATCGTAATGGAGCTTAAGTTATGACATTAAACTTAACTCAGATTCTGTGTCAACACTTGACTCGCATAATAACTCTAACATGATCGTTGGTGAAGCCAAATATACTAAAAAATCCGGGAAAAACAAATTAATATAGAATTGCTATGGATTCCATCACATATTGGATTACTCCTTCATGATGAAGTTAATATGTTAACGAAAGGTAAGTAGCCTGAAGGAGAAAGTAGAATACAACTTTGTTGTGTCTGTGTCTAGCATAGGAATGTATTTAGAAGCCTGGGTAGATCTATAACCCACTATGATAACATGAACGTAGATAACTATACTTATTGAGCAACTTGTAATGTGAACACTGATGTTGTAGTAGTCTGGCTTAGGCTTGGTTACAAGTACTTCTGAAAGTGTGGTGTTGTAGTAGCCTGGCTTAGGCTTGGTTACAAGTACTTCTGACAGTGTGGTGTTGTAGTAGCCTGGCTTAGGCTTGGTTACAAGTACTTCTGACAGTGTGGTGTTGTAGTAGTCTGGCTTAGGCTTGGTTACAAGTACTTCTGACAGTGTGGTGTTGTAGTAGTCTGGCTTAGGCTTGGTTACAAGTACTTCTGACAGTGTGGTGTTGTAGTAGCCTGGCTTAGGCTTGGTTACCAGTACTTCTGACAGTGTGGTGTTGTAGTAGTCTGGCTTAGGCTTGGTTACAAGTACTTCTGACAGTGTGGTGTTGTAGTAGTCTGGCTTAGGCTTGGTTACAAGTACTTCTGACAGTGTGGTGTTGTAGTAGTCTGGCTTAGGCTTGGTTACCAGTACTTCTGACAGTGTGGTGTTGTAGTAGTCTGGCTTAGGCTTGGTTACAAGTACTTCTGACAATGTGGTGTTGTAGTAGTCTGGCTTAGGCTTGGTTACAAGTACTTCTGACAGTGTGGTGTTGTAGTAGCCTGGCTTAGGCTTGGTTACAAGTACTTCTGACAGTGTGGTGTTGTAGTAGTCTGGCTTAGGCTTGGTTACAAGTACTTCTGACAGTGTGGTGTTGTAGTAGTCTGGCTTAGGCTTGGTTACAAGTACTTCTGACAGTGTGGTGTTGTAGTAGCCTGGCTTAGGCTTGGTTACCAGTACTTCTGACAGTGTGGTGTTGTAGTAGTCTGGCTTAGGCTTGGTTACAAGTACTTCTGACAGTGTGGTGTTGTAGTAGTCTGGCTTAGGCTTGGTTACAAGTACTTCTGACAGTGTGATGTTGTAGTAGTCTGGCTTAGGCTTGGTTACCAGTACTTCTGACAGTGTGGTGTTGTAGTAGTCTGGCTTAGGCTTGGTTACAAGTACTTCTGACAATGTGGTGTTGTAGTAGTCTGGCTTAGGCTTGGTTACAAGTACTTCTGACAGTGTGGTGTTTTAGTAGCCTGGCTTAGGCTTGGTTACAAGTACTTCTGACAGTGTGGTGTTGTAGTAGTCTGGCTTAGGCTTGGTTACAAGTACTTCTGACAGTGTGGTGTTGTAGTAGTCTGGCTTAGGCTTGGTTACAAGTACTTCTGACAGTATGGTGTTGTAGTAGCCTGGCTTAGGCTTGGTTACAAGTACTTCTGACAGTGTGGTGTTGTAGTAGCCTGGCTTAGGCTTGGTTACAAGTACTTCTGACAGTGTGGTGTTGTAGTAGTCTGGCTTAGGCTTGGTTACAAGTACTTCTGACAGTGTGGTGTTGTAGTAGTCTGGCTTAGGCTTGGTTACAAGTACTTCTGACAGTGTGGTGTTGTAGTAGTCTGGCTTAGGCTTGGTTACAAGTACTTCTGACAGTGTGGTGTTGTAGTAGTCTGACTTAGGCTTGGTTACAAGTACTTCTGACAGTGTGGTGTTGTAGTAGTCTGGCTTAGGCTTGGTTACAAGTACTTCTGACAGTGTGGTGTTGTAGTAGCCTGGCTTAGGCTTGGTTACAAGTACTTCTGACAATGTGGTGTTGTAGTAGCCTGGCTTAGGCTTGGTTACAAGTACTTCTGACAGTGTGGTGTTGTAGTAGCCTGGCTTAGGCTTGGTTACAAGTACTTCTGACAGTGTGGTGTTGTAGTAGCCTGGCTTAGGCTTGGTTACAAGTACTTCTGACAGTGTGGTGTTGTAGTAGCCTGGCTTAGGCTTTGTTACAAGTACTTCTGACAGTGTGGTGTTGTAGTAGTCTGGCTTAGGCTTGGTTACAAGTACTTCTGACAGTGTGGTGTTGTAGTAGCCAGGCTTAGGCTTGGTTACAAGTACTTCTGACAGTGTGGTGTTGTAGTAGTCTGGCTTAGGCTTGGTTACAAGTACTTCTGACAGTGTGGTGTTGTAGTAGTCTGGCTTAGGCTTGGTTACAAGTACTTCTGACAGTGTGGTGTTGTAGTAGCCTGGCTTAGGCTTGGTACAAGTACTTCTGACAGTGTGGTGTTGTAGTAGTCTGGTTTAGGCTTGGTTACAAGTACTTCTGACAGTGTGGTGTTGTAGTAGCCTGGCTTAGGCTTGGTTACAAGTACTTCTGACAGTGTGGTGTTGTAGTAGTCTGGTTTAGGCTTGGTTACAAGTACTTCTGACAGTGTGGTGTTGTAGTAGTCTGGCTTAGGCTTGGTTACAAGTACTTCTGACAGTGTGGTGTTGTAGTAGCCTGGCTTAGGCTTGGTTACAAGTACTTCTGAAAGTGTGGTGTTGTAGTAGCCTGGCTTAGGCTTGGTTACAAGTACTTCTGACAGTGTGGTGTTGTAGTAGCCTGGCTTAGGCTTGGTTACAAGTACTTCTGACAGTGTGGTGTTGTAGTAGTCTGGCTTAGGCTTGGTTACAAGTACTTCTGACAGTGTGGTGTTGTAGTAGTCTGGCTTAGGCTTGGTTACAAGTACTTCTGACAGTGTGGTGTTGTAGTATTCTGGCTTAGGCTTGGTTACAATTACTTCTGACAGTGTGGTGTTGTAGTAGCCTGGCTTAGGCTTGGTTACAAGTACTTTCTGACAGTGTGGTGTTGTAGTAGTCTGGCTTAGGCTTGGTTACAAGTACTTCTGACAGTGTGGTGTTGTAGTAGTCTGGCTTAGGCTTGGTTACAAGTACTTCTGACAGTGTGGTGTTGTAGTAGCCTGGCTTAGGCTTGGTTACAAGTACTTCTGACAGTGTGGTGTTGTAGTAGTCTGGCTTAGGCTTGGTTACAAGTACTTCTGACAGTGTGGTGTTGTAGTAGCCTGGCTTAGGCTTGGTTACAAGTACTTCTGACAGTGTGGTGTTGTAGTAGCCTGGCTTAGGCTTGGTTACAAGTACTTCTGACAGTGTGGTGTTGTAGTAGTCTGGCTTAGGCTTGGTTACAAGTACTTTTTGACAGTCTGGCAGACACCCAGATGATAAAACTAAATGGAGTGTATGTAGCCAGGCCTGTGGTCACTATCTTGAGCACTTAGTGCTTAATTGTCCACTTAATGAGGAATATATATATATATATATATATATATATATATATATATATATATATATATATATATATATATATATATATATATATATATATATATATATTGTACATAAATGGTATAATACCATTATATACCTTTCACGTATAACTTGTCAGACATTACAACATCGTGGCATCTTGGTACAGAGGACATCTACACAACCTTCTTAACTATTACTGACCAGTCCCCTCGGGTATGACCTACTTCCACTGGGTAATCCCACCTATCAGTGACACTGTCTTCGTCTGCTACCCGTCCCTCACCTGACGCCAGTATATAAGCACCAAGCTCCAGGACTGTGGTTCAGATTCTTCAAGACTCCGGTCCTCTCTACCAACTCCAATTCTGAGGGACTGATTACCTCACCTTTGGTGTATAGTTCTTCTGTTTTTCAATTGTGTCTTCGAATTTGTATTGATAAAGCCACTGGAGGGCGAAACGTCTAAAATAAAGATACCCAGATGTTGCACATGTGTCTAATTTTCATTTTCAGATAGTATAATCATCTGTGTTAAGTCAAGATATCTTTTTAATGAAAATAAGATACTAGACATAGCATTGAAATATCCTAAATTTTGTTTAAATAAATAAAACATAAATGATAGATATAAATTCAGAAGCGCTCCTGTAAACCCTTTTGGGGCCTAGCTCCTAGGCCTTTTTTGTATCTACAAGTTGAAGATTGAGACACTTATGCAACAAATGGGAATTTTTACTGAGGAAACGGTTCGCCACACAGTGGCTTCATCAGTCCAATACAAAGCAGAAATGTGTAAGAAAATGAGTAGTTTGAGGTTACCTGGAGTTAGTTCCGGGGGTCAACGCCCCCGCGGCCCGGTCTGTGACCAGGCCTCCTTAGGTCAGTGTCCCAGGATGCGACCCACACCAGTCGACTAACACCCAAGTACCCATTTTACTGATGGGGAACATAGACAACAGGTGGAAAGAAACACGTCCAATGTTTCTACTCTGGCTGGGAATCGAACCCAGGCCCTCACCGTGTGAAGCGAGAGCGTTAACCACCAGGCCACCAGAGGTAATCAGTCCCTCAGCCTGGAGTCGATGTGTTCAGTCCATCAGTCTTGTAGAATGTACAGCATAGGACCGTAGACGTGGCTTATATACTGTAGTGAGGTGAGGCGAAGCAGGAGGAGGCGGGGTCATAGTGGTACCATCCACTAGTCGAAGTATATAAGCCACGTCTACGGTCCTATGCTGTACATTCTACAAGACTGATGGATTGAACACATCGACCCCAGGCTGAGGGACTGATTACCTCAAACTCCTCCTCTCCTTACACCTTTCTGCTTTGTATTGGACTGATGAAGCCACTGTGTGGCAAAACGTTTCTTCAGTAAAGATTCCCATATGTTGCATAAGTGTCTCAATCTTCAACTTGTCGGTTTTAAACCATTTATCATATCTACTAGTTCTTGCGTTACCATCCACAATAAACTAGCCACTACCGTCCACCAGTATATAAAATCAGGCCTAAGAGTAGGCTGTAGGGACGATGATTCTTGGAATTTGACAGTCGTACTGTGGTATATCATAGGCTTATGCACTGTTGTACTGTTGTGTTGATGGTAAATTTAGATTTAGAAAGGGCGTATGTAACTATTGGTTTTGTAACGGAGTTGTGGAAGCGTGGAACAATCTTCCGAGTAGGGTGATCGAGGCTAGGACCCGGGTACCTTTAAAAAGAGATTGGACAGATATGTGAGTGGGAGGGGCTGGGTTTGATTGGTGTTGTGGGTACGGGAGTAAATTCTTGGGTAGCTTTGGGAAAAGTTGAGCAAATACGTGGGTGGGAATGAGTGGTTTTGATAAGGACCTGCCTTGTACGGGCCAGTAGGCCTTTTGCAGTGTTCCTCCATTCTTATATTCTTATGTACTGTTGTACTGATGTGTGGTTTCTCTCTCTACAGGTACATGGGACGAACGTTGCAGTGTAGGATGTGGTGACGGTGTGATGTGGCCGTTGTAGCCCTCTCTCACACCTGTATTTCTCACACCTGTCCCTCCCTTACACACCTGCACTCTTCGCATCAGCTTCATCACACAACACGTCCACTATCATTCCCTTTCCAGCCCTTCCGTTCAGTGTCTTCCCATTTCAGCTCTGTAAGCGCCCCGGAACGCTGTCAAGAGTGTTCCTCCTCAGGATTCTGTCTACCAAGTCCCATTCTTCAGTGTAGAATGCTTGTGATAGCGTAATTCATTCTTCCAAGTCCCATTCCTCATTGTAGAATGCGTATGATAGCGTAATTCATTCTACTAAGTTCCATACCTCAGTGTAGAATGCTAGTAATGACTGTAACCTGGAGGTTCATTCTACTGAGTCCCATTACGTGAGTGTAGGATATTCTTTTGCTGATATTATTGTCTAAATCTTTCTTTGGCCTTCCGTGAGCATTGTAACGAGTTAGATTAGTGGAAGAAGTAATTGGTTCCTTGTTAAATCTCGTTTTGGAAGTATCTTGAAGCCACTTACCAAGCCACTAACACCGTCACCCAGTACTACTGGAAGTAACTCACCTGTCAGTACCGTCAGTGACTGTTACGGGAAGTCAGTAAGTCTCCAGTACCTCGGTAACTGTTTTAGGAGGTCAGTTAACCTCGAGTACTGAGTACCACAGCCTTCAGCATCGTGTACCACAGCCAGGGGTTGTCAGAAATCCTTCAGTAAGCCTCCAGTACTGTGTTCCACCAGTACCGTGCACCACAGTCTTCATCACCGTGCACCACAGCCTCCAGCACCGTGCACCACAGCCTTCAGCACCGTGCACGATGTTTCGCGCGTCGAGACTGCGAGTGCACACCTGCAAGATAGTGCTGGTGACGTCCTTGGTGTGGTTCGTGATGGACGTGGCCGTGATCATGTACTACAGTGACTGTACCACAGGCTCTGGTTGGGGATGTGGCCGCGCAGAAGCAGTTTCCATCAGAGACAGCCATGCAGATCACCACAAGGGTCGGGCCATCAGGAACCACCACTCAGATAACGAAGACGTTGACCTCACTGTAAGTTGCTCTCTGATTTACAGTTGAATTTATGCTACTGTATTTACACGTATTATTTTACAATTTAATTTACACAAGTTGCACTTAAATACAGTTTAATTTACAACTGAATTTACAAATCTGTGTTTACACAGTTCAATATCACTTTTGAATTTGTGACTGTATTTACACTAATTTACACTGATGTATTTACACTGTATTTACACTGACGTATTTACACTGACGTATTTACACTGATGTATTTACAGTGACGTATTTACACCGATGTATTTACATGACGTATTTACACTGACGTATTTACACTGACGTATTTACACTGATGTATTTACACTGACGTATTTACACTGACGTATTTACACTGATGTATTTACATGACGTATTTACACTGATGTATTTACACTGACGTATTTACACTGATGTATTTACACTGACGTATTTACACTGACGTATTTACACTGATGTATTTACATGACGTATTTACACTGATGTATTTACACTGACGTATTTACACTGATGTATTTACACTGACGTATTTACACTGACGTATTTACACTGATGTATTTACACTGACGTATTTACACTGACGTATTTACACTGATGTATTTACAGTGACGTATTTACACTGACGTATTTACACTGATGTATTTACATGACGTATTTACACTGATGTATTTACAGTGACGTATTTACACTGATGTATTTACAGTGACGTATTTACACTGATGTATTTACATGACGTATTTACACTGATGTATTTACACTGACGTATTTACATGACGTATTTACACTGATGTATTTACACTGACGTATTTACACTGACGTATTTACACTGAGTTTTACATGACGTATTTACACTGATGTATTTACAGTGACGTATTTACACTGATGTATTTACAGTGACGTATTTACACTGATGTATTTACATGACGTATTTACACTGATGTATTTACACTGACGTATTTACATGACGTATTTACACTGATGTATTTACACTGACGTATTTACACTGACGTATTTACACTGATGTATTTACATGACGTATTTACACTGATGTATTTACAGTGACGTATTTACACTGATGTATTTACAGTGACGTATTTACACTGATGTATTTACAGTGACGTATTTACACTGATGTATTTACACTGATGTATTTACAGTGACGTATTTACAGTGACGTATTTACACTGATGTATTTACACTGATGTATTTACACAGTTCAATTTACAAGATTATCCACAGGAATTTACAAAATCGTATTTACACACTTTTATTTACAGTTTTTATTCATGAAACCAAGTTCTAAGAAGAGTTCCTTCAAGTGTGGGAAGAACTTTAGGCTCCCCTGGTCCAAGTTAAGAGTCTTGGTCCCTTTATACTTACTGAGTTATCTGTTGGTTACTTCTTGTAAGCCTGCAGGTTCCTTGCTTTCCAACACCCTGCCCAGGATGCCACCCACGACAGCCAACTAACACCCAGGTACCTACTTACTGCTAGGTGAACAGTGACAGCAGTAGGTGTAAGGTGACTTGCCCATACGTCTCACTCTGCCCAGGATGCCACCCACGACAGCCAACTAACACCCAGGTACCTACTTACTGCTAGGTGAACAGTGACAGCAGTAGGTGTAAGGTGACTTGCCCATACGTCTCACTCTGCCCAGGATGCCACCTACGACAGCCAACTAACACCCAGGTACCTACTTACTGCTAGGTGAACAGTGACAGCAGTAGGTGTAAGGTGACTTGTCCATACGTCTCACTCTGCCCAGGATGCCACCCACAACAACCAACTAATACCCAGGTACCTACTTACTGTTAGGTGAACAGTGGCAGCAGTTGTAAGGTGATTAACACGCAAGTACCTACTTACTGCTAGGTAAACAGTGGCAGCAGGTGTAAGGACACCAGCCCAGTAATTTCAATACTTTACTGGCTGTGTGTGGGTCGTAAATAATCTCTGTATCTGTTCCAGCTCTGATATCTCTCTTGCCCTGAATGGAGCCGTATATTGTGTTTGAAATTGTCTCATTAGTTCCAAACCTACACACTGCCATAACAACATATTGGAGTGAGAGATATGGGAGGAAGTACAAAATAAACCCAGTGAGGAGCAGGGGTGTAGTGGGCACAATAAGGGAACACTGTATCAACATCCGTGGCCCCAGATTATTTAACATGTTACCAGGAGATACCGGAAACACTGCTGGAACAAGTGTAGAAGTCTTCAAGATATTAGAAACACTGCTGGAACAAGTGTAGAAGTCTTCAAGATATTAGAAACACTGCTGGAACAAGTGTAGAAGTCTTCAAGATATCAGAAACACTGCTGGAACAAGTGTAGAAGTCTTCAAGAATATCAGAAACACTGCTGGAACAAGTGTAGAAGTCTTCAAGATATCAGAAACACTGCTGGAACAAGTGTAGAAGTCTTCAAGATACCAGAAACACTGCTGGAACAAGTGTAGAAGTCTTCAAGATATCAGAAACACTGCTGGAACAAGTGTAGAAGTCTTCAAGATATTAGAAACACTGCTGGAACAAGTGTAGAAGTCTTCAAGATATCAGAAACACTGCTGGAACAAGTGTAGAAGTCTTCAAGATACCAGAAACACTGCTGGAACAAGTGTAGAACTCTTCAAGATATCAGAAACACTGCTGGAACAAGTGTAGAAGTCTTCAAGATATTAGAAACACTGCTGGAACAAGTGTAGAAGTCTTCAAGATATCAGAAACACTGCTGGAACAAGTGTAGAAGTCTTCAAGATATTAGAAACACTGGTGGAACAAGTGTAGAAGTCTTCAAGATATCAGAAACACTGCTGGAACAAGTGTAGAAGTCTTCAAGATATCAGAAACACTGCTGGAACAAGTGTAGAAGTCTTCAAGATATCAGAAACACTGCTGGAACAAGTGTAGAAGTCTTCAAGATATTAGAAACACTGGTGGAACAAGTGTAGAAGTCTTCAAGATATCAGAAACACTGGTGGAACAAGTGTAGAAGTCTTCAAGATATCAGAAACACTGGTGGAACAAGTGTAGAAGTCTTCAAGATATTAGAAACACTGCTGGAACAAGTGTAGAAGTCTTCAAGATATCAGAAACACTGCTGGAACAAGTGTAGAAGTCTTCAAGATATTAGAAACACTGGTGGAACAAGTGTAGAAGTCTTCAATATATCAGAAACACTGCTGGAACAAGTGTAGAAGTCTTCAAGATATCAGAAACACTGCTGGAACAAGTGTAGAAGTCTTCAAGATATCAGAAACACTGCTGGAACAAGTGTAGAAGTCTTCAAGATATTAGAAACACTGGTGGAACAAGTGTAGAAGTCTTCAAGATATCAGAAACACTGGTGGAACAAGTGTAGAAGTCTTCAAGATATCAGAAACATTGGTGGAACAAGTGTAGAAGTCTTCAAGATATCAGAAACACTGCTGGAACAAGTGTAGAAGTCTTCAAGATATTAGAAACACTGGTGGAACAAGTGTAGAAGTCTTCAAGATATCAGAAACACTGGTGGAACAAGTGTAGAAGTCTTCAAGATATCAGAAACACTGCTGGAACAAGTGTAGAAGTCTTCAAGATATCAGAAACACTGCTGGAACAAGTGTAGAAGTCTTCAAGATATCAGAAACACTGCTGGAACAAGTGTAGAAGTCTTCAAGATATTAGAAACACTGCTGGAACAAGTGTAGAAGTCTTCAAGATATCAGAAACACTGCTGGAACAAGTGTAGAAGTCTTCAAGATATCAGAAACATGCTGGAACAAGTGTAGAAGTCTTCAAGATATCAGAAACACTGCTGGAACAAGTGTAGAAGTCTTCAAGATATTAGAAACACTGGTGGAACAAGTGTAGAAGTCTTCAAGATATCAGAAACACTGGTGGAACAAGTGTAGAAGTCTTCAAGATATCAGAAACACTGGTGGAACAAGTGTAGAAGTCTTCAAGATATCAGAAACACTGCTGGAACAAGTGTAGAAGTCTTCAAGATATCAGAAACACTGCTGGAACAAGTGTAGAAGTCTTCAAGATATTAGAAACACTGCTGGAACAAGTGTAGAAGTCTTCAAGATATCAGAAACACTGCTGGAACAAGTGTAGAAGTCTTCAAGATATCAGAAACACTGCTGGAACAAGTGTAGAAGTCTTCAAGATATCAGAAACACTGCTGGAACAAGTGTAGAAGTCTTCAAGATATTAGAAACACTGGTGGAACAAGTGTAGAAGTCTTCAAGATATCAGAAACACTGCTGGAACAAGTGTAGAAGTCTTCAAGATATTAGAAACACTGCTGGAACAAGTGTAGAAGTCTTCAAGATATTAGAAACACTGCTGGAACAAGTGTAGAAGTCTTCAAGATATTAGAAACACTGCTGGAACAAGTGTAGAAGTCTTCAAGATATCAGAAACACTGCTGGAACAAGTGTAGAAGTCTTCAAGATATCAGAAACACTGCTGGAACAAGTGTAGAAGTCTTCAAGATATCAGAAACACTGCTGGAACAAGTGTAGAAGTCTTCAAGATATTAGAAACACTGCTGGAACAAGTGTAGAAGTCTTCAAGATATCAGAAACACTGCTGGAACAAGTGTAGAAGTCTTCAAGATATCAGAAACACTGCTGGAACAAGTGTAGACGAGCCTGACCCAAGTTCGGGCTGCAGGAGTAGCACAACTCTCGAAACCCTGCCTGGGATTCGACCCAAACCTTCTGGTTGTGAGCAGAAAGCGATACTACCCAACTTTCGAGTTTAGATATTTTTCCTGGTCAATATTTCAAGAAGAGTGACCAAGACGTATGTGTTAGCTTCAAGAGTTGAAGTCACAGCTTCTTGCTAAGTTTGGTCGTATTTTGCTGTCAGGACTTAATCAAGACGATGACCAAGGAAGTTTTCTTGAAAGGTTGTAAATTTTGTGTGAAAGATGTGATTGAAGTGGAGAACTGGGCAGGACCCAGGCTTATTATTCTTCTGAACTGTGTGTGTGTGTGTGTGTGTGTGTGTGTGTGTGTGTGTGTGTGTGTGTATGTGTGTGTGTATGTGTGTGTGTGTGTGTGTGTGTATTACTCACATAGTTGAGGTTGCAGGGGTCGAGTCCAAGCTCCTGGCCCCTGTGTGTGTGTGTGTGTGTGTGTGTGTGTGTGTGTGTGTGTGTGTGTGTGTGTGTGTGTGTGTGTGTGTACTCACATAGTTGAGGTTGCAGGGGTCGAGTCCAAGCTCCTGGCCCCTGTGTGTGTGTGTGTGTGTGTCTGTGTGTGTGTGTGTGTGTGTGTGTGTGTGTGTGTGTGTGTGTGTGTGTGTGTACTCACATAGTTGAGGTTGCAGGGGTCGAGTCCAAGCTCATGGCCCCTGTGTGTGTGTGTGTGTGTGTGTGTGTGTGTGTACTCACATAGTTGAGGTTGCAGGGGTCGAGTCCAAGCTCATGGCCCCTGTGTGTGTGTGTGTGTGTGTGTGTACGTACTCACATAGTTGAGGTTGCAGGGGTTGAGTCCAAGCTCCTGGCCCCTGTGTGTGTGTGTGTGTGTGTGTGTGTACTCTCTTGCGTGTTGCTGCAGGGGTCGATTCACAGCTCGTGTGTGTGTGTGCTTACCTATATGTGGTTACAGGACTCGAGTCACACTTCCTACATATATATGTACGAGATCCTTGTTTCACTGTTAATTTTTGCTGATGATGCGATGCTTTTGGGAGATTCTGAAAATAAGTTGCAGAAGTTGATGGAGAAATATGAGACAGAAGTAAATTAAAAGTGAACATAGGAAAGAACAAGGTGATATGGGTAATTAACAAAAATCTAGGCCTTTGATATACCTTTCATGAGTTTCAAGAGTCTTACTATCCCCGGAGCCCGGCCAGGCTCGTCTGGTCAACCAGGGAGTGAATGGGAGTGAATGTTCACATATATGGGAGTAAACCTGTTGATGGTTGTGAGAGAGATGAGATGAACCATAGATCAGAATAGGGGAAAATTGAGCGGTTCACTGAGGGATCTGTGGTGTCGAAAGGGGTTCACCCGATGTTTCGTTTGGAAACACACGTCAGCGAAACACTAGGACATATTAGAAAACATTTCGCTCCTGGGACCTTGATCGAGATCCCGACGTTTTGGTGCTAGGACCTTGATCGAGATACCGATGCTTTGGTCCTGGGACCTTGATCGAGGTCCCGACGTTTTGGTCCTAGAAACTTGATCGAGGTCCCGACGTTTTGATCTTGGGACCTTGATCGAGGTCCCGACGTTTTGGTCCTGGGACCTTGATCAAGGTCCCGACGTTTTGGTCCTAGAAACTTGATCGAGGTCCCGACGTTTTGATCTTGGGACCTTGATCGAGGTCCCGACGTTTTGGTCCTGGGACCTTGATCGAGGTCCCAGAAGCAAAACGCCGGGACCAATTATCAGTATCTATCACAAAGGTTTACCATCCGATGTTTCGCCCACACAGCAGACCTCAAAATGTCTGCTGGGTGGGTGAAAAAATTAATTATATAAATTTCAGAATTCTTGTCATTACTAAATATAATTCTCACCTGGGATTGATATGATAGGCCTATTAGATTTCAGTTGGGGTCGAGTTATAGCTCCTGGCCCCTACAGTGTCACGACACAACCAGTTGTGTGGAGAGTGAAGGCCATCCTACACAATGTGTGGCCATCCCATGGTCCAGAGTACATGTACTCAGTGTGTTGTTACTTTTACACTCCACAGGAAGTAGTAGAGTACATGTACTCAGTGTGTTGTTACTTTTACACTCCACAGGAAGTAGTAGAGTACATGTACTCAGTGTGTTGTTACTTTTACACTCCACAGGAAGTAGTAGAGTACATGTACTCAGTGTGTTGTTACTTTTACACTCCACAGGAAGTAGAGTACATGTACTCAGTGTGTTGTTTTACACTCCACAGGAAGTAGAGTACATGTACTCAGCGTGTTGTTTTACACTCCACAGGAAGTAGAGTACATGTACTCAGTGTGTTGTTTTACACTCCACAGGAAGTAGAGTACATGTACTCAGCGTGTTGCTTTTCACTCCACAGGAAGTAGAGTACATGTACTCAGCGTGTTACTTTTCACTCCACAGGAAGAAGAATGGTCTTGTAGTAACAGTCCAAGAACAATCTTTGAGACCATCTTGTTGGGTCTAAACCCTGTACCCGATCTCGTGAGTTGTACTCTGGTACAAGGCTCGGTACTAGGTGGCCTCCAGGTGTGACCTGGTGTTTGCAAGTTGCCTGGAACTCCACGGGTTGCAAGATACCTGGAACTCCAGGGGTTGCAATATACCTGCTAGGTTGATATACTACCAGGGGTTGCAAGTTGCCTGGAACTCCAGGGGTTCCAAGTTGCCTGGAACTCCAGGGGTTGCAAGTTGCCTGGTACTCCAGGGGTTGCAAGTTGCCTGGAACTCCAGGGGTTGCAATATGCCTGGAACTCCAGGGGTTGCAAGTTGCCTGGAACTCCAGGGGTTGCAAGTTGCCTGGAACTCCAGGGGTTGCAATATACCTGGAACTCCAGGGGTTGCAAGTTGCCTGGAACTCCAGGGGTTGCAATATGCCTGGAACTCCAGGGGTTGCAAGTTGCCTGGAACTCCAGGGGTTGCAATGATACCTGGAACTCCAGGGGTTGCAATTCCTGGAACTCCAGGGTTGCAATATACCTGGAACTCCAGGGGTTGCAAGTTGCCTGGAACTCCAGGGGTTGCAAGTTGCCTGGAACTCCAGGGGTTGCAAGATACCTGGAACTCCAGGGGTTGCAAGATACCTGGTAACTCCAGGGTTTGCAAGTATCCTGGAACTCCAGGGGGGTTGCAAAGTGCCTGGACTCCAGGGTTGCAAGATACCTGGATCTCCAGGGGTTTGCAATATACCTGGATACCTCCAGGGGCTGCAAGTTGCATGGTACTCCAGGTGTTGCAAGTTGCCTGGAACTCCAGGGCCGGCAAAGTTGCATGGTACTCCAGGGGTTGCATGTTGCCTGGAACTCAGGGTTGCAAGTTGCCTGGACTCCAGGGGTTGCAAGTTGCTGGAAACGCCAGGGGTTGCAAGTTGCCTGGTACTCCAGGGGTTGCAAGTTACCTGGAACTCCAGGGGTTGCAAGTGACCTGTGACCCGGTGTTGCAAGTGACCTGTGACCTGGTGTTGCAAGTGACCTATGACCCGGTGTTGCAAGTGACCTGGTGTTGCAAGTAACTTGTGACCTGGTGTTTGCAAGTGACCTGTGACCTGGGTGTTCAAAGTGACTGTGACTAGTTTTTGCAAAGTGACCTGTGACTGGTGTTCAAGGACCTGTGAACCTGGTGTTGCAAGTGATGTGGTTTGCAAGTTACCTGTGATCAACTGTTGCAAATAACCTGTGACGGTGCTGCAAGTAACCTGTGACCTGGTGTTTGCGACCTGTGACCTGGTGTTGCAATTACCTGCGAACTTCAGCTGTTGCATGTGACCTGTGACCAGGTGTTTGCAAGTGACCTGTGACCTACAGGTCTTGCAAGTGACCTGGAGGTACACATTGGGACGCAGGTACCAGGAAATGTTTAGGTCCTGGGACCAAGGTTTGTGGATTAAATAGGTGCAACACCTGCGTATGTTTAATTTGAAGTGAATTTATCAGTCCAATACAGAGCTTATCAACGAGGTGATAGACTGAGGGACTGACCACCTTCAAGACTGAGGGACTGACCACCTTCAAGACTGAGGGACTGACCACCTTCAAGACTGAGGGACTGACCACCTTCAAGACTGAGGGGACGGACCAACTTTCAAGACTGAGGGACTGACCCACTTCCAGCTGAGGGACTGACTCCTTCAAGACTGGAGAGGACTGACCACCTTCAAGACTGAGGGACTGACCACCTTCAAGACTGTGGGACTGACCACCTTCAAGACTGAGGGACTGACCACCTTCAAGACTGAGGGACTGACCACCTTCAAGACTGAGGGACTGACCACCTTCAAGACTGAGGGACTGACCACCTTCAAGACTGTGGGACTGACCACCTTCAAGACTGAGGGACTGACCACCTTCAAGACTGTGGGACTGACCACCTTCAAGACTGTGGGACTGACCACCTTCAAGACTGTGGGACTGACCACCTTCAGACTGTGGGATGACCACCTTCAGACTGTGGGACTGACCACCTTCAAGAGACTGTGGGACGATGTGACACCTTCAAGACTGAGGGACTGATCCACCTTCAAGGACTGCTGGGACTGACCACCTTCACAAAGACTGTGGGACTGACCACCTTCAAGACTGTGGGACTGACCACCTTCAAGACTGTGGGACTGACCACCTTCAAGACTGAGGGACTGACCACCTTCAAGACTGGGGACTGACCACTTCCAAGGTGTGGGATGACCACCTTTCAAGAATGTGGGATGACCACCTTACAAGACTGTGGGGACTGACACCCTTTCAAGACTGTGGGGACTGACCACCTTTCAAGCAGTGCGGACTGAACCTTCAAGATGAGGGACTGACCACCTTCAAGGACTGAGGGACTGACCACCTTCAAGACTGTGGGACTGACCACCTTCAAGACTGAGGGACTGACCACCTTCAAGACTGTGGGACTGACCACCTTCAAGACTGTGGGACTGACCACCTTAAGACTGTGGATGACCACCTTCACTGTGGGACTGACCCACCTTCAGACTGAGGGACTGCCACCTCAAGGATGAGGGACTGACCACCTTCAAGACTGTGGGACTGACCACCTTCAAGACTGTGGGACTGACCACCTTCAAGACTGTGGGACTGACCACCTTCAAGACTGTGGGACTGACCACCTTCATGACTGTAGGACTGACCACCTTCAAGACTGTGGGACTGATCACCTTCAAGACTGTGGGACTGACCACCTTCAAGACTGTGGGACTGACCACCTTCAAGACTGTGGGACTGACCACCTTCAAGACTGTGGGACTGACCACCTTCAAGACTGTGGGACTCGTCCACCTTCAGACTGTGGGACTGACCACATTCAAGACTGTGGGACTGTCCACCTTCAGACTGTGGACTGACCACCTTCATGCTGTGGGGACTGACCACCTTCAAGACTGTGGGATGACACCTTCAAGGTCTGTGGGAATGACCACCTTTCAAGACTGAGGGATGGACCACTTCAAGACTGAGGGACTGACCACCTTCAAGCTGAGGGACTTGACCACCTTCAGACTGTGGGTTGACCACTCAAGACTGAGGGACTGCCCACCTATGAAGATGAGGGACTGACCACTGGAGGACTGAGGGGACTGACCACCTTGTAGACTGAGGGACTGACCACCTTCTAAGACTGTGGGGGACTGACCACCTTCAAGTCTGAGGGACGGACTGGACCACCTCAAGACTGAGGGACTGACCACTTCAGACATGAGGGACTGTGACCACTTCAAGATGGGGGGACTGACTGACCACTTCAGACTGAGGGACTGAATGGACCACCTTCAAGACTGAGGACTGACTGACCACCTTTCAAGGACTGAGGGGACTGATGACACCTTCAAGAACTGTGGGACTGGACCACCTTCAAGACTGTGGGATGACCACCTTCATGACTGAGGGACTGCCCCCCTTCAAGGGAGGACTGGACCACTTCAAAACTGAGGGATGACACTTTCAAGTCTTATGACTGACCTCCTTACAAGATGTGGGACTGACCACCTTCAAGGATGAGGACTGACGCCTTCAACGATGAGGGACTGACCACCTTCAAGACTGAGGGACTGACCACCTTCAAGACTGTGGGACTGACCACCTTCAAGACTGAGGGACTGACCACCTTCAAGACTGAGGGACTGACCACCTTCAAGACTGTGGGACTGACCACCTTCATGACTGTGGGATGACACTTTCAAGGACTGAGGACTGACCCCCTTCAAGACTGAGGGACTGCCCACCTTCAAGACTGTGGGACTGACCACCTTCAAGACTGTGGAACTGACCACCTTGAAGACTGAGGGACTGACCACCTTCAAGACTGAGAGACTGACCACCTTCAAGACTGAGAGACTGACCACCTTCAAGACTGAGGGACTGACCACCTTCAAGACTGAGGGACTGACCACCTTCAAGACTGAGGGACTGACCACCTTCAAGACTGAGGGACTGACACCTTTCAAGACTGGAGGGGGACTGACCACCTTCAAGGACTGTGGGAATGACCACTTCAAGACTCTGGGAATGTCAACCTTCAAGACTGAGGGACGTCACCCTTCTAGAACTGTGGGACTGACCACCTTCAAGACTCAGGGACTGACCACCTTCAAGACTGAGGCTCAGACTGACCACCTTCAAGACTGAGGGACTGACCACCTTCAAGACTGAGGGACTGACCACCTTCAAGACTGTGGGACTGACCACCTTCAAGACTCAGGGACTGACCACCTTCAAGACTGAGGGACTGACCACCTTCAAGATTCAGGGACTGACACCTCAAGGATGAGGATGACCACTTCAGGATGTGGATGACACCCTTAAGATCAGGGACTGACCATCTTCAAGACTGGGGACTGACACCTTCAAGATGTGGGGGACTGACCACCTTAAGACTGTGGGGACTGACACCTTTCAAGACTGTGGCGACTGTCCCTTCTAGACTGTGGAGACTGACCCCTTCAGATGTGGGACTGACCCGTTCAAGATGTGGGACTGACCACCTTCAAGATGAGGGACTGACCACGTTAAGATGAGGGATGACCACCTTCAAGGGACTGTGGGACTGACCACCTTCAAGGACTGTGGGACTGACCACTTCAAGACTGTGGGACAGCCACCTTCAAGATGTGGGGACTGACCACCTTCAAGCACTGGGGCCTGACCACTTCTAGGGACTGTGGGACTGACCACCTTCTAGACTGAGGGACTGACCACCTTCAAGACTGAGGGAGGTCAATTCAAGCTGCGGGACTGACCACCTTCAAGACTGTGGGACTGACCACCTTCAAGACTGAGGGACTGACCACCTTGAAGACTGAGGGACTGACCACCTTGAAGACTGAGGGACTGACCACCTTGAAGACTGAGGGACTGACCACCTTCAAGACTGTGGGACTGACCACCTTCAAGACGGAGGGACTGACTGACCACCTTCAAGACTGAGGGACTGACCACCTTCAAGACTGAGGGACTGACTGACCACCTTCAAGACTGAGGGACTGACTGACCAACTTCAAGACTGAGGGACTGACGACACCTTCAAGGGACTGAGGGACTGACCACCTTCAAGACTGTGGGACTGACCACCTTCAAGACTGTGGGACTGACCACCTTCATGACTGAGGGACTGACCACCTTCAAGGCTGAGGGACTGACCACCTTCAAAACTGAGGGACTGACCACTTTCAAGACTGAGGGACTGACCACCTTCAGACTGTGGGATGACCACTTCACGACTGGAGGGACTGACCACCTTCAAGAGCAGGGACTGACCACCTTCAAGATGAGGGACTGCCACCTTCAAAGATGTGGGGATGACCACCTTCAAGATGAGGGATGACCACATTCAAGTCTGAGGGACTGACCACCGTCAGGGGGAAAACTGTGGGTCTGACCACCTTCAAGACTTGGACTGCCACCTCAAGACTGTGGGACTGACCACCTTCAAGACTGAGGGACTGACCACCTTCAAGACTGAGGGACTGACCACCTTCAAGACTCAGGGACTGACCACCTTCAAGACTGAGGCTCAGGACTGACCCCTTCAGACTGAGGACTGACCACCTTCAAGCAATGGAGGGACTGACCCCTTCAGACTGTGGGGACTGACCACCTTCAAGTCTCTAGGGACTGACACCTTCAAGACTGAGGGACTGAACCTCCCTTCAAGGTCAGGGGGATGACACCTTCAAGACTTGGGGACTGACCCACCTCAAGACTGTGGGACTGACCACCTTCAAGACTCAGGGACTGACCACCTTCAAGATGATGGGACTGACCACCTTCAAGACTGTGGGACTGACCACCTTCAAGACTCAGGGACTGACCACCTTCAAGACTGTGGGACTGACCACCTTCAAGACTGTGGGACTGACCACTTCAAGACTGAGGGACTGACACCTCAAGTGAGGGACTGACCACCTTCAAGACTGAGGGACTGACCACCTTCAAGACTCAGGGACTGACCACCTTCAAGACTGAGGGACTGACCACCTTCAAGACTGAGGGACTGACCACCTTCAAGATGAGGGATGACACCTTCAAAGGACTGAGGGGACTGCCACCTTCAAGACTGAGGACTGACCACTTCAAGGACTGAGGGACCTGGACCACCTTCCAGACTGGGGACTGGCCACCTTCAAGACTGAGGGGACTGACCACCTTCAAGACTGAGGGGATGACCACCTACAGACTGAGGGGACTGACACTTCAAGGACTGAGGACTGACCACCTTCAAGACTGAGGGACTGACCTTCAAGATGAGGGACTGACACCTTCAAGAATGAGAGACTGACCACCTTCAAGACTGAGGGACTGACCACCTTCAAGACTCAGGGACTGACCACCTTCAAGACTGAGGGACTGACCACCTTCAAGACTCAGGGACTGACCCCCCCTTTCTTGTCTCAGTGTAGAGGTGACACAGTCACTACCAGGCAACACTTCTGCAACATTAATATACCCAGGTGTTGCACCACGACTCAACTAATCAACATTACCCACACCAAACAAGTTACAAGCGGCCCAGGTCCCACGGTCGAAACATTCCCAGGTAACCCTGACCTGGAGTGCCCTCCTATGTGCTTTCTACACCTGCGAGTGGCGTTGTGTGGTGTGTGGCACCTGTGTTGACTTCAATAAAACCTACACTAAAACACTTAGCATTTTCTTGTGTGTTTTTCTATGCATTTTTCTGGTTTATTTTGGTTTGGCTATCGTGGACCCAAAATATTGTTTTATTATAATATTTAGTTTTTAATTCACTAAAAAGGATAATTATGTATCGAAATGTAATGTAAAGTAAGCCTTTCATTTGTCTTAATTACTTTATTCAGGAGCCTACATATATATATATATATAGCATATATATTATATATTATATATATATATATATATATATAGATATATATATAATATTATTTATATATTATATATAGAATATTAGAATCTAAATGGTTTTTTTCTCCCCCCCGTCTTTTAGAAGTAGATATGGTTAGGGTGTAGTAGAGTAGCATTGTTCTTACTGGTGGATAGTAGATAGTTAAGGACAAGAGGTGGGATTATAATAGGTAGGGGCTGCTGGTCCATGCTAGGTAGGGGCTGCTGGTCATGCTAGGTAGGGCGCTCGCGCGCGCGCGCTCTGCTAGTAGTGGGCTGCTGGTCCATGCTAGGTAGGGCTACTGTCCTGTTAGTAGGGGCTACTGGTCCATGCTAGTTAGGGGCTGCTGGTCCATGCTAGGTAGGGCTACTGGTCCATGCTAGGTAGGGGCTGCTGGTCCATGCTAGGTAGGGCTACTGGTCCATGCTAGGTAGGGGCTGCTGGCCATGCCTAAGTAGGTCTGGTCCATAGACAGGCCATCTAACAGGCCTATTAAACCAGGTCTTTAAATCCCCCTCCCCAAATAAATTTTTAAACTTATACAACATTAAAAACCAGTTTTAAACCCAACTAATACACGTCTTAAACAGGGTTGGCATCTGGACTACCCTCCGGGGGAGCTGAAGAGATGGGTATCCAAGCCGACGGTGCCCGAGCAACCTGGCTTGCCCGGGGAGATGGGTAAGCCAGTCAGGACGCCACCGGAACAGGAAGCCGTCTTGAAGGAGAAATTTAAACTGAACCAGTTTAATCTTTTGGCTTCCGACTCCATTAGTCTGAACCGGTCGCTTCCGGACGTGCTTCTGGAGGGGTGAGTCTGCAACCGGTTTATCTTGAGAGGTGTATAGTGTGGGCGAAAAATTTTCCCATTTGGGATCCCTCGTTGGCTACGTTTGACTTGATAAAGGGCCGCTGTGTGAGCGAAAACGTAAGTGTGATTGATCACTTTATTACTGTTTTTGTGTCCTTTTCAACGGTTTCAGTGATGGGAACAACTGCAAACCTGCGTGTGTGTATCGGCAAAGTACAAGGTGGTTGTTACAGGTGTCTTCGTATGTGATAGTTTCTTAGTGATCTGGAGAGCTTATGGATAGTACTTTAGTAGTAGATCCTTAAGCACAGTCTCCTAGCCATTTCATCGCAATTACCTACTAAATCTAGTACTATCAGCATGTAGATGAACCTGTAGTCGCTAGCTGTGTCCTGCCCTCACTACTAGCTATACAACCAGCGCGTAGTAGCTATTCAGCAATTTAGTAAATTGGAACACTGTAGTTGTCGTCCTGCTCTAAGCGAGGTAGAGTACGATAAAAATCAAAGCAGTAGATGAACACTGGTAGATAGTCTGCTAAGCAGGGGGTAGTACTATTCAGCAGTGTTGATGTACAAGTAGTGGTCCTGCTAAGAGGTCAGTACTTCATCAGCAGTAGCATGGATACACTGTCAGGTGGTACTGCTAAGCGGTAGTACTATCAGCAGTAGATGAACACTGTAGTAGTCCTGCTAAGCAGGTATTCTGTTAGTACGTCTGCTACAGCAGGTTCATACTGTGCTAGTCCTGCTGGTTTCATCAATAAGCAGGTA
>NC_069457.1:2225827-2230827 GCF_026875155.1 Cherax quadricarinatus
TTATACCTTAAATTTACATTTACATGCACAAAGGAAAGAACATTAACTGAACACTTTATCTTTTTTAAGATGTTGTTGCTGGAAGAAGGAAAGGCAGGGGGAAAAGTAGAGAGAGGGATAGGTTATTGTTTTGGAAAAGGGAATCCCCCTCCATAAGGACTCTAGGTACCAAGTCCTTATCTGGGATCACTTCCCTCTTTGTTTTTTACTGTCACTAGGACCAGCTTGAGAGTCATTGGACCCCTGTCACACAAAATATCTGTCCAGATATGCCTGTTTCTGGCCTCTCTTTAAGATTTGCCTAAAAGGGGACATGGCATTGTCATTGTAAAAGTTACCAGCACAGATTGGAACAGCTTTCTCAGGGTGATGTTGCTCCACAAATGAATGCACTTTAGTCCACATTGCACAAATCGTTGAAGAAGGCACCTTCTTCCATCTCTCTTCCCCCTCTGAAGCAATTTCCTCAGCTGTGGTCTGTTGCTGTTGCAGATGAAGCTCTTACAGCTCATCAGTGGTTAGCTCTTCATTGTGGTCCTCCACCAACTCTTCCACATTCTCCAAACTCACATCCAGCTCCATGGGATTCCCCAATGCCACAATTGATTGCACAACAGGTGTAGGGTCAACAGGGTCAGCCTCAAACCTTTCAAAATCTTTCTTATGGGCACAATTTGGCCACAAATTTCTTCAAGCAGTGTTCATCATCCTGGAAGTCATTCCTTGCCAAAGCCTTATTATAAGGCCTATGCAGTGAAAGATGCTGAAGTGATTCTTCCAGAACTCTCTTAAGGTCAATTCAGAGTCCGAGGTTATGTCAAAGCACCTTTGAAACATTGCTTTGGAGTACAGTTTTTTGAAGTTTTGCAATGACCTGCTGGTCCATGGGCTGGAGGAGTGGAGTGGTGTTAGGAGGCAAAAATTCACTGTTTACAAAACTGAATTCCTTAGGATTATTGGTCTTCTAGTCTGGAGGATGGCAGGAGGTATTGTCCATTAACAGGAGGCATCTGGAGTGCCAATTTCTTATCAGGAGGTATTTTTTCACACTGGGCCCCAAACACTTCATAAACATTCCAGGAAAATTTCCCTTTGTGACACATGCCTTACTGTTTGCCTTCCACATCTCACACTATTTACTCTTAACAACACTGTTTTCGTTGAACACTCTGGGATTTTCAGAGTGATACACCAGTAAAGGCTTCACTTTGAAATCCCCACTGCATTACCACAAACAGTATGGTTAGGCCTGTCTTTATAGGCTTGTGTTCGAGAGAGGCCTTTTCCTCCTGCATGTGAAGGATGGGTAAAGTTATCAGGTTATAGGTGATGTAGGTACTCTTTGGCATTTTTCTTCCAAAAAGGAGGCTGTTTTATCTCAACTGCAAACACTGTTTGGGGTTGGAATTTTTCAGACTCTACATAACATTTGAATTCCCCAACGAATTTTTCATCCGCTTGTTTGTCTGAAACTGGACACCCTCACCGTGCTTACAACAATGTATGCTGCTTGCTTCTTGAAATTTTAGAACCAGTTTTGTGGCCTTGGAATATTGCCAGAAGGGTGTATTAGCACCCTTTGGCAAGACTGCTGATGGGAGTGAATGATGGTGAAGTTTTTCTTTTTAGGGCCACCCTGCCTTGGTGGGAATCAGCCAGTGTGTTAATAAAAATAAAATAAATAATTGTTTCAGGCAGTTTCTTTATGAGATCCTCATGCAACTGCCTCGCCTTTTCACAAATAATGGACTGCACAACACTATCTCCTGTTTTGTCTGTGCGACTGGGGACTGGAAGGGTTCCGTTTACAGTCATTGATTACCTTAGCCAAAAATCGACGAAAAAAGTCGGCCAAAACCAAAATCGGCGATAACCAAGATCGACGAAAACCAAGGGTCCACTGTACTGATATTTGGTGACTCTCCATACATCTAATGGGTCCCAGATCTCTTACATGATACCTATACCGAGAGGTGAAGAACAGTCACATTACTCTGACTGGAACAATAAACAAATAACTCAATATTTGTCTGTGGTATCAAATCAAGCAAGAGCCAGAAACAATGGATTTGAAAATAAAAAAAATTAGGTTTTGAAATGACAGGTAGGTTTGAGAAGGACCTGCTTAGTATGGGCCAGTAGGCCTGTTGCAGTGTTCCTCCTTTCTTATAGGAGAGAGGAGCTTACAACAACATTTTGGTCCCACCTGGACCGTTTACAAGTCACACTAACACACGAAGGTGAGGAACCAGTGTATGTAGGCGAGGGGGACAGGGACGGGACCAAGAGAGGAAGAACAAGAAGTAGTGGTAAGGCTGGTAGTGGAAGTAGTAGTAGTAGTTGTGGTGGTAGAGGTAGTAGAAAGTAGCGGGAGTAGTTTTTTGCCACAGGAGCTAGAAAGGGGAGCGAAGGGAAGCACTGGTGGTAGTAGTAGAAAAGGTAGAAGCAGAAATAGTATTAGAGGAGTGGTAGTCAACATAGTAGTAGTAAAAAAGGTAGAAGCAGAAATAGTATTAGCGGAGTGGTAGTCAACATGTCTTCATAGGTTTACTGTCTCCTCTGTGCGGGTTATTTGTGTATGGATAATGGTATATAGTACTGACAAGTTGAAGATTAAGATGCATGTCCCACAGTTGGGTATCTTTATTGTTGAAACGTTTCACCTACGCAGTATACTTCTTCAGTATTTGACTGAAGAAGCCTACTGTGTAGGCAAAACGTTTAATCAGTAAAGGGTTATTTGTGTACTGAAAGGTGTGTATGTCTGTGTATATATTCTCTGTTAGATTGTCTCAGTTTATATACACTGTGAGTTTACATGAAGTACTATTTCAGGTATTAATAAATTTTTGACTTGTGGTGTACAATTTGACAAGCAGCCTTAATGATTCCTGTGTAGTAGATAGACTTGAAACACTTTTAACTAGATAGGTTCCCACCCTTCCCTCTGTCTTCTCTGCCTCTGTCATCATGGTATGGTGCCCACTGACTGTTATATTGTCTTCCCTGACAGACTACCTTGGCAAAGAACTAGAGGAGCATGTCAAGACACTCCCAGTTCCCGTCAGAGTGCTACGTACTGGTGCACGCTCTGGGCTCATCCGTGCACGCTTGCTGGGTGCAAAAGAGGTCACAGGTCAGGTTATCACCTTCCTGGATGCACACGTTGAGTGCACAGAAGGTTGGCTGGAACCTTTGCTAGCACGAATTGCTGAGGACAGGTGAGTTGAACCTTTGTTTTTTCCAAGTTTTGTGGGTTTAAGAGTCACTTTGGTCTCTGATATCACTTTAGTGTGGATATCCACACCTTGGTTTCTGATATCATTTTTGTGTGGATATCCCTACCTTGGTTTCTGATATCACATTAGTGTGGATATCCACACCTTGGTCTCTGATATCACATTAGTGTGGATATCCCTACCTTGGTTTCTGATATCACCTTAGTGTGGATATCCTTGTGCATCACACACAAGTAGTTATCATATTCCAGTGAGAAATAATCTAGAATAATGAACAAGTGGATGTTGAGGTCATGGTTGCTAGGCAGCAACCATGACCTCATGATCTTCAACGTGTTGGTATAAAATACCGACACGTTGAAGATTAAGACACATGTGCAACAGTTGGTATCTTTATTGATGAAATGTTTCACTTACACATTAGACTTCAGTCAAATACAGAGGGAGCAGTAGTAGTGAAACAAAGATGATGTAATCAGTCCCTTAGCATGGAGAAGACTGCATCTTCATGGTCTGGAGCTGAATTCTTCAGGCTGAGGGACTGACCACCTTAAATACTTTTTCTACAAGGTTGATGGACTGATTATATCATCATGTCACTACTACACCTGCTGCCTCTGTATTTGACTGACGAAGCTTACTGTATAGGCAAAACGATTCATCAATAAAGATACTCAAATGTTGCATATGTTTCTTAATATCCCAGGAATTATATTTTGGATTTTGGTCACAGTTCTTTCATTTGCCACATTGTTAGATCCTCAAGAACTGGGTGACCTGGTGGGCCCAGCAGATGACCAGCAAGTTATATATTGTGAAACAGGACGAGGTTATTTGGACCATCTCCTTTAACAGAATGCCTGTGCGTCTGTCTCAGTCTGTCTGGTACTCTAAAAAGTATATTAAAATATGTAAAATTTGACATTTTGTCTCAATGAATTTTTAGGCAAAATATTTTTTTAATTTTAGTGGTGGAGATGAAATTCTCAGAAAATGCTGAAAAATCATTTAAAAAAAACTTGTAAAAAATACGAAAATTTGATGTATATTTGTGGTAGTAAGATTATCTTGTGTGTGTCACTGTGGTGACAGAGGCTCGAGCCCATACCACACTCGACAACATTACTTGGGTAAATATTTGTTTCCTATTTCTCTCTCTCCCCCTCCTTCTACTCCTTCCCTTCCCAGTCCCCCTCTCCATCCCCCGACCCCTCCCTTCTCCCTGTGTATATGTAGGGCAGAGGGGGGTTGTAATGTTATTACATGCATAATTGTGTATGCAGAACAAGTCACTTGGTGATGGAAATCTTTAGCTCTGGATCTTTCGTGCTCCCGTGCATCGTCAGGAGCTATAGAGTGTTGCAAGACTAGTAACAGATAAGGGAAATTCTGATGCAAGGCATAAACTTATCAGCTGGATGAGGTGTGTGAGGCAGTGTGAGTGTGGGGGAGGTGTGTGAGGCGGTGTGAGTGTGGGGGAGGTGTGTGAGGCAGTGTGGGTGTGGGGGGAGGTGTGTGAGGCAGTGTGGTGTGGGGGGAGGTGTGTGAGGCGGTGTGAGTGTGGGGGAGGTGCGTGAGGCGGTGTGAGTGTGGCTGAGGTGCGTGAGGCAGTGTGAGTGTGGGGGAGGTGTGTGAGGTGGTGTGAGTGTGGCTGAGGTGCGTGAGGCAGTGTGAGTGTGGGGGAGGTGTGTGAGGCGGTGTGAGTGTGGGGAGGTGTGTGAGGCAGTGTGGGTGTGGGGGAGGTGCGTGAGGCAGTGTGGG
>NC_069457.1:2233327-2278411 GCF_026875155.1 Cherax quadricarinatus
ATTTGGGTATATAGGTAAAATTGGAAAACTGTAATAGATAGAGTAGATAGTGCAATAATGATGAACAAGCAACACATGATGCAAAAAAACCACAAGGGGAGTTGAATGATAGCTCTAGGCCTTTTGTGTTGTAGTTAAAACATCATCAGGGGGAGTTGAGCGATAGCTCAACTCCCCCTGTGGTTGTTTTGCGTTTTATGTTACTTGTTTGCGATTATTGCATATGTTACTATGTCTGAGTATTGTACTTATGTGTACTTGTACCTAACTGACTTATTAAAGCACTCAGGTGTTTTACCTATTTTCACTGTTTTTTTTTTATATATATTCTGTGAGCAAAGTAACATTTATGGAGGGATTCAGAGAACCAGGTTAGTCAGACTCGAGTCCTGGAGGTGGGAAGTACAGTACCTGCACTCTAAAGGAGGGGTGTTGCAGTTTTTTAACTATAGTGTAGGCATGCCTCTGGCAAGACAGTCATAGAGTGAGTGACGATGAAAGCATTTCTTCTATTTTTGGGTCGCCCTGCCTTGGTGGGAAACGGCTGATGTGTTAATAAAAAGTGTGAAGACTATTTCTTGCTAGCTTTATTAAGTTTTATGTTTTTATTGCAGAACACGTGTGGTGTGCCCCATTATTGATGTCATCTCTGATGAAACCTTCGAGTATGTAACTGCTTCAGACATGACTTGGGGCGGTTTCAATTGGAAACTCAATTTCCGATGGTATGGAAAGATGTTTGTCTTATAGATTTGTAGACCTGTGGAGTAATCTCAGAATGTGTGAAATCATAATAATGTCGTTGCAAAGAAATCAGGGAATGGGCGGGATTTGAACCCATGGTGAGTCAGTCCTAACCTCCAGGCCAATGCGTTAATCTTATTAGAACCAGGTGGTTCTAATAAGATTCATTCAACTAGGTATGTTTCTGTATACCATAGGGAGGTTATCATGGGCCACCACTGTGATGACAAATGCAGGCATGGAAATATACCTAGCTGGATCAATCTGATTGTAGGTTACTGGCCAAGTGGTTAACACACTGGCCTATCAGTTTTACAACTCACTTGCCATTGGTTCAATCTCCAGCCATTTCATGATTTGTCTAATCAGTTCCTTCAAGGTTGAGCACCTTGATGCTAGAGTCCTTGTACAAAGGACTCTGTGATTACCTTTTTCTTCTTGTGTTTTACTTACCTTTCTTATAAACCTCTTCTATATATGTAGTAATAGTGGTTGAAAAAGTGTATAACAGAGACATTTTTCAATTGAATTAAAAAATGCAGTACAGTGGACCCCCGGTTAATGATATTTTTTCACTCCAGAAGTATGTTCGGGTGCCAGTACTGACCGAATTTGTTCCCATAAGAAATATTGTGAAGTAGATTAGTCCATTTCAGACCCCCAAACATACACGTACAAACGCACTTACATAAATACACTTACATAATTGGTCGCATTCGGAGGTTATCGTTATGTGGGGGTCCACTGTATATAGACGTATATAAGAGCTGATTGTATTTAATACAGTGGACCCCCGCTTTACGATCACCTCCCAAGCGACCAATTATGTAATGTTATTTGTGTAAGTGCGCTTTGTACGTGAGTTTGGGGTCTGAAATGGACTAATCTATTCACAATATCCTTATGGGAACAGATTCGTTTCAGTATTTCACCTGAACATTACTATTGGAATGAAATAATATCGTTAACACGGGTTCCACTGTACAGTGGACCCCCGCATAACGATTACCTCCAAATGTGACCAATTATGTAAGTGTATTTATGTAAGTGCATTTGTACGTGTATGTTTGAGGGTCTGAAATGGACTAATCTACTTCACAATATTTCTTATGGGAACAAATTCGGTCAGTACTGGCACCTGAACATACTTCTGGAGTGAAAAAATATTGTTAACCAGGGGTCCACTGTATATGTATCCATGGAAGCAGAACTAAGTTTATGATCTCCCATCTTAAGCCTTAAACTGTCCAAACAAATTTACATTCACATGTGTGGTGCTCCGAAAGTAGATTACGTTTTTTTTACATATTTTCAAATATAATAAAAAAAAGTAGATGAAAGTTTTTTTTACACGTTTTCAAATGTAAAAAAAAGAAAAGAAGATCTACTTTTTTTTACATACTTTTAAATGTTGAAAAAACGTAGATCTACGTTTGGGCAGTTTATGGGTTAAGTATTTTGCTTATCATAAAGGATCCCTGAAGGATACCTAGTCCCAGACCAGGCCTCCTTTTGGATCAGAGTCTGATCAACCAGGCTGTTATTGCTGCCCACACACAGTCCAAAGTATGAACCATAGCCCAGCTGATTGTGAACTAACTTGGACTTTGCTAAAAAAAAAAAAAAAATACTGTACTATCTCACAGTTTTATTCTTAATGGTGCATAACTGTACAGTACTGGACTTGCAACTACAATATTGGTGCTCAAAAATACGGTACTATCTGATAATAATAATACAGTGGACCCCCGGTTAACAATATTTTTTCATTCCAGAAGTATGTTCAGGTGCCAGTACTGACTGAATTTGTTCCCATAAGAAATATTGTGAAGTAGATTAGTCCATTTCAGACCCCCAAACATACACGTACAAACGCACTTACATAAATACACTTACATAATTGGTCGCATTCGAAGGTGATCGTTATGCGGGGGTCCACTGTACTTTATTTTGGCATGATACAGTGCTTATACAAAGGTGAATGACATTTATGTATGCATAGAGAAAGTCCCTTAACCCGTAAACGGTCCAAGCAGATCTACGTTCACATGTGTAGAGTTACAAAAGTAGATCTACGTTTTTTTACATATTTTAAAATATATATATAAAAAAAATTAGATCAAAGTTTTTTTTACACATTTTCAAATGTAAAAAAACAAAAAGAAGATCTACTTTTCTTACATATTTTCAAATGTTGAAAAAACGTTTATATACGTTTGGACCGTTTACGGGTTAATATGCAAACATTTCGAGTATGTAACTGTACAGTACCAAACTTGTAACTACAACATTGGTAATTCACTCACCAATACTCACATAGTTTGTTATATTAACAATATCACAGGATGCTTATTTAAGTACATTATATTTCGCAATCAAATTTCTGATTCTTTTCTGTCATCTCTATGAATCTGCAAGGTTTCATGTTGATAGAAAGTCTGTGAAAGTAGAGCCTGTGAATGAGGTGGCTGTGGGATATTTGTGAATTGTTGCAGCCACAGTATTGTGGGATATTTGTGAATTGTTGCAGCCACAGTATTGTGGGATATTTGTGAATTGTTGCAGCCACAGTATTGTGGGATATTTGTGAATTGTTGCAGCCACAGTATTGTGGGATATTTGTGAATTGTTGCAGCCACAGTATTGTGGGATATTTGTGAATTGTTGCAACAACAGTATTGTGGGATATTTGTGAATTGTTGCAGCCACAGTATTGTGGGATATTTGTGAATTGTTGCAACAACAGTATTGTGGGTAGTTGTGAATTGTTGCAAACAACAGTATTGTGGGATAGTTGTGAATTGTTGCAACAACAGTATTGTGGGATATTTGTGAATTGTTGCAACAACAGTATTGTGGGATAGTTGTGAATTGTTGCAACAACAGTATTGTGGGATATTTGTGAATTGTTGCAACAACAGTATTGTGGGATATTTGTGAATTGTTGCAGCCACAGTATTGTGGGATAGTTGTGAATTGTTGCAGCCACAGTATTGTGGGATATTTGTGAATTGTTGCAGCCACAGTATTGTGCGATAGTTGTGAATTGTTGCAGCCACAGTATTGTGGGATATTTGTGAATTGTTGCAGCCACAGTATTGTGGGATAGTTGTGAATTGTTGCAGCCACAGTATTGTGGGATATTTGTGAATTGTTGCAACAACAGTATTGTGGGTTGTAAATTGTTGCAACAACAGTATTGTGGGATAGCTGTGAATTGTTGCAGCCACAGTATTGTGGGGTAGTTGTAAAATATTGCAACAGCAGTATTGTGGGATAGTTTTGAATTGTTGCAGCTACAGTATTGTGGGTTGTGAATTGTTGCAGCCATGGCATTGAGATATTTCTTCTTGACTCAGGTATAGAGTACCACAGCGGGAGATGGAGAGACGAGGTGGAGACAGAACACAGCCTCTACGAACACCAACCATGGCCGGAGGATTATTTGCCATCGACAAGGATTACTTTGAGAAGATTGGTCGCTACGATGAAGGCATGGATATATGGGGAGGAGAAAATCTGGAAATGTCATTTAGGGTAAGTTTTTCTTTGCTGGAAATAAGTACGAATGGTTATCTAATCAGAAAGCTGTATCTATAGTATTAATATATTAAATTTAAATTTAATATGTATATTTCATAGAGAAGTTTAGCTAGCTCAAATATGCTGAATATATTAGGTTGTTAAATGTTTAATATTCTTCCATATTATTTATAAGTGTAATTGTATGATTTAATGTAATGTGACTTTTCGAGTGCGACTTTTCGAGTGCGACTTTTCGAGTGCGACTTTTCGAGTGCGACTTTTCGAGTGTGACTTTTCGAGTGTGACTTTTGAAGTGCGACTTGTACAGTGCCATCAGTTACTGATGATTGAATACCATTGATATATAAGATGTCATCAGTTATTCAACAGCAGAGTATATTAATTAATGACGACTACTTCATAAAAATGAAAGAGGGATTTAAAAGATGGGGGAACAAGAAAGAAATAATGAAGAAGAACGTCTCTCCTATCTTTTAAATCTCTCTCACTTTTATAAATCTTCTCTTATTGCTTCCAGGCATATAAAAACCAGTTTCACTTTGCACATAAATAGTATACAATACCAACAGGATAAAAATTAGACACGAGCAAAGTCTGGGTATCTTTACTGTAGACATTTGCCGTCCAGTGGCTTAATATACAGATTCAAGGACAATGGAAGACGGTAGAACTATATACAGTGGAACCTTGGTTTTTATATGCCCTAGCTTGTTTGTAAAACTATAGTTATTCTCCATAAAATGTATTTTTTGTTAATATTTTTGGCAAGACAGTGATGGAGTGAATGATGGTGAAAGTTTTTCTTTTTCGGGCCACCCTGCCTTGGTGGGAATCAGCCAGTGTGATAATAAAAAAAAAAAAAATTTTTGGATGTCTGGAATGGATTAATTAAATTTACATTATTTCTTATGGGAAATAACAAAAAATACATTTTATAGAGAATAACTATAGTTTTACAAACAAACTAGGGCATACAAAAACTTTGGTTCCACTGTACAAAAGACGAGGTGATCAGTCCCTCAGTCTTGGAGTTGGTGAAGACCACCGTAGTCTTGAAGACTCTGAAGCACGGCAAGAAGGTTGGCACTTGTATACTGGCATCAGGTGAGGGACGTGTAACAGACAAAGGCATTGTTGCTGGTAGGTGGGATTACCCAGTGGAAGTAGGTCATACCTGAGGAATAGGTTTCGAATCTTGGAGCCCGGCCATGGAGCAGGCTCGTCTGGTGCTAGCCCTTAGTTAAGATTGTGGAGGTGTCCTCTGAACCAAGATTTCGTGATGTTGCAGTGTTTGACAAGTCTGTACACAAATGGTATACAATACCGATAAAATTTTGGTGTAGATTTTTGTCAGCCACCTGTCAGTTGATCAGCGTTTCTGTCTGAATTAGCACAAAGCACGTGCGGTTTTACACATTTGGAGAGTGGTGAACATACATTTTTGGGGCCCTGAAATTTGAACTGTTATAGAGGCCCCTTCACAATCAGCAACAAGGTCTGGGTAACCACTATTATCTTCAGTGGGGTAATTATTTTAACTATTGTTTTCTATTGAATTATGCTATACAGTGGACCCCCGGTTTATGATATTATTTCATTCCAGAAGTATGTTCAGGTGCCAGTACTGACCGAATTTGTTCCCATAAGGAATATTGTGAATTAGATTAGTCCATTTCAGACCCCGAAACATACACGTACAAACGCACATAAATACACTTACATAATTGGTCGCATTGGGAGCTGATCGTAAACTGGGGGTCCACTGTATTATTATTTTTAAAATCCCTCCTCATACAGTAGACCAAAAATTTTTAAACAATGCAGACTAAAGTCACTTCTGGGGCCCCTCCAGGATCAGGGGCCCCTCCAGGATCAGGGGCCCCTCCAGGATCAGGGGCCCCTCCAGGATCAGGGACCCTCAAGCTTAAGCATCATTAGTTTCAGAGTAGCTTTTTTATTTATTTTTTGTTTTGCCTTTTATTTGTGTTGCATGGTTGCAAGATGAGATTTTTCATAATGCAACAGTTCTAAGAATACAGTGAACTGTCTTATAAAGTTCCTGTAAGTTATGCAATTTTTGGGAAATGTTATTTAAAAAAGGCATTGAAAACTGAAAATATACAAAAAGACTTTTATTATACATAATGTTCAATTTTGGATGCACTTTTTTCAATTGCATTTGCAAAATGTTGCACTATATATATATTTGCTTTGCAAGAGATCTTACTGTATATAAAAAATCACCAGCATATAGAATTTAAGTTATTGCAAAAACTTTAGTGAGGTTATGTTATTACAAAAGACTCTAAAAAGGTATTTTATGTTATTGCAAAAGATTTTAATGAATGAGGGTTGGACAGAATAATATAAAAACCTTGTTATTATCGCTTTTTATTTTCAATATGGAGTTGTTCCTCCATTTGTACCAATTTGGCAAGAAATTGATTCATATAGCATTTAAACAGCATCCAGTGGAATTTTTGAGCTATTCCTCAAGCAAAATCTGTTCAAACTCTTCCTAAGACAACAATGGAGGAAATCGGTTCCTGACTTGCTGTTGCAGTTGACCACATAGATGCTCCATAATACTATTTAGATCCGGTGATTGTAGGGGTCAGTCCAAGTGTTCGACTTCACTTTCATGTTCTTCATGATAATTTTGAGCAACTCTAGCGGTGTGAGCTGGTACATTATTGTCTTGGAAGATGACACATGTAAATTGATTATTAAGTCGTTCAACAGTTCGACATGTTGTATAGTGGTACCTTGAGTTACGAACTTAATTCGTTCTGGAAGACTGCTCGAGTGCCGATACTGAACGAATTTGTTCCCATAAGGAATAATGTAAATTAGATTAGTCCGTCTCAGACTCCTTTCAAAAATACACTTACATAATTGTTCGAGTTGGGAGCTGTTCGAAACTCGAGGTACCACTGTATTAATGTTGGTAGAATTACCAGCAATATGCTAGGTAAAAGGACACAAGAGCAACTAATGTGACATTTTATTGTAGCAATGTTTTGCTTTACAGGAACTTTGTCAAGCCTTTGACAAAGTTCCTGGAGAGCAAAACGCTTCCACAATAAAATGTCACGTTAGTTGCACTTGTGTCCTTTTTACCTAACAATAGTTCAATCAGCAGGTGTTCATATTATTTTGTCCAAAAGACTTTAGTGAGGTAATTTATGAGATAGTGTAATGGTATGGTGACCTGGGCGGTGTTCAGATCTGGCAGTGTGGAGGCACGCTGGAGATCATCCCCTGCTCACATGTTGGTCATGTGTTTCGGGACAAGTCACCTTATTCCTTCCCGGGAGGCGTCGTCAACGTGGTCATGAAGAATTCGGCCCGTGTGGCTGAGGTCTGGATGGACGAGTGGCGAGACTTTTTCTTTGAGATGAATCCAGGTACCCCCCACCCCCCTCCCCTAGGTCTTTTCTGCCTAGGTTCCTGCCAAATACCCACTAAGACCTAACCTAACCTACCAAACAGGCTGATGATGACCCTCAGTGATTCACCTCTCACCAGACAAGACCCATCACAAGGTCACTATTAACACTTTCTTACAGGGCTGTATAGAAGACTTTCACTCATTTTCCTTGGCTGCAAAAACCTTAAAAAGACAGCATTCTCTCTCTCTTTAAAGTCTCCTACAGACATAATAAACGCTGTGATCATATAACGTAAAGGTATGTAATCTTCTCTGTTTTTTTTTTTTTGCCTGCTTTCTCATAATCTCCACATGATAACTACTGCGTTGCCAACAAGTATTCAAGTCGCCTTTTGTAAATATTGTCTGCATATCTTGAGCAGTGATGCTGGTAGTGGTGAATGCAGATACATAAATGCGATTGTTTACAGGGTAGGTGATGAGCCGAATGAAAAATATTTAAATACAGTTACAATATCCTGGATCAGAAGAAGCGCTTGTACTGGCATGGGTAAACTTCCATGGAGAAAATAAAACAGATGATATGTATATACATGAAATGATAAATTCAGTTTGTGTCATGGAGATCGATCTTTCACAAATCATGAGATACACAAATTACTCTGTCAGGCTTCCACATTTGAAGATGGGAAGAGTTTTTGTGCATTTCAACCTAAAATCTACTACAGTAGTGTATATTTTAGCCTACAGTAGTGTATATGTGAACCTACAATTGAGGTCCTCTTCAGTAGTGCGATATATTGCTTATGTACAGCATATATTGATCTGCAACTGGGGTTGTCTAGAGCAAAAAAATAACTTCAATTCCAGATTGTTTCTTATTTCCTCCATTTGGATTTGTTTATGCCATTTATTTGAATTCCACTTTGTGTTTAGTCATAATAAATTTTTTAAATGATATAATTAAATATGTCCAGAATGTTGTAAATGCATACCACCAATACTAACAAAATTGATATTGCATTACTACTCTTATAAGTGCATCTCTTACTAACACATATTTGATATCCTTACAGATATAGTTTTAGTTTAGTAGATAAAAATTTTATTGGATGTTACTGAAGGAAGATTCTGAGTCCTCTATTATCAATTATATATTTTTAATGCAGAATTTTTGACCATTTAAATTGAAAATAAAAATTCGTAACACCATATTTTCCGGCATGTAAGGTGCACGAGCATATAAGACAGCATTTCCAAGCAGTTATAACATAATGTTAGTAAACAGCTGCTAAAGTGTAACACAAGACTTAACCTTGACCCTGACCTTGAGCATATAAGGTGCAGGATGATTTTCCAAGACTTTTTGTGGGAAAAAATGCGTGCTTTATATGCCAGAAAATAGTATACGTATAGTGGTTTTGTTTGTAAGTGGGAAGTGGTCTAATTATTTTTTATGTTGATAATATATGCTCAGAATACCTGAAAGCAATAGCCACAATATATACACTAAGTTGAGAACTGTATAGATGTTAAATATAGCAGCTTTGGGAGGTGGTGGACTACCGAGTACATGCTTAGCCATGGCCTGGGTGTGGAGGTTCTTGGGTGTGAGGTACAGGCTGTATATGGGACTCCCACCAGTCACACTAGCAACCTCTCCCAGCACCGCTTGGCTCACGTGAGGCTGACTCATCATCCTACAGGTGTGGATGTGTGGAGGGACGCTAGAGATCTCCACTTGTTCCCACGTGGGTCACGTGTTCCGCAAGTCCACCCCTTACACGTTCCCAGGGGGCACTTCCAAAATTGTTAACAAAAACAACGCGCGTCTCGCCGAGGTGTGGTTGGACGACTGGAAAGAATTCTATTACAGCATTAACCCAGGTCAGGCTGCATGCTTGCCTCCCACCCTGGCCTCTTGCACGTGCCTCATACCATCACCACCATTGCTTCTTCACCCCAACTCAGTGGCAAATTAATATGGCAAAAGAGGCAGTTGCCTCTGGACACCCAGATATGAGAGGGGCCCCAAGGCTACATTTTTGTACAAAATTGCTTTAATGGAACAAAAGAAACAATTTTGATACAGGTGCTCCTTGATTTATGATGGAGTTATGTTCCAAAGAACCCATCATAAGTTGAAAATACAATAAGTTGAATTTGAATATATGATAAATTAATAAATAAATAACTGCTGACAATGATAGTAAATACAAATATTACGTAACGTACATTCAGTAGTCTAAAAGTAAATATATGAATATAAGATACTTATCAATAAATGTATAGTAATGTACTGAAGGCTATCTACGCACCATGTAAAGTCAAAATACACAAATAACCCGCACTAAAAGACGAAGCTTACGACGACGTTTCGGTCCGACTTGGAATTGACAAAGTCACGGACTATGTATGTCCAAGTCGGACCGAAAGTCGTCAAGCTTCTGTTTATGTGCGGGTTATTTGTGTACGTCATCCGTATTGTGCCTTTTTGTATTTAAAGTCAAAATATCGTAAGTTGAACCATTGTAAAATGAGGAGCATCTGTGCTTGTAATTTTAAAATGCATCAATTTTTTTCAATTTTAAGCATGTACAGTAAACTCTTGATATAATGGAGTCATAGAGGACATTGTCTGAGTGTCTCTAATCAGAATAATACGTATTAAAAAAGGATCCCAGAAGTGGGTTGAAATATACAGATGAGTTAATCTTTTGAGTTTCTGTCTCCATGTGGGTTATTATTGAGCACTGACAAGTGTTCATTATACTTCCTTTAATAATTCGTACATAAAAATTCAGAGCAGTACTATACTGTATACAATAAGTCCTTGACTTACGAACATGTTAAGAATTTTCTGTATTGCGCATAAATTTTTTTTTTTTTATTACAACAAACCAGCTGTATCCCACCAAGGCGGGGTGGCCCATAAAGAAGAACAAAAGTTTCTCTTTTTAAATTTAGTGAATTTATACAGGAAAAGGTTACTAGCCCCTTGCTCCCGGCGTTTTAGTCACCTCTTACAACATGCATGGCTTACGGAGGAAGAATTCTGTTCCACTTCTCTATGGAGATAAGAGGAAATAGACAAGAACAAGAACTAGAAAGAAAATAGAAAAAACCCAGAGGGGTGTGTATATATATGCTTGTACATGTATGTGTAGTGTGACCTAAGTGTAAGTAGAAGTAGCAAGACGTACCTGAAACCTTGCATGTTTATGAGACAGAAAAATGGACACCAACAATCCTACCATCATGTAAAACAATTACAGGCTTTCGTTTTACACTCACTTGGCAGGACGGTAGTACCTCCCTGGGTGGTTGCTGTCTACCAACCTACTACCACAGGATGGTAGTACCTCTCTGGGTGGTTGTTGTCTACCAACCTACTACCACAGGATGGTAGTACCTCCCTGGTGGTTTTTTGTCTACCAACCTACTACCACAGGACAAATAGTACCTCCCTGGGTGGTTGTTGTCTACCAACCTACTACCACAGGATGGTAAGTACCTCCCTGGGTGGTTGTTGTCTACCAAACCCACTACCATTGGATGGTAGTACCTCCCCGGGTGGTTGTTTGTCTACCAACCTACTACCACAGGATGGTAGTACCTCCCTGGGTGGTTGTTGTCTACCAACCTACTACCATAGGATGGTAGTACCTCCCTGGGTGGTTGTTGTCTACCAAACCCACTACCACAGGATGGTAGTACCTCCCTGGGTGGTTGTTGTCTACCAACCTACTACCACAGGATGGTAGTACCTCCCTGGGCAGTTTTGTCTACCAACCTACTACCACAAAGGGTGGTAGTACCTCCCTGGGGGGTTGTTGTCTACCACCTACTAAACCCCAGGATGGTAGTACCTCCCTGGGCAGTTGTTGTCTACCAACCTACTACCACAGGATGGTAGTACCTCCCTGGGTGGTTGCTGTCTACCAACCTACTACCAAGGATGGTAGTACCCCCCTGGGCAGTTGTTGTCTACCAACCCCCACTACCACAGGAGGTAGTACCTCCCTGGGGAGTTGTTGTCTACCAACCTACTACCACAGGATGGTAGTACCTCTCTGGGCAGTTGTTGTCTACCAACCTACTACCACAGGACGGTAGTAAACCCCCCTGGGTGGTTGTTGTCTACCAACCTACTACCACAGGATGGTAGTACCTCCCTGGGTGGTTGTTGTCTACCAACCTACTACCCACAGGGTGGTAGTACCTCCCTGGGTGGGTTTTTGTCTACCAACCTACTACCACAGATGGTAGTACCTCCCTGGGTGGTGTTGTCTACCAACCTACTACCACAGGATGGTAGTACCTCCCTGGGGGGTTGTTGTCTACCAACCTACTACCACAGGATGGTAGTACCTTTCCCCGGGTGGTTGTTGTCTACCAACCTACTACCACAGGATGGGGAGTACCTCCCTGGGGGGTTGTTGTCTACCAACCTACTACCACAGGATGGTAGTACCTCCCTGGGTGGTTGTTGTCACCAACCTACTACCACAGGATGGTAGTACCTCCCTGGGTGGTGTTGTCTACCAACCTACTACCACAGGATGGTAGTTTCCCCCCTGGGTGGTTGTTGTCTACCAACCTACTACCACAGGATGGTAGTACCTCCCTGGGTGGTTGTTGTCTACCAACCACTACCACAGGATGGTAGTACTCCCTGGGTGGTTGTTGTCTACCACCTACTACCACAGGATGGGAGTACCTCCCTGGGTGGTTGTTGTCTACCAACCTACTACCCCAGGATGGTAGTACCTCCCCGGGTGGTTGTTTTTCTACCAACCCCACTACCACAGGACAGTAGTTTCCTCCCTGGGGGGGTTGCTGTCTACCAACCTACTACCACAGGACGGGAGTACCCCCTGGGTGGTTGTTGTCTACCAACCTACTACCACAGGACGGTAGTACCTCCCTGGGTGGTTGTTTTTCTACCAACCTACTACCACAGGATGGTAGACCCCCCCGGGTGGTTGTTGTCTACCAACCTACTACCACAGGACGGTAGTACCTCCCTGGGCAGTTTGCCGTCTACCAACCTACTACCACAGGATGGTAGTACCTCCCTGGGTGGTTGTTGTCTACCAAACCCACACCACAGGACGGTAGTACCTCCCTGGGTGGTTGTTTGTTACCAACCTACACCACAGGACGGTAGTACCTCCCTGGGCAGTTGCTGTCTACCAACCTACTACCACAGGATGGAAATACCCCCTGGTGGTTGTTGCTACCAAACCCACTACCACAGGATGGTAGTACCTCCCTGGGGGGTTGTTGTCTACCAACCTACTACCCCCAGGACGGTAGTACCTCCCTGGGCAGTTGCTGTCTACCAACCTACTACCAAGGATGGTAGTACCTCCCCGGGTGGTTGTTGTCTACCAACCTACTACCACAGGGTGGTAGTACCTCCCTGGTGGGTTTTTGTCTACCAACCTACTACCACAGGACGGTAGTACCTCCCTGGGCGTTGCTGTCTACCAACCTACTACCACAGGATGGTAGTACCTCCCTGGGTGGTTGCTGTCTACCAACCTACTACCACAGGATGGTAGTACCTCCCTGGGTGGTTGTTGTCTACCAACCTACTACCACAGGACGGTAGTACCTCCCTGGTGGTTGTTGTCTACCAACCTACTACCCAGGACGGTAGTACCCCCTGGGTGGGTTTTTGTCTACCAACCTACTACCACAGGGCGGGAGTACCTCCCTGGGTGGTTGTTGTCTACCAACCTATACCACAGGATGGTAGTACCTCCCTGGGTGGTTGTTGTCTACCAACCTACTACCACAGGACGGTAGTACCTCCCTGGGTGGTTGTTGTCTACCAACCTACTACCACAGGACGGTAGTACCTCCCTGGGTGGTTGTCTACCAACGTACTACCTACAAAAATTCAGAAATATTGCAATAATTATTAAAAATAAAGGCATTTTGAAACACAATTAACCCCATGGAATTTGTTATTTTAGAAATCACTTACATCGAGGTCCATTATAACTCCTGTAATCATAATAACACAATTACAAATAAACCATGAAGTTTCTGTGCATAAGCCACTGGTCTAGTGGCTTATGCACTGGCCTGGAGTTTTATAACTCACTCGCCATGGATTGTAACCCGCCTGTTCTGTGGTTTGGATGGTCCATTATATTGAGAGGTTAGTGTGTGTTGCTCTAGGGTCCACTTGCTCTTAGTCTGCCACTGCCTCACTTATCACTGTAGATAGCAGCACCTGCACTAATCCAACACTTACCCCACGTCTCACTGGCTTATTGTTTTACCACCACCTCTCACCCCTATCTCTAGTATGTGTGTATTATAAATCAGTGCACTTCTCTGACATTTACGTGATATTTTTGTTTCACTTATTTTATAACTATGTAATACTCATAACTCTCAGCAGCTCCATGGGGAAGCGGAGAAGAATTCTTCCTTCATAAGCCATGCGTGTTGAAAGAAGCAACTAAAATGCCGGGAGCAAGGGGCTAATATCCCCTTCTTCTGTATGCATTGCTAAATGTCAAAAGAAGAACTTTTGTTTTCTTTTTAGGTCACCCTGCCTTGCTGGGAGACAGCCAGTGTGTCGAAAAAAAAAATTCTCGTCTACTTATAATAAAGTACTATTTCTATAAAATCAAGTACAGTAGTACCTTAAATAGTTAGGATAATTGACATATATAAACTACTTTATAAAAAGACCCTTATTATGCTTGGCATTTAGGCAGCCTTAACTCTAAAATATGATTACCATTACACGAAAATAAGAATATATAGCTTTTATTATATTGGAGGTATTTAGTAATGCAATAAAAGAAATGTAATTATTGATACACTAAGGATGGAGTTAGCTATGTACTTGAGTTGATGGATTGATGGAACAAGAACAGGAATAATATGGTATAAGATAATATAGTTTACATGTAATAAAACAGTGTTAGGCACTAAAGAAAGCCACTAATAAGCAAATCATTTTGGGCAAATTAATTCTAATGCTTAGATATTACTTAAGATTTAGACACAGACTATTAGGAATTTTTATATGCATACTAAGGGGCTCTCTTTATGCACACTTACATGTCACCCATCTCTATATAAACACTGTTTCATGTTGCAATAAAGAATCTTTAGTCTTTAATCATAAGTACAATCAGAAAGGTAGCTAATGAACAAATGGTCAGATACAAAAGTACATCTTCGTCTTTCAACGCACTGGCCGTATTCTACTGAGTGGGGTAGGAAAAACAAAAGTTTCTCCTTTTACATTTAGTAATATATACAGGAGAAGGGGTTACTAGCCCCTTGCTCCTGGCATTTTAGTCGCCTCTTACAACACGCATGGCTTATGGAGGAAGAATTCTGTTCCACTTCCCCATGGAGATAACAGAAAATAAACAAGAACAAGAAATAATAAGAAAATAGAAGAAATCCCAGAGGGGTGTGTATATATATTCTTCTTTCAACAAACTGGTCGTATCCCACTGAGGCAGGGTGGCCCAAAAAGAAAAACAAAAGTTTCTCTTTTCAAATTTAGTAATTTATACAGGAGAAGGGGTTACTAGCCCCTTGCTCCCGGCATTTTAGTCGCCTCTTACAACACGCATGGATTACGGAGGAAGAATTCTGTTCCACTTCCCCATGGAGAACAAAAGTACATCTTTCAACATACCAGCCGTATCCCACTGAGGTGGGGTGGCCCAAAAGAAAAAACAAAAGTTTCTCTTTTCAAATTTAGTAATTTATACAGGAGAAGGGGTTACTAGCCCCTTGCTCCCGGCATTTTAGTCGCCTCTTACAACACGCATGGCTTACGGAGGAAGAATTCTGTTCCACTTCCCCATGGAGGTAAGAGGAAATAAACAAGAACAAGAACTAGAAAGAAAATAGAAGAAAACCCAGAGGGGTGTGTTATATATTATGCTTGTACATTGTATTGTGTGTGACCCAGATGGCAGAAGAAGTGGCAAAAGACATACCTGAAAATCTTGTCATATTTATGAGAATCAGACAAAAGACACAGCAACCTACATCATGTAAAACAATTACAGGCTTTCGTTTTACACTCACTTGGCAGGACGATAGTAGCTCCCTGGGTGGTTGTTGTCTACCAACCTACTACCTAGAAACAAAAGTACATATTATGTATTATTTCAAACTGATTCAACAATCTTCAGTTTTGTGAAGTGGTTGAAAAGAGGTGGTGAAGATACAGAAAGTTACTTAGTTGCAGTATAAATACAGTGGGATAAGATGTGTTATGAATTATATATGGAAGTTGAAGGAAGACTGGAAGAACGAACAGAGCTGAGTGGAAGTTGGTTTTGTTTGACATAGCATATTACTATCTCAGTTATGTTAAAAAAGATGCTTTTTAACATTAGCTCTGAATCGGTTGGCAGGTAAGAGGATTTTGATGCATCAGGCAGGGTGTTCACTTGCCATGGGTTCAACCCCACCCAGGATAGCCTGAGGTAGGGAGTGTTAGCCATCCAGGATAACTGGGTAGTGAGTGTTAGCCACCCAGGATAACCTGGGGTAGGGAGTGTTAACCATCCAGGATAACCCAAGAAAGTCAGTGTGTTATCAAGGACTTTCTTATTTCCATTGTAGTTCTTCAGTCTTGTCCCCGAGGATGTCACCCATATCAGTCCACTAACACTCAGGTACCTACTTACTACTAGGTGAACAGGGACAGAAGGTGTAAAGTAGCTAACACCTAGGTACCTACTTACTACTAGGTGAACAGGGACAGCAGGTGTAAGGAAACACGCCCAATGTTTCCACCTGGCTGGTGATCGAACCACAAACACTCAGTGTACAAGGCAAGAGCGTTACCAACCCAGTGTGGGCTTTTGTCGAACTATTCCAGCCATGTTATTGCAACTCATTATCCCGTATTTTATCACTGTTTTCTGTACCAATTTGTACATTTCTACACCATCACAGCACTAACACTGGCTTATTAGAGAGCTTCTAGCTTGTAGCTGCACTAACTGGTTACCTGAATGACCATTTCTTAAAACACTTTTTATCTTGTTAATGCAAAGAGATTTATAACTTGCTTGAGTTATCTAATGCTTTATTTATTAAAGCTGTACAAAATAAAAATTTTGCACCAATAAAGCAGAACTTCTCTTTATTATTTGTACTATTTATCTGTGTACTAGGTATTACAAAGTAAAGACTTTGATTTATAACTTGCCTGATTTATCTAATACTTTATTATCTTCTAAAGATCTACAAAATAATAGTTTTGCACCAATAAAGGGGAACACAACACAAACTCTTTATTATCTTTGAACTAGACATCCTTTACAAAATAAAGACTTACACAGCCCTCAAAAAAGCTCCCCTATTTAGTGCAATGTTTTTTTTATAAATGCAATTAAAAAAATCCATCCAAAACTGAAATGCACAGGAAGAGGCCTTCATGGTATGTGCAGTTTAATTTTGCATGTGCTGTATCAATTGCATTTGCAAAAAAGAAATAAATAAAATAGTTTTACAAGAACTTACTGTGTCTGCTGCTTAAGGCTGGATCGTACACTGATACCAGTGGGTGATTGTAGTGGGTGGTTGTTGTGGGTGGTTGTAATGATTGAGTATAGTGGGTGATTCCAGTTGGTAATCCCAATGGGTGACCCCAGTGGGTGATCCCAGTGGGTGATCCCAGTGGGTGACCCCAATGGGTGAAATGATTTATGAAGTGCTGGATGAAATTTCCAGTGGGTAAGACATCTACTCACGAAATCGTAATGACACGATTGCAAACAAACCATTCCCCCGGCCGGGATTGAATCCGCGGTCATAGAGTCTCAAAACTCCAGCCTGACGGGCTGGAGTTTTGAGACTCTATGACCGTGGGTTCAATCCCGGCCGGGGGTATGGTTGGTAAGACATCTAAATAAAAGATTCTTCAGTGGTACAAGGACCTTTCAACCACTGTTTTCACAATAATGAACATGGGTCAATATTGCACATACATCCATTTCTTGTACCAACAATCCATTCTTGTTCCAATAACTTATTCTTGTACCAAGAGTGACAGTCTATTCTTGTTCCAGTAACTTGCTTTCATACCAAGAGTGACACACACTATTCTTGTACCAATAACTTATTCTCGTATCAAGAGTGACACATGTCAGCCATTCTTAGTTGTTTGTTGTTGATTTGTTATGTTCTAAGCATATTTATATTACCTGTATTTGTGGGCAGTGGCTTCCATCCAACATCAATAACCACTCATAACAATATAAGAGTGCTCCATTTATACAGCAGGTTAGGTTCTAGGCTACTGCTGTAAAGGAGGGCCCTGCTTATACAGCAGGTTAGGTTTCAGGCTACTGCTGTAAAGGAGGGCTCCATTTATACAGCAGGTTAGGTTCTAGGCTGCTGCTGTAAAGGAGGGCCCTGCTTATACAGCAGGTTAGGTTCTAGGCTACTTCTGTAAAGGAGGGTTCCATTTATACAGCAGGTTAGGTTCTAGGCTACTGCTGTAAAGGAGGGCCCTGCTTATTCAGCAGGTTAGGTTCTAGGCTACTGCTGTAAAGGAGGGCCCTGCTTATTCAGCAGGTTAGGTTCTAGGCTACTTCTGTAAAGGAGGGTTCCATTTATACAGCAGGTTAGGTTCTAGGCTACTGCTGTAAAGGAGTGCTCCACTTATACAGCAGGTTAGGTTCCAGGCTACTGCTGTAAAGGAGGGCTCCATTTATACAGCAGGTTAGGTTCCAGGCTACTGCTGTAAAGGAGGGCCCAGCTTATACAGCAGGTCAGGTTCTAGGCTGCTGCTGTAAAGGAGGGCCCAGCTTATATAGCAGGTCAGGTTCTAGGCTGCTGTTGTAAAGGAGGGCCCAGCTTATACAGCAGGTCAGGTTCTAGGCTGCTGTTGTAAAGGAGGGCCCAGCTTATACAGCAGGTTAGGTTCCAGGCTACTGCTGTAAAGGAGGGCCCAGCTTATACAGCAGGTAAGGTTCCAGGCTACTGCTGTAAAGGAGGGCCCAGCTTATACAGCAGGTTAGGTTCCAGGCTACTGCTGTAAAGGAGGGCCCAGCTTATACAGCAGGTTAGGTTTTCCAGGCTACTGCTGTAAAGGAGGGCCCAGCTTATACAGCAGGTCAGGTTCTAGGCTACTGCTGTAAAGGAGGGCCCAGCTTATACAGCAGGTTAGGTTCCAGGCTACTGCTGTAAAGGAGGGCCCAGCTTATACAGCAGGTTAGGTTCCAGGCTACTGCTGTAAAGGAGGGCCCAGCTTATACAGCAGGTCAGGTTCTAGGCTACTGCTGTAAAGGAGGCCCAGCTTATACAGCAGGTTAGGTTCCAGGCTACTGCTGTAAAGGAGGGCCCAGCTTATACAGCAGGTCAGGTTCTAGGCTACTGCTGTAAAGGAGGGCCCAGCTTATACAGCAGGTCAGGTTCCAGGCTACTATGCTGTAAAGGAGGGCCCAGCTTATACAGCAGGTTAGGTTCCAGGCTACTGCTGTAAAGGAGAGCCCAGCTTATACAGCAGGTTAGGTTCCAGGCTACTGCTGTAAAGGAGGGCCCAGCTTATACAGCAGGTTAGGTTCTAGGCTACTGCTGTAAAGGAGGGCCCAGCTTATACAGCAGGTTAGGTTCCAGGCTACTGCTGTAAAGGAGAGCCCAGCTTATACAGCAGGTTAGGTTCCAGGCTACTGCTGTAAAGGAGGGCCCAGCTTATACAGCAGGTCAGGTTCCAGGCTACTGCTGTAAAGGAGAGCCCAGCTTATACAGCAGGTCAGGTTCTTGGCTGCTGCTGTAAAGCAAAAGTTGCTGTAAGGTGAAACATATAAAAGTCTGATAACATTTACATTATCATGTATTAAGTGATCAATAGAGCTAGGTCTAAAAAATACAAATACAGTGCACACATTACTTACCTTAAAATATTTTCGTCCTTAGCTTATAGTGAGTGGTGAATATATTTATTGTAGGAAGTCTGAATAAATGAAGAATGACTCTAGTTGAAAACGGCTGTATTTTTAAAATGCTGTAAAACGAAGCGCTATACAGCGGGGCGCTGTAAAGAAGGGCGTTCCTTAATCGTATTTTTACTTCTGAATATACACATAGTCATTAGTTCTAATTTTCTATCTTTCTGTCTTTTTGTTGGTACAATTATGAACTATTATAGAATACAGTGGACCCTCAAATTTAGTCGTGCCGTTTCTGTATGCAAAACTATTTTTATTATCTATAAAATGTATTTTTTGTTAATATTTTTGGGAGTCTGGAATGGTTTAATTGGATTTACATTATTTCCTATGGGAAATATTAACAAAAAATACATTTTATAGATAAAAATAGTTTTGCATACAGAAATGGCACTACTAAATTCGAGGGTCCACTGTATTTGTAACTATTCACATTTGCATGTACTACTGTTCTATGATAGGAGAATTTCTGCTTTATAATTTAAGACTTTATATATGCTTTAAGCTGCTAAATATACCCAGACATATTGGTATGTGGTAATAATGTCAGAGTTGTATCATTCACAGGGATCATTGCCATTAATATCAAGAACAACAAAATCCTCATCCTTATTCCATCCTTACCTTATTTATTCCATCTTGTAAACCTTGAAAATAATATTAATAATAGTAATAATAATAATAATAATGATAATGATAAAAACTTTTGTTTTTGAGTAATGTTTGGCTTAAACATATTTTAGAAATGTGTGATAATGACTAAAAATATTAAGTTTAATGTGTTTGATTTTATAACTAATATAATATAGTATAGATTGCACTAGTATTTCATTGTATAACGATTTATATCTAAATGATATCTAGGTGCACGAAGTGTTGATTACGGTGATGTTAGTTCCCGACGCAAGTTACGGAAAGACCTCAAGTGTAAAAGCTTCCGCTGGTTCCTGGAGAACATCTACCCAGAGTCACAGATGCCATTGGATTATTACTACTTGGGAGAGGTATGTTACAGATTTGTATTAGCATTGTCAGATGGTTTGTGGCTGCATAAGGATCATTAAGACTACATTTCACCTGTTCGCCAACAGTTAAGATTAGTACAGGTGCTGCTCAACATACGATGATTTGACTTATGATATCTTGACTTTATGATGATTTGACTTACGATATGTATTTCAAATTTACGATGGTACAAGAGCACCATCGTAAAGAAACTTAATTATCCAGCAAGAAGGCAACAAGTCCTTAACTTGCTATTCATTTATATTTACTTTTCAATACTGGCATTTAGTTAGTTACAGTAATTATCTGTCGGAACATAACCCCATTGAAATTTAAGGACCACCTGTATGGTATGTATCTACGAGAATTTGTACTAGTGTTGTCGGCTGGTTTATTGACTGTGTAAGCTCATTAAGACATCATTTCACCTGTATACCAACAGTTGAGACTATGTATATACATGTATGTATATATATATACATGTACATATATATATATATATATATGCAATAAGATCACAGTAAACAGGTGATTTCAAAATATGCAAAACAACCACTCTGAAAGAATAGAGAAATTCCAAGCGCTTTCGTGACTACTCACATTATTCCTTGATAATGTGAGTAGTCACGAAAGCGCTTGGAATTTCTCTATTCTTTCAGAGTGGTTGTTTTGCATATATATATATATATATATATATAATATAATATATATATATGTATATATATATATATATATATCTTTCTTTCTTTCAACACACCGGCCGTATCCACCGAGGCGGGGTGGCCCAAAAGGAAAAACGAAAGTTTCTCCTTTTACATTTAGTAATATATACAGGAGAAGAGGTTACTAGCCCCTTTCCCCGCATTTAGTTGCCTCTTACAACACGCATGGCTTACGGAGGAAGAATTCTGTTCCACTTCCCCATGGAGATAAGAGGAAATAAAAAAATAAGAACTAGAAAGAAAATAGAAGAACACCCAGGGGTGTGCATCATTGACTTGTACATGTATGTGTATGTGACTAAGTGTAAGTAGAGTAGCAAGACGTACCTGAAATCTTGCATGTTCATGAGACAGAAAAAAGGACACCACAATCTACCATCATGTAAAACAATTACAGGCTTTCGTTTTACACTCACTTGGCAGGACTTTAGTACCTCCCTGGAGGTTGCTGTCTACCAACCTACTACCTATATATATATATATATAATATATATATATATATATATATATATAATATATAAAGACTTGTGTTAGTGTTGTTGGTTGGTTTTTCGGCCACACAAAAATCAACAAGACCGCATTTCACCTGTTCACCGCCAGTAAACAATATTTTAATCTCCGAAATAAGGATATAAAGTGAGCTCAGTGTGTGTGGGGGGAGGGGGAGGGGGAGGGTTGAATGATAACTCTAGGCTTTTTGTGTTGCACTCAGTACATCAGGAGCTTGCAGTGTTGCAGCAATAAGATAAGATTTCGTTTGGATTTTTAACCCCGCAGGGTTAGCCACCCAGGATAACCCAAGAAAGTCAGTGCATCGAGGACTACCTGTCTTATTTCCATTGGGGTCCTCAATCTTGTCCCCCAGGATGCGACCCGCACCAGTCGACTAACACCCTGGTACCTACGTGGTGCTAGGTGAACAGGACAACAGGTGTAAGGAAAAGCGTTGAAATGTTTCTACCCCGTTGGGAATCGAACCGGGCCCTCCGTGTGTGAAGCGAGAGCTTTGCCAACAAGGCCACAGGGTCACCCAGTGAGTAGGAAGTCCAAGCAGATTAGTTCAGGTAATTTGCTTGGGCTTCCTAATCATTTCTGCAACATTGCAAGCTCCTGATAAATGTGTTGATTGTAACACGAAAGGCCTAGAGCTATCATTCACCTCCAACTGTGGTTAGGTTAGATATGGTTTGTCAGGAAATAGAGGAAGCATTTCTTGATGATGGTCTTACTGAGATGATGACCTGCAGCTGAAGCTTTTGGTCCTCTGACCAAGGCCTTCCGCTGGCTTACCACTCCACCTCTTTAAAAACAATGGCTATAATTGTGATTACTTTGCATACTATTCAATTTTGGATGTGCCTTTTCAGTTGCAGTTGCAAAAAATTGCACTATATATACATAATAGGAAATATGATATTGCTGTTTCTGATATACTATATATTCAATTATGGATGTGCCTTTTCTATTGCTAATTGCAAAAAATGCACTAAATACAATAGGTTTTTAAGAGAGAGGACTGAAATACGATATTGCTGTTTTTTAATACATATTCAATTTTGGATGTCCCTTTTCAACTACAAAAAAAAAAAACTATATAACATAGGTTTTTAAAGAGATCTGAATGGAATATAACATTTCTGTTTTTTATGCTATTTAACTTGAATCTTTCTTAGATCCGAAACGCGGAGACGCAGAGTTGCCTGGATACTTTAGGTCGCAAGAGTGGCGAGAATTTGGGCACCAGTTATTGCCATGGTTTGGGTGGCAACCAGGTCTGGTTATGAATGATTTATTTATCATAATACACCGCTTAACTTTCCAGCTTTTTTTATTGTTCTGTTCTTACCTATTTGTGGTTGCAGAGGTCAAGTCATAGCTCCTGGACCCCCATCTCTTCGCTGGTCGCTACTAGGTCCAATCTCCTCCCTGCTCCATGAGCTTTATCATACCTCTTGTAGTTTCCTGCATGTATGGGTGGCAGCCAGATGTAACGAATGAAGAGAGAGAGAAAATGATGATGATAATAATAATAACCAGTTTATCTGGAGTTTATCTGGAGAGAGTTCCGGGGGTCAACGCCCCCGCGGCCCGGTCTGTGACCAGGCCTCCTTAGGTCAGTGTCCCAGGATGCGACCCACACCAGTCCACTAACACCCAGGTACCCATTTTACTGATGGGGAACATGACAACAGGTGGGAAAGAAACACGTCCAATGTTTCTACTCTGGCTGGGAATCGAACCCAGACCCTCACCGTGTGAAGCGAGAGCGTTAACCACCAGGCCACCAGAGCCCAAGTAATAATAATACAAATACAAAATTTTTATTTATGCGATACAGAGATAATGTAGTTTACATATAATAAAATATTGTTAGGCATAAAAGAAAGCCGCTAGTATGCTGTGAATTTTGGGAAAACTTAAGAATTACACACAGACTGTTAAGTAGGATTTCTTATGTAGTTAACATCATAATAATGGCATTAACTGTACACAACCTGCACATAGAGAGTGGGAATTTTGACGACATTTTGGTCTCACTGGGGACCATTTACAAGTCACACTTCGTAAATGGACCATTGTAACATAGCAGAGGTCAGGCAACATAGATCAGGTACTGTCAGGCAATATAGATCAGGTACTGTCAGGCAACATAGGTCAGGCACTGCCAGGCAACATAGGACAGATACTGTCAGAGAACATAGGTCAGGCACTGCCAGGCAGCATATCAGAGATCAGGTACTGCCAGACAACATAGGTCAGGTACTGCCAGACAACATAGGTCAGGTACTGCCAGACAACATAGGTCAGGTACTGCCAGACAACATAGGTCAGGTACTGCCAGATAACATAGTAGAGGTCAGGTACTGCCAGACAACATAGGTCAGGTAACATAGCAGAGGTCAGGTACTGCCAGGCAACATAGTAGAGGTCAGGTACTGCCAGACAACATAGGTCAGGTAACATAGCAGAGGTCAGGTACTGCCAGGCAACATAGGTCAGGTAACATAGCAGAGGTCAGGTACTGCGCAACATGCAAGGTCAGGTATGCCAGACAACATAGCAAGGTAGGTACTCCAGGACATAGTCAGTAGCGCAGGTCAGGTACTGCCAGGCAACATAGTAGAGGTCAGGTACTGCCAGACAACATAGGTCAGGTAACATAGCAGAGGTCAGGTACTGCCAGGCAACATAGTAGAGGTCAGGTACTGCCAGACAACATAGCAGAGGTCAGGTACTGCCAGGCAACATAGGTCAGGTAACATAGCAGAGGTCAGGTACTGCCAGGCAACATAGTAGAGGTCAGGTACTGCCAGACAACATAGGTCAGGTAACATAGCAGAGGTCAGGTACTGCCAGGCAACATAGGTCAGGTAACATAGCAGAGGTCAGGTACTGCCAGAACAAGTAAGTCAGTACTGCCAGACAACTAGTGAGGTCAGGTACTGCCAGGCAACATAGGTCAGGTACTGCCAGGCAACATAGCAGAGATCAGGTACTGTCAGGCAACATAGCAGAGGTCAGGTACTGCCAGGCAACATAGTAGAGGTCAGGTACTGCCAGACAACATAGGTCAGGTAACATAGCAGAGGTCAGGTACTGTCAGACAACATAACTGAGGTCAGGTACTGTCAGACAACATAACAGAGGTCAGGTACTGTCAGACAACATAACAGAGGTCAGGTACTGTCAGACAACATAACAGAGGTCAGGTACTGTCAGACAACATAACAGAGGTCAGGTACTGTCAGACAACATAACGAGTCAGGTACGTCAGACAACATACATAGTCAGGTACGTCAGCAACATAACAGAGGTCAGGTACTGTCAGACAACATAACAGAGGTCAGGTACTGTCAGACAACATAACTGAGGTCAGGTACTGTCAGACAACATAACAGAGGTCAGGTACTGTCAGACAACATAACAGAGGTCAGGTACTGTCAAACAACATAGGAGAATTTAAACGGGACTTTTCTGCAAACATTTCTCTCTCTCTCTCTCTCTCCGCCGCTTCCCGGCTCACAACCTCTTCCATCTACCAAATCTCATTATAAAGCTAATTTATAATGTTCTCTGAGCTCATTATAAAACTAATTCCCTATAATGTTCTGTGAATCTTTTCAGTCTTTTTTACACCACTCATTTTTTTTTTTTTTTTTTTTTGCATGTTATTCAGACAACTAAGATGGATATTTGTGATTTCTAGGTGTTCTGTGTTTTGTTCTTGCACAGTTATAATTGAATTTATGCATGATGAATTACTTGTTTGATGAATAACACTTGTGCAACACTGAATTTTTACCCAAATTATTTGAGTTTTAATGATGTACAGCCTCTCCTCACTTAACGATGAAGTTCTACACCTAAGACCACATTGGTAAGTGAATTTGTCGCTAAGTGAGGAGCATACTATAATGGTGGAAATAAATGGTATAAAATACCGACACAATGGAAATATAAACACAAATGCAGTATAATGTGATCCTTTATTGACAACGTTGTCAATAAAGGATCACATTATACTGCATTTGTGTTTATATTTCCATACTATAATGGTAATGGGTTTGTATCAGCTATCTTTGGTATTGTTTTAATGTCACCTTTCCACCATTTATAACATTTCTAGTATATTTTTAAATGTTTATACAGTAGTTTATTGTATATTGTAATAAACACAATAGAGGAAATCAGCTCTTAACCCTTTCACTGTCGAGACCCATGCTCACAAACTTGCTCTCGGTGTCCAAGAATTAAAAAAAAAGACAAAAATTTTCTTATGAAATGATAGAGAATCTCTTCCCAATGGTAATGACACCAAAAGTATGAAATTTGATGTAAAAACTTATGGAATTACGCTCTCACAAAGTTAGCAGTCTCAGGATGTATGCGCATTGGCGAGTTTGCCTACTTTGAGCCCTATTTTCAGCCAATTGCATTGTTCCAGTCAACCAAACTCATAGCTAATTCTCTAGAACTCCATTTGTTCTATCGCTTGAGTACAAGAAACTGCCCATTTACAGATTTCAACTACCCAATAAAGTGGTCAGAAATTGGCAATTTGGGCAGTTTCACACAAATTTCAAAAGATGCCAGTTTCAAAATAGGGTCCAGAATAAACAGTGCAGACATTCCTGGCACTAAAATAATGTTTTCTCTGTTCATTAGTCATGTCTCCAGGCCCCTCTTATATTAGTCTTGCTTTCTATTTTGAATTTTTATTCACAAAAAAAATAGAAGATTTACTGTTATGCAGACTACTGCATTATTGTAATAATTGTATAAATCATGTCAACCCATTTGTGACTGTATAAGACTGGCCAGTTGGACATGTATTGTTTACTCTTGAACATCTGCAATAATTGAAGATTTCTGCTACTTTGAGCTCAATTTCAAGATACTTTTCATCATGAAACTAGTCAAAATCATCTCTATTTCTGTAGTATATCTTCCATGCTATCAAATGAGACCAAGAAAACGAGAATACAACCATAAATAACAAACAAAAATACAGTGGACCCCCGCATAACGATCACCTCCGAATGCGACCAATTATGTAAGTGTATTTATGTAAGTGCGTTTGTACGTGTATGTTTGGGGGTCTGAAATGGACTAATCTACTTCACAATATTCCTTATGGGAACAAATTCGGTCAGTACTGGCACCTGAACATACTTCTGGAGTGAAAAAATATCGTTAACCGGGGGTCCACTGTACACATCAAACTTGGCATTTTAATGCAAAAACACAGTTGGAGTTTGTTTTTTTCATTATGCACTGCCTGCTGCAGGATTTTTTTTATACTGACCACACAGACCCACTCTCTGACATGTAGGTCTACCAGCCTTCTCCTGCTAGATTTGAAGCCGCTAGAATTTTGGGGTATTAATACGTCGCCAACACTGGCTTGTAAGCCATACCTATACGCCACCAACAGTGAAAGGGTTAATACACATTATTTAGGTATGTGTAGTTGTCAGAGCCCATCATAAGTACGAGTCGTCAGTAAATGAGTACATTGCTAAGTGAGGAGAGGCTGTATATAGCAAATATATTGATAATGCAAGAAAATTATTCAGAAACTTGAAAAATGATGTGAGATGTCACTATTTTCATATCTTAATTTGTATTGAATTGATGAAGGCAATGGTTGGTGACACATATTCACTGTAGAGATGCATAGGTGTTGCACATGTTGCATTCATTAATTTTTCAGTGTTGCATGCTGTTAACATTATAAATTTGCACTTCAGTAATGTAAGACTTGCATGGGGTGTTGTGCATGTGTATTTGGGATGTAAGGAAGATATATATGTGGATTGTTGTGGGCCACCAGCAGCAACAATCTAGTTGACCAGGCTAGCACCAGATGAGCCTGGACCATGGCCAGGCTCCAAGAGTAGAAAAACTCTAGAAACTCATCAGAGGTATATCAAAGGTATATACAGTGGACCCCCGCATAACGATTACCTCCGAATGCGACCAATTATGTAAGTGTATTTATGTAAGTGCGTTTGTACGTGTATGTTTGGGGGTCTGAAATGGACTAATCTACTTCACAATATTCCTTATGGGAATAAATTCGGTCAGTACTGGCACCTGAACATACTTCTGGAGTGAAAAAATATCGTTAACCGGGGGTCCACTGTACTCTTGCCCACGTGGATATGAATATATACTTGCATTAATTATAAGATCGTTTCATGGGTAGTTGATTGACTATTGAAACTGATTTCAGAACCTCTGGAAGCAGTTAAATTTAGTGAGTTAAATTTTCCATATTAGGAATAAAAAAAAAAAGAATTATTGCATTTTTTATAAAATTTAAGATTTTTGCAAATATATATACAGAAGGAGGGGTGTTAATGTTGCAGTTTAAAAACTGTAGTGTAAAGCACCCTTCTGGCAAGACAGTGATGGAGTGAATGATGGTGAAAGTTTTTCTTTTTCGGGCCACCCTGCCTTGGTGGCCACCCTGCCTTGGTGGCCACCCTGCCTTGGTGGGAATCAGCCAGTGTGATAATAAAAAATAAAATAATAAATATTCTTCCACGATATATAAAGTGTGGATAGTGTGTCGAAGTTAAATTGTATTGTTTGCGCTGAACATTTGTGATGTCCACTTTCGGCAAGACAGACATTGAATGAGTTATGGATTTGGATTTCCCTCCTTTGGGGAACTGCCACCGTGGTAGCAAAACAACCGAATCGTGATTTTATAAAGATGTGACTAATATCATTTTTATTTTTCAAAATGTACATAGAAATTCCCCAGTGAGTGAGTTTGTGTCATATTCAAACCAACAGATAAAAACATCAGATGATATGTGCTTGACTCGTTCTCAGTCATCTCTAAAACTGTCAGTCTGTCAGAAGCTGTCAAATAAACAGGTGTGTAAGTGCGTACACTGACGTGCATATGTCTGTGGGGACTCGGATACTGTCCTGTAGTGTTTGTAAATGAATTAGACACATGTAACACCTGGGTATCTTTAAAGATGAAGATAAAAGATAAAGATTTCATTTCTTTGCAAAGATTGCAATGTGTAATGCCCCACCCACTATTATGTTGGGCATTTTGGGCAGACTAAACCTAGCACTTACACTCTACTTAATACTAGGCATATTAAGAGTGGTAAATCTTAATTATACATTGATTTCCTTTACAACAGAGATATAGCTAGTTTTTTACAGTACTTTAATTTGTAGTTGAGATGATGTATATAAAAATTATGATATTACAATTTAGCACAATTTTTGAAGGTATTAGAAAATGAAGTACAGGAGAACCTTGTTTGTATGACTTAGGTTACCAACCCGGGTGGTAAGTAAATATCGCTGGCAGGTGGAAAAAAGCAATTTTTCATTACTGAATGTGTCTAAAATGCCTGATAATATGTTTACACTGTCATATATTAAGTTCTCAATACAGCTAGGCGTAAAAAACAAATAAAGTAAAATAAATACACTGGTATATCCAGGTATATACAATACTTACCTTAAAATATAGTGTCGGTCAGCTTTCCCTTACACAACTGTTGTAAGAAACCATACCCCCGGCCGGGATTGAACCCGCGGTCATAGAGTCTCAAAACTCCAGCCCGTCGCGTTAGCGTTGTAAGAAAACAACAGAAAAGTGGTAAAAGCACTGAACATAATGAACAATGGCTCATTTGAAAGCCAACGAAAATATGGAACACCGAATTAGGTGCTGTATATATGAAGCATTACTGTAATTAATACCTTATCTTTGATGAAGGTGAGGGACTGATAACCTCATCTTCTACTGTCTCCAGTTTACAACCTCTGTAATGAACTAATGCAGCCACTGGTGGGTGAAAAATCCTCAAAATAAAGATACCCAGGTGGTACTCATGTCTAATTCATGAAGTTGTCAGTCTTTTATACCATCAGTGTGATGTATTTGTCAAGCTGAATGAACTGTACTGCCTTGGCTTGGGAAAATTAATACCGGACATTATGCAAAGTGTAATTAAGAGTTACTTTTTATTTTTTAGGTCGTACGTTCATTTTTAAGTTTGTCTGCAATACAGAGATATATACAGTCCTGTAATTTATATCGAGTTTAAGCTTTACCCGACTGTTGTAGTAATTGTACTAAATTTCTTCCCATTTATGAAATGACAACTTTTACATCAAGAAAATTAAGCCTTTATTTTTTAAAGGCCTACAATCAATAAAGCAGATGTACAGGACACTAATTATAATGTTCATGGAAAGCAATACACTTGCAGTGCAAAACAATATGCATCAGTTCTTCATGCTATTCAAAAGACTCGCCCAACATTCACAAATAATAGAAGATTATGTCCATACATACGTACATAATTTTTTTTTTCAATGCACTGGCAGTATCCCATCGAGGCAGGGTGACCTGAAAAGAAAAACGAAAGCTTCTCTTTTAAAATTTAGTAATGTATACAGGAGAAGGGGTTACTAACCCCTTGTTCTGGCATGTTAGTCGCCTCTTATGACACGCATGACTTACGAAGGAATTCTGTTCCCCTTCCCCATGGCGATAAGAGGAAATAAACAAGAACAAGAACTAGTAAGAAAATAGAAGAAAACCCGGAGCTCACACTACACACGCATGCTTGTACATGCATATATAGTGTGATCTAATTGTAAGTAGAAGTAGCAAGACGTACCTGAAATCTTGCATGTTTATGAGACAGAAAAAGGACACCAGCAATCTTGCCATCATGTAAAACAATTACAGGCTTCCGTTTCACACTCGCTTGTCAGGACTGTATTACTTCCCTGTTTGACTGCTGTCTACCAACCTCCTTCCACAGGATGGTAGTACCTCTCTGGGTGGTTGCTTCCTCCCAAGCCCCCCTACCTCCAGGTACATGGGGGCCAATGCCCCCATATTCCTGGATTCTAACTGGAGGGTGTTCTGGGAGTCGGCATCCCTGTATACCTGGAGGGTGTTTTAGGGATCAATGCACCCATGGCCCGATCCATGACCAGGCCTTATGGTGGATCAGGACCTGATCAACCAGGTTGTTACTGCTGGCTGCACATAAACCATCGTAGGAACCACAGCTCAGCTGGTCAGCTACTGACTTTAAGTACCTGTTCAGTTCCCTCTTGAAAACAGCCATGGGTCTATTGGTAATCTCCCTTACGTATGCTGGGAGGCTGTTGAACAGTCTTGGGCCTCTGACACTTGTTGTGTTGTCTCTTACGGTACTCACGGCACCCCTGCAACAATTCGCATATGCTTATTGATGAGTTTTGCTGTTGCTTTTAGCTTGTATGAGATTTTGTGCTTGCAACTTGCACGCTTACCTCTGCTTGATAGGCCTATATTTTCCCTTTCTTTGGTAGACCTATTTTAAAAAAAAATTCTCTTATACACTAGTCTATTATTAATGATTTTAGTATTAATAAGTATTGTTCAAAATTTTGAAATAATTTGCATATTTAAATCAATAGTTTCTTCCTGATAATGTAAAATTTGCATTTTTTTGTATATGGTAATATCCATCCATTTTCAAAATAGATAAAAGGTTTGTTAAAATTCATAACATTAACCAGTTTTATTCTAAGTTAATTTAATTTTAATTATAATAATAACTATTGAAAGAATCATTTATTTTTTAAAATCTCCATATTTTAATTTGTTTATTTTTACTTTTTTTATTTATATTAATGTTATTAATACCATGGTCAGGTATTTGCGTACACTAAGAGGCAGCAGATAATGTCGGACGACAACTGTCTGGACGCGTCCAATCCCAGTGGACCGGTCAAGTTGGTCCGCTGCCATGGCATGGGTGGACAATGTGGAACTATAATGACCAGGTACTGTATTAATGGGTCTTGATTGCTGAAGTGATTGTAGGGATCTCTGGGAGGTTTATTACTGAGGTGACTGTAGGGATCTCTGGGAGGTTTATTACTGAGGTGACTGTAGGGATCTCTGGGAGGTTTATTACTGAGGTGACTGTAGGGACCTCCAGGAGGTTTATTACTGAGGTGACTGTAGGGACCTCCAGGAGGTTTATTACTGAGGTGACTGTAGGGACCTCCAGGAGGTTTATTACTGAGGTGACTGTAGGGATCTCCAGGAGGTTTATTATGTTTTCTTCCTCAACACAGCACTACACAACACATCTTAACACTACACAACACAACACAATACATCTTTACACAACACTACACAACACTACACTACACAACACAACACTACACAACACTACACAGCACTACAACACAACACAACACTACACTACAACACAAGACAACACTACACAACACTACACAACACTACACACAATACACTACACTACAACACAACACTACACAATACTACACAACACTACACAACACTACACAGCACTACACACACAACACAACACAACACTACACTACAACACAAGACAACACTACACAACACTACACACAACACACTACACTACAACACAACACAACACTAACACAACACATACTACACAACACAACACTACACAACACTACACACAACACAAGACTACACTACAACACAACACAACACAACACAACACTACAACACAACACAACATATTTTAACACTACACAACACATCTTAACACTTTCAGGGTCCAGAGGTCAAACCTCAGTGTGACAGTCAGGGTCCAAGAATTTTGAAAAAAAAAAAAACTTACAGAATTAAAGATAATAATTTTCTATAGGTATTAAAAAAGAAAATCCGATCAGTAGTTTCCAATATATAGAGTCGTGAAGTTGACCCTCGATGACTGGGTGGCAGCAACATAAACAACTTCCGTAAAGTCGCACTTTTTTATTTTACTGTTTTGTTCCTTTTTTCTTTTCTAATTTTGTTTTTTCCAGTAATGTCTGTGCCCTGTGAGACCAATATAATGCATAATGTATATATGTAAACTAGTTGTATTTAACACAGTAACTGCACTAATATTTTCAGTATTATTTTGTTTACAATAATTGTTTACAGCAAAAAACTTGCAAAAATGTTGTATATTAATAGTGTTCTATTATATATTTACATATGTACAGTCACTGGACATGTTGCTAGGACTTCTACAGTCTGTGAAAGTCTTTAAAACATTGTGTCATGCACAGTGGTGTCTTAATCACCTGTACACCAGTATGATTTTATATTATGCTTATAGATATGAGGCATAAGCATTATTGTTGCAAAAAAACAAATACATTTCAGCCACAGTAATCTACTTCCACTGGTGGATGCCAGTGTCCTTTGTCCTGGAACTGCTGAGTCAGCGGCTTGAGTCAGAGACTCGCTCCCAGTCTGGGCCGGTGCCGCATGCAGCACGCTGCAAGCACGAGTGCTTGTTGCACCACCACCACCTACTGATGCATGTGGTCTATCCATCCCAGTTGTAGCCACATCATCATCACTTTCACTGTCTATTCCAGGTGTAGGGCCACAGGATATACTCAGTCTCCTTGGAATTGCATATGGTATAGGGCACCATATGGTACAGATACAGGGACCCCAATGGAAATAAGTCACTGACTTTTGTTGGATTATCCTAGGATCTTTACACATACACTGCTATGTATGATAATCTATGTAACTGTATTTGTGTATACCTGAATAAACTTACACAAGCACATGTGGCATCATAAGTAAATTTATTCAGGTATACACAAATACAGTTACATAGATTAACATATATAGCAGAATATGTGTGTGGAAAACCTAGGATAAGCCCATAAAGTCGAAGTGACTTATTTCCATTAGGGTCCCTGTACCATATGATACAATGTACCATATGGTATATTGTACCATATGGTATATTGTACCATATGGTATATTGTATCATATGGTATATTGTATCATATGGTACAATTGTACCATATGGTACCATTGTACCATATAGTACTATTGTGCCATATAGTACAATATACCATGTGGTTCAAAACCATAGAATTCCTCTTCAGATCCACTTGCATCAGTGTTAGAACTATAATATGGAATAGGAGAGTCAGAATTCACCAAGGAGTGAGAGCTTCCTTGCTGCCAGGCATGATGAACAAATGGTACTGAGATGGCATTCCCACAATGCAATGTGGGTGCCCCGATTTTTTGTATACTGCGCGCACTACCACGCGAACCCATTCTCTTAGATGTAGGCCTACCAACATTCTTGCTCTAAATTAGAAGCTGCTAGAATTTTGGCGTTGATCGATGGCTTGGACCCTGGCTTTGTAGCCATAATTGTACAGGACAGACCATGAAAGTGTTAATTAATAAGCTAAAGCAAAAATAATAAGAATAATAATAATATTCCATTCCAACTATATTTCATTATTTTAATATAAATTTACTGATATCAGTCAGCTTGAGCTATGAAAGTTGTCGAGTTATCAAGTGAACAATTTTACTGAGAACTTAGTTGCTATGATAACTTTAAAAATGTCTCATATCTTCGTGTTCTTCCGTGTTCTCTCTGTCGTGGTGTTCACCGAAGTTTATCTTCAGGACATTGATAAGGAACTTGGGAACCAACGTAACGTTCTAAAGTCTCTCAACTTGATCTCAGTTGAACCTTTATCATGTGAAAATTGGTACTATGACATACCAGTGATCAGTACTGGTATGCACTGTGGATGTCTATACCAAGAAATAATGTCGTCAGATATTCGGTCCAGAGAAATTATGGTCAACTTTACCATACCAAGTCCAAAACAAGCTTTCATGACTACTTTGTAGTTGTTTATGGATGTGGTAGTTGTGGCTAAATTAATTGTACCATTAACATGGTTGTTAGTCCCACTGGCAAGACTATTATGCTCACTTGCCATGATGAAAATCATTGTACCATTAACAAAGTTGTTAGTTTTACTGATCCTACCCCTGGCAAGACTTGTTTTTTATATCTTCCGGAAGTCACCTGTATGCTCCTTAACACTCTTGACTCTAGTGATAGTTCTAGAGTGGATAGAAATACCATTGTTCTGGGGTATCTTTACAGTGCTGTCACAGGTAGTGATGTTCATCAAGAAAGCTTATATAGTGGTAGAGCTGGCACTTCATCATTGGATAGCTTACCTCATAAGAATAACCCTTCTCATTACTGTCCATCTCCTACACTGGGGGCTCAGTCTGGTCCCCATAGTACTGAAATTTCAGTACCGTGTGATGCAAATCCTATGGAAGATTTTTCCATTGTTATTGAAGGAAGTTTTCTTTGAGCTTGTAGAGATTATACCAGCAGTTCTGTTGAAAATGTTGTTAATGATTAAGATGATTGTGCAGGTATCATCTGTCGCACGACCTTGGCTGCATCTTCTGGAAAAGTTCATTTTACATATCTTGTGGTTATTGCTAAAGGAATTTTTGTTGGAACTTCTTCAGATGGTAGCAACACTGGTGTGGTTCTTGCTCAGACTACGTTTTCTGGTACCATTGCAAATTGCAATGTTGATACACATCAGCAATGTGCTGCATGTTGTGGAAAAACTCATGTTATATTTCTTCTGGATACTCCTAAAGGAATTTATGTTTGGAGTTCTTCATATGGTAGCAACACTGGTGTGTGTGTTCTTCAAGCTGGTACCACTGCAAGTTGCAGTGTTAGCAGGCATCACCAATGTACTGGACCAGACTGTGATGTTAACTGTGACCATACTAAGAGCCCTGGTACAATTGGTCCCTTTCACTCAACACTGTCTCCACTTCATAGAAAGGGTGGTAGTGAGATTGTTACTCCAGCTTCTGTGGCTGGTATTGGTACAGATAATGCAATGGCTGCTGGCACCACTTGTTATATTTATCTTGCAACAAATACTACCACCAATCCTTTTGCAACTGCTCATGCTAACAGCTTTATTGTGGACTCTACGCCGAAAATTCTCACAAAATACTGAAACCCACTGAAAAGTTTACTTATCATAAGACTATGTTGATGTGTGAACGTGGAGAAAGTTATATGTATATGGATGTTTGGAGTTTTTTTTCATGTTGTGTTAGCACTGAGAAATTTATATGGATCTGTAATTTATTTATATTGGTGATTTTTTTGTGGTGTCATAGAGTGATGATTATTTTTACTAATAATTATTGTTATATATATATTAAAATTAGTACTTATTATTTATTATGTATCAGCAGATCTGTCATTGGTTATGCATTTAAAGACATATATATGGGGGTGGAAATATGTTGCAGTGTTTTAACTGTAGTATTGGCACATCTCTGGCTGGCAAGACAGTGATGGAGTGAGTGATGATCTACCTACCTGGAAGGTATGCCAGGGATCAATGACCCCACAGCCCCACTCCATGACCAGGCCTCCTGGTGGATCAGGGTCTAATTTACCAGACTGTTACTGCTGGCTACACATAGTCCAACATACGAACCACAGCCTGGTTGATCTGGTGAAAGTGTTTCTTCTATATCTTCTTTTAAAGCACTGGCTGTCTCCTACCAAGGCAGGGCGGCCCAAAAAGAAAAACGAAAGTTTCTCTTTTTAAATTTAGTAATATATACAGGAGAAGGGGTTACTAGCCCCTTGCTCCCGGCATTTTAGTCGCCTATTACGTCACACATGGCTTACGGAGGAAGAATTCTGTTCCACTTCCCAACGTTCTGCATGTGTGCACATATGCCTTTCACTGTTGCATTCATGAGGAGGCTGAAGACTTCGAACATGGCAGAGCACATGAGATCAAGCTATGAATTGTTGGGAATGAGAGTTAAATGTATTGGTAATAGATGTTAAGGTTTGAAGATTAAGAATATTTCAAATGATACAATGTGTGTACAGCAGTGGGTGACATTTATGTGTGCAATGTGCATACAGAATGCCCCTTAATATACAGATCATTTCGGGGAAACTTAAGACTAATAAGATTAATTAGGCAATGTCTGATTGATTTCTTTTATATACAGTGTCTTGGGTGGTTGTAAATATAAATTTAGGAGTTGCAATGAATACAAGAGAATTGAGTATCATATTAGTACATGCTATATGGCTTTTATGGAGTTTAATTGCTTTAAGAACTATATCCAGCCAGTATCTGCCTATATCACCATGGTATCTGCCTATATCATGGTATCTGGCCATATCCAGCCAGTATCTGGCAATAATCAGCCGGTATCTGGCTATAATCAGCCGGTATCTGGCTATAATCAGGTGGTATCTGGCTATAATCAGCCAGTATCTGGCTATAATCAGCCAGTATCTGGCTATAATCAGCTGGTATCTGGCTATAATCAGCCAGTATCTGGCTATAATCAGCTGGTATCTGGCTATAATCAGCTGGTATCTGGCTATAATCAGCCAGTATCTGGCTATATCCAGCTAGTATCTGGCTATATCCAGCCAGTATCTGGCCATATCCAGCTGGTATCTGGCTATAATCAGCCAGTATCTGGCTATAATCAGCCAGTATCTGGCTATAATCAGCCAGTATCTGGCTATAATCAGCCAGTATCTGGCTATAATCAGCCAGTATCTGGCTATAATCAGCCAGTATCTGCTATAATCAGCCAGTATCTGGCTATAATCAGCCAGTATCTGGCTATAATCAGCCAGTATCTGGCTATAATCAGCCTGTCTTGTTGGCCTTGTGGTTCCTGCCTTTAAAAATTTGTATGGCTTCTACTTTCATGACTTCTTATCTTGATTATTCCACTTCCTGACAGGTCATACCATATATGTAGTGCAATATTTTCAGCAGTTGCATTCTAATATTTATTACATTTTCAGGATGGGTCAGTCCGTCATGTGAACTCTGGCCGGTGCTTGCAAAAGCCAGATCCACGAGATGTCACCCTACCCGTCCTCAAGCCGTGCGACGGATCTGTCACCAGCAGTGGATTATGAACGGGTCATTTAAATGGCAGGCTAATTAATCCCAGTGTTTGTTCAGTATGTGAATTGTTCTAATTTCTTTTATGAAAATGGTTGGAAATATGGTTTCTAAGAATACTCTGATAACTAAAACTAACTGATGCTTAATGAAGTTAGCATCTATAGTGTATTTAGAGCCACTGGTATTTGCCTAATATTTTTGCTATTGACGAGATTGTGTAAGTGTTCAGGAGTTATTAATTACGCAGTTGAATCCTGCAGTTTGAAGAAGAGGATTAGGTTTCTAAAAGTGATATGAATACAGAAACCACAAATAGGGGTCTTGTTAGAAACAAAAAGACAAAATATGACCATAATGTGACTATAAAGCATGAAGATTATGGGGTTCAACTGAACAGTAAATCTCCAGTATAATGAACTAGCAGGGGAAAGCGGGTGGCCGGTAATGGCAGTTGTGGTGGATACACATGAGGTTGTGTTTCCATGATAGTAATGATAGCAGAAAACTTTGTCCATTGTTTCCAAACTGACCCAGCAGATTTTCTTTCATAATTCTGATGTCCGTTATACAGAGGGTCAGTATTTCTATTATGGTTGTGAATGTCGGATGATGATACTTAACGCCCAGCTTAGGATATCAATGATTGATACTTCTGCAACTGGCAACTACAACTTAGATACCATCCATGATGAAACTACCATGTTTCATCATTAGTACTTAACATGAAGATACTATGATGGTTGGGACGGAAAAGCGCATACTGTGCTGCCTTGCGATAATCTACAAATTTCTGTGTAAAACGAGAAAGTGTATGTTTGTACAAACTGCTAAAATCTTTTCCACTGTTTTTTGAATGTACTTTTTAAGTTAGGTATTATGTGATCATAACAGCATTTAAAAATCCTGTACATATTGGGTTTATGTAATAAGTGATAGAAAATACATTTAACTAATGCCAGCAGCTTTGGTTTAAGGAAAAATCAGGGAAACTTATCAGTCAGAGTGTTGTGTAGAAAACCTAGAAAAAGTATTGCATCAGGCAGGCTTTATGGTATTCGGTTTTTGAATTGAAGTAAATAAAATCCAACACTTGGATTTTTACGGGGAGAATGGGGCGGAGGTAGAGTAAGAATGTATGTGTGTATATTGTATATATGATAGTATCCTTTAACTTCCAGAGTTATATCTTCCTGTATGAACTGTCCAGGTGAGAATGGGAAATCAGTGCCTTCCAAGAAATGAAGAGAAGGTTTTTATATTAGTGTCACACCTGGCATAGTGGAAAGGCCATGTTGCAGAAGTTACTGCTAATACATTCTACAAAGAGCTCATTTCCTGAGTCAACGGCATGCATATTCACCTGTAGCTGTGTATGTCTGCAAATATACAACAAGAGGTGTGTGTATGTCTGCAGATATATATTGAGAGGTGTGTGTATGTCAGCAAATATACACGGAGAGCGAGAGGTGTGTGTGTGTGTCAACAAATACACACCAAGAGTTGTATGTATTTCATCGAGTATACACTGAGAGGTATGCATCATTGTGCATATACACTTAAAGTTTACTTTAATCCCAATTTTAGGAATTAAAGTATTCTTGACTAGTGGTATAAAGTTTTCACAAAACCTTAATGACCTTAAAGAAGCTGATAGGCTTTAAACCCAACCAATCATCCACTGAATGAGTTGCCATGAGCTCATTTCTTGACTGAGGAGAGAGCACATATAATTTTTTAGAAAGCTCATATGGTTATTGGTGATATAGTGCGAAGATTTTCAAAAAAAAAAAAAATGAGCAAGGATATATGTATTTCAGTTTGGTATAACTGTTATAAATCTAATTGTTAAATTGATGTACCGAGAAATTGTGTGTGTTGGATGTTTTATTTATCAAATTTGTGGGGAATCAAAGTGAATTGTTATGGTATTAGTCGACATGTATTAATTTGGACACTTTTAACAGAGAGAGCTTTAATGTTTACGATGTTCCACGAACTGCGGGGTGGTGCTTCCACCCTGCTGTGGGGTGGTGTGTCACCCTATTGTGGGGTGGTGTTTCACCCTGCTGTGGGGTGGTGTTTCATCCTATTGTGGGGTGGTGTTTCACCCTGCTGTGGGGTGGTGTTTCACCCTACTGTGGGGTGGTGTTTCACCCTACTGTGGGGTGGTGTTTCATCCTACTGTGGGGTGGTGTTTCACCCTATTGTGGGGTGGTGTTTCACCCTACTGTGGGGTGGTGTTTCACCCTACTGTGGGGTGGTGTTTCACCCTATTGTGGGGTGGTGGTCCACCCTACTGTGGGGTGGTGTTCCACCCTACTGTGGGGTAGTGTTCCACCCTACTGTGGGGTGGTGTTTCACTGTACTGTGAGGTGGTGTTCTGCCCTACTGTGGGTGGTGTTTCACTGTACTGTGAGGTGGTGTTTTACCCTACTGTGGGGTGGTGTTCCGCCCTACTGTGGGGTGGTGTTCCGCCCTACTGTGGGGTGGTGTTCCGCCCTACTGTGGGGTGGTGTTCCGCCCTACTGTGGGGTGGTGTTCCGCCCTACTGTGGGTGGAATATTTTACGCTTACTGTGGAGGTTGGTTGTTCGCTATACTGTGGGGTGTGTCGCACTACTGTTGGGTGTGTTACAGCCCCATGTGGGTGGAATATTTTACAACAGGCTTTATCTTTGAAAGTTTTTGCATAACTGTTGATATGTAATGTAGGGTGTAGGACACTCTGTGCTCAGCAGTTGTAAACAGATTTTAGAAGAAATTTTGTACACAGTTTACGACTTTAATTGCTGAACTGTTCATGATGTAGATCTGTGGGTGTGAGGTAAACTGTTTATGATGTAGATCTGTGGGTGTGAGGTAAACTGTTCATGATGTAGATCTGTGGGTGTGAGGTAAACTGTTTATGATGTAGATCTGTGAGTGTGAGGTAAACGGTTTATGATGTAGATCTGTGGGTGTGAGGTAAACTGTTTATGATGTAGATCTGTGGGTGTGAGGTAAACTGTTCATGAGGTAGATCTGTGGGTGTGAGGTAAACTGTTCTTGATGTAGATCTGTGGGTGTGAGGTAAACTGTTTATGATGTAGATCTGTGGGTGTAAAGGTAAACTGTTCATGAGGTAGATCTGTGGGTGTGAGGTAAACTGTTCTTGATGTAGATCTGTGGGTGTGAGGTAAACTGTTCTTGATGTAGATCTGTGGGTGTGAGGTAAACTGTTCTTGATGTAGATCTGTGGGTGTGAGGTAAACTGTTCTTGATGTAGATCTGTGGGTGTGAGGTAAACTGTTCATGAGGTAGATCTGTGGGTGTGAGGTAAACTGTTCTTGATGTAGATCTGTGGGTGTGAGGTGTAAACTGTTCATGAGGTAGATCTATGGCTCTAGAGTAAACTGAGACATAGATCTATGACTGTAGGGTAAACTATGATCTACTGGTGCATGGTAAACCATTAACATAGGTATACAAATTAATTTTCGATGGTTCAAATGTACGCTGTAATTTTTTTAACAAATTTCCAAAATTTTGATAATTTTTTTTGCTTGAATACGGCTCTTTCCTCAGGGCAATATATGATACATGTATATTGATGGGGAGCATTAAACCCATCAGGGTCATGCAGTGCCTGTTGAATGGCAAGAGTAATCGTAGGTGGTTCTGAGAAGGACTTGCCTTGTATGGGCCAGTAGGCCTGCTGCAGTGCTCCTCCAGTCTTATGTTTGATGCGAGTAAAGGGAGGGTAGCTCCAGTGACTCGGATCAAGAGGCCTTTGCTATCTTCAAGGCACACTATGGAGAGTTGAATGTTGACATGTCATCCCGTGTTTTATTGCCACGTGTACAAGACGCGGAATATTTTTGTCAGCTTCCAGTAAATTACTTAAGGTTGAGTCTGAACTTTTGGTTTAAAATTTGAACTTTTGGTTTAAAATTTGAACTTTTGGTTTAAAATTTTAACTTCTGGTTTAAAATTTGATCTTCTGGTTTAAAATTTGATCTTCTGGTTTAAAATTTGAACTTCTGGTTTAAAATTTGAACTTCTGGTTTAAAATTTGAACTTCTGGTTTAAAATTTGAACTTCTGGTTTAAAATTTGAACTTTTGGTTTAAAATATGAACTTTTGGTTTAAAATTCGAACTTCTGGTTTAAAATTTGAACTTTTGGTTTAAAATTCGAACTTTTGGTTTAAAATTTAAAATTTTGGTTTAAAATTTAAACTTTTGGTTTAAAATTTAAACTTTTGGTTTAAAATTTAAACTTTTGGTTTAAAATTTAAACTTTTGGTTTAAAATTTAAACTTTTGGTTTAAAATTTAAACTTTTGGTTTAAAATTTAAACTTTTGGTTTAAAATTTAAACTTTTGGTTTAAAATTTAAACTTTTGGTTTAAAATTTAAACTTTTGGTTTAAAATTTAAACTTTTGGTTTAAAATTTAAACTTTTGGTTTAAAATTTAAACTTTTGGTTTAAAATTTAAACTTTTGGTTTAAAATTTAAACTTTTGGTTTAAAATTTAAACTTTTGGTTTAAAATTTAAACTTTTGGTTTAAAATTTAAACTTTTGGTTTAAAATTTAAACTTTTGGTTTAAAATTTAAACTCTTGGTTTAAAATTTAAACTCTTGGTTTAAAATTTAAACTCTTGGTTTAAAATTTAAACTCTTGGTTTAAAATTTAAACTCTTGGTTTAAAATTTAAACTCTTGGTTTAAAATTTAAACTCTTGGTTTAAAATTTAAACTCTTGGTTTAAAATTTAAACTCTTGGTTTAAAATTTAAACTCTTGGTTTAAAATTTAAACTCTTGGTTTAAAATTTAAACTTTTGGTTTAAAATTTAAACTTTTGGTTTAAAATTTAAACTTTTGGTTTAAAATTTAAACTTTTGGTTTAAAATTCGAACTGCTGGTTTAAAATTTGAACTGCTGGTTTAAATTCTGAATGGCAAGTGCAACTTTTAGAGTGGTTTATAATAGTGTCATTTTTAGAATTTAAACCACAGGTACAGTCAGCTGTCATAGAGCTCCTCTATAGGGTCCAGTTTTTCAAAAATATGATAGAAAAAAATTAATTCAGAATTGAGTAGCAGGTTGTGTGAAGGTCCTTCCATGCACTGCTCAATTTGAGTTTTAATTTTGTAATATTTATGAAAAATTGACCATTTAAAAGAGTTTTGTAAGAGATTTTACTGTATTAAATTGTATCCAGCACCTTAGTGTTACCTGGGAAAACCATCGTCTGGATTCTAAATACGTGAACTAAACCCATTGAAAATCTAAATGATTTCATTTTGAAGATTTGTTTCATTTTGTTAGTGTTAATTTATTTTAAAATAAGAGAATGCCCATACTATCCATTACTGTTAAGGTATATTATATGTATCATAACTTGTGGTTGTTAAGAAGGGTCGTAATGGAATGGTGAGGCTGTGATACCTGCACAAGATTTAACTGTGATTATTATTATATTATACAAGAAGTGTTTACCTGGTGTGAGTTATTTAGTGCTGCTGTGCATACAGTTTGCATTGTTTATGTAGAGTATTTTGAAAAATGACAACGCGTATGTAACAGGTGTGTAGTTTTTTGTCGAGTCATTTTTCTCTGCTGTGCAGACGTCTTCAGTTGAGTACAGAAGTGACTCAATTAGTCACCTCTGTATTTGACTGAAGAAGCCTGCAGTGCAGCTGCAACGTTTCAACAATAAAGATACCCAGGTGTTGCACATACATCTTAATCTTCAACTTGTCAATATTTTATTCCATTAATATAATGATATTTTGAAACATTCCCAAGAATTTTTGGACAAGTTCAGTACATCATTTTTTTTTCAACATACTGGTATATCATGTTACTTCCACTTACACTATAACATCTATATCATGCACTAATTCATGTTGCTCAAAAATTGAAAAATATTGAGTTTTGAGTTTATCCTTTTATAATGCCATGGTTATGTTCCTGAAAATTCCATGCAATGTGAGATTAGCATTACATAAAGAACACATAAGAAAAATAGAATTATGTTCCTAACTATTCGAATTACTTTTTAATACAATGGCCATTTCCCAGTAAGGTAGGGCGACCCCCCCAAAAAAAGAAGAAAAGGTATTAACTATCATTCATTCAATCGTCATCTTGCCAAAAGCATACTGACATTGCAGTTCAGATGTCTTTCCTAATTGCAACATCCTTGCTCATCCTTCAGAGTGCAGGCACTGTACTTCCCACCTCCATAATGCAAGTCCAGGTAACTGGTTTCCCGGAATTCCTTTATAAATGCTACCTTGACTTGCTGTTACCAACATATCAACATTCTTTCTTTCTTTCAACACACCGGCCATATCCCACCGAGCCGGGGTGGCCCAAAAGGAAAAACGAAAGTTTCTCCTTTCAAATTTAGTAATATATACAGGAGAAGGGGTTACTAGCCCCTTGCTCCTGGCATTTTAGTCGCCTCTTACAACAAGCATGGCTTATGGAGGAAGAATTCTGTTCCACTTCCCCATGGAGAACATATCAACATGTTACCCTCAAAAATTTGTGGCACCCAAAATTGTTGGAACTATTTTGCACTGCCTGCCACATTATTGTACAAATGTTGTACAGGGCCACATGAACCCTGTCCACATATTTCCAAATTGACAACCAATGACAACAGTACAAGGAGTGGAAAATATATTTTTTGACGACTTGTAGCACTCAAATTTGTTTGACTTTTTCAAAGGCAAAGTATCAAGAAGGTAACCCTAATATATCCTTTGTGTTCTATAGTTCACTAAACTCTACTAACAAGACAGTCACATACAATATTATTATAATTATGGGGAGTGTTAAACCCATAGGGATTATACCACACCTGTGGGGGGGATGGAAGTTATTCAGGATCAATTAAGGGAACTGGAGCACAGATCCAATTCCCTGGATCAAGAGCCCTCACTAGCATCAAGGAATCTCCCTTGAGGGGACAGTCACATAGAGAGTGAAGCATTTGAACATGTTTTGCCCACTTGATTTGATTTTTGCTTAAAATGCTGTTTTCAGGAATATGGCCATGGTTTTTTTGAGAGGTGAAAAAGTCATAGAAAGAAATTTTATTATGAAGAATAGGTAGAATCTCAAGTTGCACAACAAGCTTTTGTTGAGAAACTTTAGTCTGTGTAGAGCTCTATCAAGTGATGACTACAGTTACTCTACTTGTCAACTTTGCTCTGTCTTTGACATTGGCCTTGACACTGAGTGCATTGACTTTGACAATGGGTGACATTGACACTGACATTGATTTTGGCACTGAGCGACATTGACTTTGACATTGAGTGGCACTGACTTTGACACTGTGTGACACTGACTTTGATTTGTCACCATATTATTCAAGCCTAATAAAAAAAATCGTAA
>NC_069457.1:2278911-2295611 GCF_026875155.1 Cherax quadricarinatus
GTACCAATACCTCTCCCAAGTGGTACAAACCTCTGCTACACGGTACCAATCCCTCTGCTAAGTGGTACCAAACCCGCAAAACCCTGGTCCCAAATACCTCTGCTACAGTGGTACCAACACCTCTGCTACACTGGTACCAATACCTCTGCTACAGTGGTACCAATACCTCTGCTACACTGGTACCAATACCTCTGCTACACTGGTACCAATACCTCTGCTACAGTGGTACCAATACCTCTGCTACAGTGGTACCAATACCTCTGCTACAGTGGTACCAATACCTCTGCTACAGTGGTACCAATACCTCTGCTACACTGGTCCCAAATTTACCTCTGCTTACAGTGGTACCAATACCTCTGCTACAGTGGTACCAATACCTCTGCTACACTGGTACCAATACCTCTGCTACACTGGTACCAATACCTCTGCTACAGTGGTACCAATACCTCTGCTACACTGGTACCAATACCTCTGCTACACTGGTACCAATACCTCTGCTACAGTGGTACTATTACAAAAAAGTAATTTTAAAAAGAAGATGGTATTAAGATTTACTTCTTTTGTAATAAAGAGTTCGGGATACATAAATACACACATTAATAAATTAATCTTTAATATATAAAAATCAACTATCTTTGGTCTAGAGGTATTTGAACTATGATATATAATATGTAAAATGTTACTAAAATAAATTATAATCAGCATTTTCCTAAAATCATAATAATTCATAACCCTACACAGGGTACAAACTCTGACACTACTGTCCTATATATATATATATATAATTATATATATATATTATATATATAATATATATATAATATATATATTATATATATATATCTATGCTAAAATAATAAATTAAGAAAACATTGTATAAAATTACAATCAATTTGCTTCTCACGCACGAGACCAGTCACATGACACTATTCAGTGTACACTACAACCAGGCCATCTTCAGTGTCCCACGACCACCCTTTTCATCTCAGTGTTCCACTACGGTCCTGTGCATATCTCAGTGTTCCACTACGGTTTCCTGTGCATATCTCATGTTCCACTCCATCATACGTTCCTAAGTGTCACACTACGGTCCTGGCCAGTTCAGTGTAACACTCCAACCTTTTCTTCATGTAATGTCCCACTAAACAGCATCTGATGATTCCAGCCCACAGTTGATCAACGTAGACGGTGAGTCTACAGACATCACCAGTAGTCCAGTAAATCCTCTACAAAGCCGGTTGACCCCACCGTTTAGCCGAACACCTTTGCTGCAAGCTCACTGAATGGGGCCCGTAAAGTAACTGAGGCCAACAGACTCAGTGAGCTGCGGTGAGCGGTTCTTCTAACGCCAGTAGATAGGTACGATTAGTTGTCAGGTACCTACTACGTAATGTGTACCCTGAGGAGTTCGGGAAACTTAATGTTGAACCCAGTAGACGGGTACCCTTAGGTGTTCAGGTCCCTTTACTGCTTAGGGGGCGTATCCTGAGGCGCTCAGGTACATACTGTTACTAAAGCCAGAGATCTGTACCCTTAGGTGGTCAGGTACCTACTGCTTAGATGTGCACCGTGAGGCACTCAGGAACTTACTGCCCTAAGGCCGGCTCAGCAGTCCCCACATTGGGTTTGATGACGTACCCAGTGGTACTGCCGGCCGGCAGGTTAACTATTTAACCGCTAGTTTGGCAGGGGGCCGCAACAGGTACCAATACCTCTGCTACACTGGTACCAATACCTCTGCTACAGTGGTACCAATACCTCTGCTACACTGGTACCTATACCTCTGCTACAGTGGTACCAATACCTCTGCTACACTGGTACCAATACCTCTGCTACAGTGGTACCAATACCTCTGCTACAGTGGTACCCAAAACCTCTGCTACGTGGTACCAATACCTCTGCTTCAGTGGGTACCAATACCTCTGCTACGTGGTACCAATACCTCTCTAAAAATGGTACAATACCTCTGCTACAGTGGTACCAATACCTCTGCTACAGTGGTACCAATACCTCTGCTACAGTGGTACCAATACCTCTGCTACAGTGGTACCAATACCTCTGCTACAGTGGTACCAATACCTCTGCTACAGTGGTACCAATACCTCTGCTACACTGGTTTCCAATACCTCTGCTACAGTGGTACCAATACCCCTGCTTTCACTGGTACCCAATACCTCTGCTACACTTGTAACAATTTCCTCTGCTACAGTGGTACCAAACCTCTGTTACAGTGGTTACCAATACCTCTGCTACAGTGGTAACAAAAACCTCTGCTACAGTGGTACCAATACCTGCTACAGTGGTACCAATACCTCTGCTACAGTGGTGCCAATACCTCTGCTACAGTGGTACCAATACCTCTGCTACAGTGGTAACATACCTCTGCTACAGTGGGGTACCAATACCTCTGCTACAGTGGTGCCAATACCTCTGCTACAGTGGTTCCAATACCTCTGCTACAGTGGTGCCAATACCTCTGCTAAAAGTGGTTACCAATACCTCTGCTACAAGTTTGGGACCAATCTCTGCTACACTGTACCAAAACCTCTGCTACAGTTGGTTTCCAATAAACCTCCCGCTAACAGGTAACCAATACCTCTGCTACAGTGGGTACCAATACCTTGCTTACAGTGGTACCAATACCTCTGCTACAGTGGTTCCAATACCTCTGCTACACGGTACCAATACCTCTGCTACAAATGGTACCAATACCTCTGCTTTCACTTGTAACAATACCTCTGCTACAGTGGTAAACCCAAAACCTCTGTTACAGTTAGTACCAATACCTCTGCTACAGTGTAACAATACCTCTGCTACAGTGGTACCAATACCTCTGCTACAGTGGTACCAATACCTCTGCTACAGTGGTGCCAATACCTCTGCTACAGTGGTACCAATACCTCTGCTACAGTGGTAACAATACCTCTGCTACAGTGGTACCAATACCTCTGCTACAGTGGTGCCAATACCTCTGCTACAGTGGTACCAATACCTCTGCTACAGTGGTGCCAATACCTCTGCTACAGTGGTACCAATACCTCTGCTACAGTGGTACCAATACCTCTGCTACACTGGTACCAATACCTCTGCTACAGTGGTACCAATACCTCTGCTACACTGGTACCAATACCTCTGCTACAGTGGTACCAATACCTCTGCTACAGTGGTACCAATACCTCTGCTACAGTGGTACCAATACCTCTGCTACAGTGGTACCAATACCTCTGCTACACACGTCAGTACTTATAATAGATTATGATCAGTGAAATACCAATTCGGGGCTGAAATTTCTCAATAATTGTGAAGAGAAGATCAACGGTGGCTACCTCAGGCTACCTAGACCAGTTTGTCGCAGTTTAAGTCTTAATATGTCGCAGTTTAAGTCTTAATATGTCGCAGTTTAAGTCTTTAAAATGTCGCAGTTTTTAAGTTTAATATGTCGCAGTTTTAAGTCTTTAAAATGGTCGCAGTTTAAGTCTTAATATGTCGCAGTTTAAGTCTTAATATGTCGCAGTTTAAGTCTTAATATGTCGCAGTTTAAGTCTTAATATGTCGCAGTTTAAGTCTTAATATGTCACAGTTTAAGTCTTAAAATGTCCAGTTTTTAAATCTTAATATGTCGCAGTTTTAAGTCTTAAAATGTCGCAGTTTAAGTCTTTTTATGTCACAGTTTAAGTCTTAATATGTCGCAGTTTAAGTCTTAATATGTCGCAGTTTAAGTCTTAATATTTTCGCAGTTTAAGTCTTAATATGTCGCAATTTAAGTCTTAATATGTCGCAGTTTAAGTCTTAAAATGTCGCAGTTTTAAGTCTTATATGCAACAGTTTAAGTCTTAATATGTCGCAGTTTAAGTCTTATTATGTCACAGTTTAAGTCTTAATATGTCAAAGTTTAAGTCTTAATATGTCACAGTTTAAGTCCCTTAATATGTCGCAGTTTAAGTCTTAAATTGTCACAGTTTAAAATCTTAATTGTCGCAGTTTTAAGTTATATGTCGCAGTTTGTCTTAATATGTCGCAGTTTAAGTCTTAATATGTCGCATTTAAGTCTTAAAATGTCGCAGTTTAGTCTTAATATGTCGCAGTTTAAGTCTTTATATGTCGCAGTTTAAGTCTTATATGTCGCAGGTTTTAAATCTTAATATGTCGCGGTTAAGTCTTAATATGTCACAGTTTAAGTCTTAATATGTCGCAGTTTAAGTCTTAATATGTCGCAGTTTTTAAATCTTAATATGTCGCAGTTTAAGTCTTAATATGTCGCAGTTTAAGTCTTAATTTTGTCCAGTTTAAGTCTTAATATGTCACAGTTTAGTCTAAATTAGTCGCGGGTTTTAAATCTTAATATGTCGCCCGTTTAAGTCTTAATATGTCACAGTTTAAGTATTAATATGTCGCCCGTTTAAGTCTTAATATGTCGCAGTTTAAGTCTTAATATGTCGCAGTTTTTAAATCTTAATATGTCGCAATTTAAGTCTTAAAATGTCGCAGTTTAAGTCTTAATATGTCGCAGTTTAAGTCTTAATATGCAACAGTTTAAGTCTTAATATGTCGCAGTTTAAGTCTTATTATGTCACAGTTTAAGTCTTAATATGTCAAAGTTTAAGTCTTAATATGTCACAGTTTAAGTCTTAATATGTCGCAGTTTAAGTCTTAATATGTCACAGTTTAAGTCTTAATATGTCGCAGTTTAAGTCTTAATATGTCGCAGTTTGTCTTAATATGTCGCAGTTTAAGTCTTAATATGTCGCAGTTTAAGTCTTAATATGTCGCAGTTTAAGTCTTAATATGTCGCAGTTTAAGTCTTAATATGTCACAGTTTAAGTCTTAATATGTCACAGTTTAAGTCTTAATATGTCACAGTTTAAGTCTTAATATGTCACAGTTTAAGTCTTAATATGTCACAGTTTAAGTCTTAATATGTCACAGTTTTTAAATCTTAAAAATGTCACAGTTTAAGTCTTAATATGTCGCAGTTTAAGTCTTAATATGTCGCAGTTTAAGTCTTAATATGTCGCAGTTTAAGTCTTAATATGTCGCAGTTTAAGTCTTAATATGTCGCAGTTTAAGTCTTAATTATGTCGCAGTTTAAGTCTTAATATGTCACAGTTTAAGTCTTAATATGTCGCAGTTTAAGTCTTAATATGTCGCAGTTTAAGTCTTAATATGTCACAGTTTAAGTCTTAATATGTCACAGTTTAAGTCTTAATATGTCGCAGTTTAAGTCTTAATATGTCGCAGTTTTAAGTCTTTTTATGTCACAGTTTAAATCTTAATATGTCACAGTTTAAGTCTTAATATGTCGCAGTTTAAGTCTTAATATGTCACAGTTTAAGTCTTAATATGTCAGAGTTTAAGTCTTAATATGTCGCAGTTTGTCTTAATATGTCGCAGTTTAAGTCTTAATATGTCGCAGTTTAAGTCTTAATATGTCGCAATTTAAGTCTTAATATGTCGCAGTTTAAGTCTTAATATGCAACAGTTTAAGTCTTAATATGTCGCAGTTTAAGTCTTAATATGTCGCAGTTTAAGTCTTAATATGTCGCAGTTTAAGTTTAATATGCAACAGTTTAAGTCTTAATATGTCACAGTTTAAGTCTTAATATGTCACAGTTTAAGTCTTAATATGTCACAGTTTAAGTCTTAATATGTCACAGTTTAAGTCTTAATATGTCACAGTTTAAGTCTTAATATGTCGCAGTTTAAGTCTTAATGTGTCACAGTTTAAGTCTTAATATGTCTCTGGGCCCCCATGGTCCAGTTCTTGACCAGACTTGTAATGTCTTATCCGGGGGTCAACGCCCCCGTGGTCCAGTTCTTGACCAGACTTGTAATGTCTTATCCGGGGGTCAACGCCCCCGTGGTCCAGTTCTTGACCAGACTTGTAATTCTTATCCGGGGTCAACGCCCCGTGGTCAGTTCTTGACCAAACTTGTAATGTCTTATCCGGGGGTCAACGCCCCCGTGGTCCAGTTCTTGACCAGACCTGTGATGTCTTATCCGGGGGTCAACGCCCCCGTGGTCCAGTTCTTGACCAGACCTGTGATGTCTTAAATCCGGGGGTCAACGCCCCGTGGTCCAGTTCTTGACCAGACCTGTGATGTCTTATCCGGGGGTCAACGCCCCCGGGTCCAGTTTTTTGACCAACCTGTTTAAAGTCTTAAACCGGGGGTCAACGCCCCCGTGGTCCAGTTTTTGACCAGACCTGTGATGTCTTATCCGGGGGTCAACGGGCCCCCCTGGTCCAGTTCTTGACCAGACCTGTGGGTGTTTTATTCCGGGGGTGAACGCCCCCGTGGTCCAGTTCTTGGGCCCGACCTGTAATGTCTTATCCGGGGGTCAACGCCCACATGGTCCAGTTCTTGACCAGACCTGTAATGTCTTATCCGGGGGTCAACGCCCCAGTCGTCCAGTTTTTTGACCAGACCTGTAATGGCTTTTCCGGGGGTCAACGCCCCCGTGGTCCAGTTCTTGACCAGACCTGTAATGTCTTAAACCGGGGGGTCAACGCCCCCCGTGGTCGAGTTCTTGACCAAACCTGTAATGTCTTATCCCGGGGGTCAACGCCCCCGTCGTCCAGTTCTTGACCAGACCTGTATTTTCTTATCCGGGGGTCAACGCCCCCGTGGTCCAGTTCTTGACCAAACTGTAATGGGCTTATCCGGGGTCAACGCCCCCGTGGTCCCGTTCTTGACCAGACCTGTAATGTCTTATCCGGGGTCAACGCCCCCGGGTCCAGTTCTTGACCAGACCTGTGATGTCTTATCCGGGGTCAACGCCCCCGTGGGGCCAGTTCTTGACCAGACCTGTAATGTTCTATCCGGGGGTCAACGCCCCCGTGGTCCAAATTCTTGCCCAAACCTGTAATGTCTTATCCGGGGGTCAAACGCCCCCGTGGTCCAGTTCTTGAAACCCGACCTGTAATGTCTTATCCGGGGTCAACGTCCCCCGTGGTCCAGTTCTTGACCAGACCTGTGATGTCTTATCCGGGGGTCAACGGCCCGTGGTCCATTTCTTGACCAACCGTGTAATGTCTTATCCGGGGGTCAACGTCCCCATGGTCCAAGTTCTTGACCAACCTGTGATGTCTTATCCGGGGGTCAACGCCCCCCTGGTCCAGTTCTTGACCAGACCTGTAATGTCTTATCCGGGGGTCAACTCCCCGTGGTCCAGTTCTTGACCAGACCTGTGATGTCTTATCCGGGGGTCCAACGCCCCCGTGGTCCAGTTCTTGACCAGCTGTGATGTCTTTAAACCGGGGGGGCAACGCCCCCGTGGTCCAGTTCTTGACCAGAACCTGTAATGTCTTATCCGGGGCAACGTCCCCGTGGTCCAGTTCTTGACCAGACCTGTGATGTCTTATCCGGGGGTCAACGCCCCCGTGGTCCAGTTCTTGACCAGACCTGTGATGTCTTATCCTGGGGTCAACGCCCCCATGGTCCAGTTCTTGACCAGACCTGTAATTTCTTATCCGGGGGTCAACGTCCCGTGGTCCAGTTTCTTGACCCGACCTTTAATGTCTATCCGGGGTCAAGCCCAGTGGTCCAGTTCTTGACCAGACCTGTAATGTCTTATCCGGGGTCAAACGCCCCGTTGGTCCAGTTCTTGACCAGACCTGTAATGTTTTTATCCGGGGGTCAACGCCCCAGTGGTCCCCGTTCTTGACCAGACCTGTAATGTCTTATTCCGGGGGTCAACGCCCCCGTGGTCCAGTTCTTGACCAGACCTGTGATGTCTTATCCAGTGGTGGTACGGTTCCAGACATATGGGACACTCCATTATTTACGATTAGCCGTCTGTCTCTCTGTCACTGTCTCTCTGTCACTGTCTCTGTCACTGTCTCTCTGTCACTGTCTCTCTGTCACTGTCTCTCTGTCACTGTCTCTCTGTCTCTGTCTTTGCCTCTGTCTCTGGTCTACCTCATATACATCAGGTAAGCCATCCCATGTTTTGTATACCGTTCCTTAAAAAAAATAAAAAAAAACGAATAGAAAGCAAAGGAGGGTCGTCCCACAGAACAAAAAGAACAAGTGAAGAACTTGGCTATAACAGTGTTCCTACTTTGTTCTCATGCTTTTATAATCTATAACAGCATCACCTGACGAGCCTGGCCCCTGGCCGGGCTCAAAGAGTAGATAAACTCTCGAAACTCTTCGAAGGTAAGGTATATCTTGTAATCACAAAAACACGGTGAAAGTCACGAACATAACAGGTAGGGAACAAGTACTCTCAAACACCAGAGAAATAACGCCAATAGTGACAAAATTCTAAACACAATACGCAAATAACCTGAAAAAAAGATTATTACCACGCTTGGTTCCATCTTGCACCATTCACAGTCACTTGTAAATGGAACAAGCCGGACCGAAACGTCGTCACAAGCTTCCATGTGCGGGTTATTTGTGTACTGTTCCAATCAGGGTGTTGTGCCTTGTTTGTACTTCAGAAATTAAATCAGTTGTGCGCTCTCGCATACAGTATTCCCAGAGAGATAGCAGATAATGAGTGATACAAGAGAACTAACATATACAGAGATCATTTACAATCTTCATAAAACAAAAACACTATTGGGAACCCATTTATGAGGTAGAAATATATTCTCTAGAAAGACAAGATACGTGATAATATACATATGGAAGATACTGGCGGGACTGCTTGTTACACCCTTTTGTTCATTTTAAGTACTGTTTATCACAATGGTATACTTTTACATGTTATTTTTGCTATTTCATTTAATATTATATTCAGGAGTAATTCCATTAGTAGCTAAAATGGATTTACTCGACTTTATAATATTATCTGGTCGTATTACTTAGCTTTGTATTTAGGTAGGTCGTTAGTGTCAACTGCTGGTGACCTGGCCAAGCACCAGTAGGTGTTTCGAGCTGCTCAACCCCTGTTCCGACCGAGACAAAGTGGGCTGGTAAAGCCTCACAGAGTTCAGTTCATACCTTCCTTTGGACCAGAAGGGTCGAGGGAAGTATCCACCTCTAAACCACCATTTGCCTCCCTAGAAAATCCCAGGAATTTTCGGGAGCTTACTGCTAAGACTTATCTCGGTTGGAGAAGGCGGTTGAGAAGCTCTTAGAGAAAGTGAAGCCAAGTGAGCAAGCCTCTGTAGTGTATGGGACTTATTGTAAAGTGAACCCTATCATAAGAAATCTATTAATGTGTTAGAGTTTTTAGGCAACGCCTGTGCATGTGCCTATACTAATATTTCGTGACTCACTCAGAACCATTTGTAAATACTAAACCCAGTACTGTGTTGTTTTAATGAGGAATGGTAAAAGTATTCTACTCATAGTGCAAAATATGAGAAGGTGAATTTAAGTGATTATTATGATTATTAATAAATTAAATAGAAACTAAGAAAATTCCTTTTCCTCTGAAGTGAGTACCTAGACGTACTAAGTTTTTGTTACGAAAAGCACTATAACTCAGGGACCAACTGACTATGTTCGTAACAAAGTGGGGGCCTGTCCGGGAGTCGCTCTCTGATCCAAGTGCCAATCCCATGAAAGTGAGCTGCTGTTCAGGTACCCATAAAATTAACTATGGAGGCTCAAATACAACAGTTAATATGTAAGTTAACCTTGGAAGATTTGAAGTCTTTAAAACTTCAGAAGTGCTGGCAAATTGCCGTACGCCTAGGAGTGAAGTATAACAAATATTACACCGCCGAGACCACTCGATCTATTTTGAGCAACATGCTGTTTCCGGAACAAGGGGAGGTGGATAACATTGACGATACTGATGAGGCAAGTCTAATATCTCAATTTGAACACTTGGACCGACCGCTTGGAGCACAAGGACTTGATCTTGGTGGCCTTCCAACTTTCCTACCCTCTGGTGACGTGGCTGAGCCAGAATCAAAGGGAGCTGCTGGTGAGCGGACATCTCTGGGAGAGGTGCCTGAAATTGGGGCATCTAATCGCCCAGTTTCCAACCCTGGTTCACAAGTAGCACCCAGCGCAGGTGCTAGACCCAAGGAAAGACGGGAAAACTTGTATCCTCCAACTCCTCCGCTACCGATTGGGCCCATATCACAGAGCCAGTTCGAAAGAATGGAGCGCCTTATTACTTTACAAATGGCCCAGATAGAAGCCCAAAGGAGGCTGAATGCAGAAGAGTTCGAGAGGGACACCATACTCTACGAACGTCAGCGGCAAAGGGAAGGAGTTGTGAGGCCCGAGGCTCCAGAAATATTTTCGACATTCATAAAGCAGCATCTTGGTGCCCAAGTTTTGCGAGTCTGATCTGGACACGTACTTCGATACGTTCGAAAATCAGGCTCGAGCTATGCAGTGGCCCCAAAATTTCTGGGCTGTCTTGTTGCATACGACGCTGACTGGTAAAGCTCGAGAATACCGCAGCTTTGCCTTACGAAAAGTACATACAATATGACTCCGTCAAAAAGGTTCATACTGGAGACCTATGATCTACTCCCTTTGAGCTACCAGCAAGCTTCCGTACTCTGCAAAGGTTACCAGGGCAAACTTGGGTGGACTTCACCAGCAGAAGAAGGTAGCTTTCGAGAGGTGGCAAAGAGCCTCACAAAGCAACACCGTAAGCAGCTTAACCCAATATATACTACAAGAGAACTTCTATAATTCTATATCTGGAGATTTGCGGGGAAGTTCCTGATCGACCATCCAACACCTGATGTGATGGAGACCGCTGCACTGGCCGATCGCTACGAGATCTCAGCCAGCTGATCCGTGATAGAACATCCAAGAAAGAAGCAGTAAAATTGGGCCAGAAGGTTCGACCAGTTAAGTCAAGAACAGAACCTCGCCAAAAGTTTCCTTCAGAAGCAGTGACCTCTCGAACCCTGGATAAGCCATGCAATGGTGACCGGTTTCAACCACGACAGAACCAGGTGGTGTATAAAGTCAGGAAGAATTTGTCCTGTTCATATTGCCAAAAGAGAGGTCATGTGAGAAGAAACCAATGTTATCAGCTGGAAAGGGATAGGAAATATAAGTATCGAGAAGGTGCTCCTGTGCAGATGGTGTCTTCAGTAGCCACACGCAGGGATGTTTACAGGCGATCTAGAGCCAGCAGGACCGAAGACTGCTTCACTGAGATGACCAGAGACGAGGGCCATCTCGGGGCAAGAAATTGAAAAGGCAATGAGCCCATATTTTTCAAAAGGAAAAGCTGGTATTGACGAGTGCCAAGTGGTGCCTGTTAAAACCTATAGGGATACGGGGAGTTACTTGACATTGTTAAAAAAAGGGAATCCTCTCTTTGTCTGACCGCACTTATACCAAGATAGATGCACTTCTGGAGGCTTATGGAAGGAGCCGCTTTCTAGAGTTCCCCTCCATAGGATATACCTAGACCTGGGTTGCTATAAAGGATATGCGACTGTCGGTATATCAGATGAAGGATTTCCTATTAGTCTGCTGACCTACTGATAGGAAATGACCTAAGCTACGAAGGAATCAAGAAAGAACCTCTGTGATAGAAAATACCTCGGGAGAGGATTACGTGATTGAGGCTCATAGGAAGGACCTATCATTATTTCCGCTGGGAGTTGTCACTAGGTCCATGGCAACGACCAGGTTAACTCCTGAATCAACAGAGGAGGAAGAGGACAAAGCTGATCTGGGTTTGAACCTATTGTTTAGTGTGACCCACTGGCCCAATGATGCGACGTCTGTGTCTGCAGGGCTAGAATCAACTTTAGATTCTTTAGGTGCTAAAAAGTTTAGACCTGAAGATCAATCCAAGCACAGATGGAAGACCCCTCGTTGGAGAAAGTAAGAAAGCTGTTGATAACGGAAGAAGAGGCCGAGAAACTAGAGGACTGTGTTTATTCTAGTAGGGGTTATACTTATGAAGAAATCCACCAGAAGACATTCTCTAGGGGCACCTTTTGCCAAGGCCAAGCATGTATTAATCCTGCCTAGGATTTATCGTGAGCTTGCATTGAAGGTCGCCCATAATAGTCCAATGGGAGGACATCTAGGAGTAAGGAAAACTATGGTAAAGTTGTCAAAATACTTTTTTTGGCCTAGAATGCGGGAAACCGTGGTGGAACATCTTCGCAGTTGCCGGGTCTGTCAGACCATCGGTAAACCTGCTCATACCCCACCTCCAGCTCCTCTCTGTCCTATCACCTCAGATGGCGAGCCTTTTTCCCGTTTAATCATCGATTGCGTAGGTCCACTCCCCAGGACCAAGGCGGGGAATCAGTACCTATTCACTATAATGGATTCTGCCACCCGTTACCCCAAAGCCATTCCCATGAGGAAAATAAATGCTCGCGCAATAGTCCGCGCTTTAATAAAGTTTTTCTCACAGGTAGGGCTGCCTCGTGAGATCCAGTCTGATCAAGGATCAAACTTCACTTCAAAAATCTTCAAGGAGGCCATGTCACGCCTTGCTGTAAGATCTATCCTCGCTACGAGCTATAGGCCCCAGTCCCAAGGAGCATTGGAAAGGTTTCATCAAACATTGAAGGTGATGATGCGTTCCTACTAGTGAACAATTCAGTAAAGACTGGACGAGAGGGCATTCCTTTCCTTCTCCTGGGCCGTAAGGGAAAGCGAGCAGGAAAGTCTAGGGTATAGCCCTTTTGAGTTGATATATATTATACGGTACGTGGACCCCTCGCAGTATTGAAAGATGTATGGACCGGAAGACTTACTCCGTCAGTTCAGGTATGCCCGGCTTTGATGCAGGAACACCTCACTTTCACGAGGAACCTAGCCGCAGAGAACTTGAAGAAAGCCAGGCTAAAATGAAACTACGACATGATGAACATGCGGCCTCTCGCTCTTTCAACATCGGAGATAAAGTATTGGCTCAAAAATTCATGCCCGGACATGCACTGAAACCAAGATATATGAGGGACCTTTGGAAGTCATTAAAAAACTAAGTGAAGTGAATTACCTTGTTCGTACCCCAGGGAAAAAGAAATCAGACCATACATACCATGTTAACCAATTGAAGAAATATTATGGAGGGTTAGCCCCGACCGACTGCCATTCTTCTAGAGTCCCAGCAAGAAGCAGAGGATTTGGAGGACTGCTCCAAAGGAATAGAAGTCCGTCTTAGAAACACTCAAGTTCTACGATCCCTGGACGATTTTTTAAAAGATCTGGCCTGTGACAGAGCCAAAGAAGTGAAAAATGTGATTTTGAAGTACCCATCATTGTTTGGCGTTACCTAAGCGTTGCACGTTGGGACACACTACGTGGATGTCCAAGGAGCTGCACCCATCAAGCAGTCCCCTTATCGCTTAAGCCCTATTAAACACCAAGCTCTAAAGGAGGAAATCGACTTTTTGCTGACCCATGGACTAATTGAACGAAGCAAAAGCCCATGGGCCTCACCTTGTGTGTTAGTCCCAAAGTCAGATGGAAACCTATCGTATGTGTACGGATTATAGAAAGGTGAATTCCGTCACAGTTCCTGATGGTTACCCTTTGCCTAGGGTAGATGATTTAATCGATATGGTTGCCGGAGCCAAGTATGTGAGCCGGCTGGACTTACTGCGAGGCTACTATCAAGTGCCCCTGACGGACCGAGCTCAGGACATATCAGCATTTACAGTGCATGGAGGCTTGTTCAACTACTTGGTTACCCCATTCGGGTTGTGCAACGCAGCATCCACATTCCAGCGACTTATGAATGACCTTACTTATAACCTTGAGGGGGTTGAAGCCTACTCGACTACCTAGTAGTCCTTTAGTGAAGAGTGGAGTTCCATTTAGTCCGTCTGGAGGACTTTTTAAGAAATTAGATGCTTATAATTTTACCATCAATTTGTCCAAATGCAAATTTGGACAGCAATGATTAAGTATTTGGGCTTCAATATAGGTCAGGGGACGGTGGCACCCATCAGTGCAAAAGTGAGAGCCATTGTAGACTTTCCTATACCAAGAGACAGAAAAGGGGTGCAGAGATTTTTGGGAATGGTGGGTATTATAGAAGATTCTGCCCTAACTTTTCACACTAGCCGCCCCCCTTTTCGCGCTAACTAGTTCTAAAATTAAATTCGCTTGGTCTGAGGAATGCATATGGCTTTTAATAGGTTAAAGCGATTACTGAACTCTTCTCCAGTATTAAAAGCCCCGATTTTAACTTTCCTTCTGTTACATATAGATGCCAGCAGTTATGCTGTTGGATCAGTACTACTGCAGTCCTCCCACTCCTCTGATATTTTACATCCGATATTTACTATCCTCCACTTTAAAGCCACACCAAAGAAATTATGCAACGTAGAAAAAGAAGCTCTAGCCCCTGGTTATCTCTCTCGAGCATTTTGAAGTTTACTTGTGGGAACATCACCTCATCAGATTACAGTATACTCAGTCACATACCTTTGACGTTCATTAATTACCATGAAGGCTAAGAATGCCAGAATACAGAGTGGGCCCTTAAATTCAACCTTTTTCTATTAAATCCTACATATAAAGGGCAAACATAATGTAATTGCGGATGCTTTGTCCCGCCACTTAAACCAGTTGCACCAATATGCCCTGTTCTAACTTACACTATATTTCCTTTTTTGCCTACAGTTATGTGAATGAGTGGTACTGTTTACAGTTTTGTTATGGAGTGATGAAGCTTGGAGACCATGTTGCTGTGTCCTTACATTTTTATTGAGAGACAGCATTCGGTCACCCAAGGCAAAAGAGGAAAACCCAATTCTGTTGAGGCAGATGTCTGTCGTCTAACATATCCTCCTTGAAATACCTTCAGAACACAAGAAGATTCTGGGACAAATTGGCTGTGAAATGTATCAGTCTTGCTATATTGGTATTTCAGTCTTCTACTTATCTAAAAGATTCAGGATTATTGTGTCTAATGACAGTGCGACATTTGGTCGTGGGAAGGGTGTTACACCCTTTTGTTCATTTTAAGTACTGTTTATCACAATGGTATACTTTTACAGTTATTTTTGCTATTTCATTAATATTATATTCAGGAGTAATTCCATAGTAGCTAAAATGGATTTACTCGACTTCATAATATTATCGGTCGTATTAACCTTAGCTTTGTATTTAGGTAGGGGTCGTTTTAATTAGTGTAACTGCTGGTGACCTGGCCAAGCAGCAGTAGGTGTTTCGAGCTGCTCAACCCCTGTTCTGACGAGACAAAGTGGGCTGGTAAGCTCACAGAGTTCAGTTCATACCTTCCTTTGGACCAGGAAGGGTCGAGGGAAGTATCCACCTCTAAACCACCATTTGCCTCCCTAGAAAATCCCAGAATTTTCGGGAGCTTACTGCTAAGACTTACCTCGGTTGGAGAAGGCGGTTGGAGAAGCTCTTAGAGAAAGTGAAGCCAAGTGAGCAAGCCTCTGTAGTTATGAGGACTTACTGTAAAGTGAACCCTATCATAAGAAATCTACATTATGTGTTAGAGTGTTTAGCAACGCCTTTGTGCATGTGCCTATACTAATATTTCGTGACTCACTCAGAACCATTTGTAAATACTAAACCCAGTACTGTGTTGTTTTAATGAGGAATGGTAAAAGTATTCTACTCATAGTGCAAAATATGAGAAGGTGAATTTAAGTGATTATTATGATTATTAATAAATTAAATAGAAACTAAGAAAATTCCTTTTCCTCTGAAGTGAGTACCTAGACGTACTAAGTTTTTGTTACGAAAAGCACTGTAACCCAGGGACCAACTGACTATGTTCGTAACACTGCTGTCGAAACTGTACAATAAGAGAACACTTAACATACGTGGTCCAAGACTCTTCAATCTACCAGTATCAGATATTTTGCTGGAATTAATGTAAAAGTCGTCAAGATAAATGTTAGATCAACCAGACTGTGATGGACATGCGGTCCACCAATACGAACTGCCTGTATCACTATGCTAAGGATTTTACAATACTATTAAGACACACGAGCGCCATTTGGAACTTTTTATTGAGACGTTTCGCCTTAGCCAGCTTCGTCAGTCAAAATAGAGCAGACAACAGCAGCGAAATACAGGGTGATCAGTTAATAACCTGGTTGATTGCCCAGCAACAAGGTGACCTGGCACATCACCTGACCGCGGAAGTAACGCAACTCGCGAAAAAGGTCACAAGTAGGTCACAAGTAGGTCACAAGTAAATATGCATTGTGTTTGTGGAGACATGTTCAGTGACAGGATGAGAGAGATTGAACAAATCTGTACCAGTGATGACATGTTCAGTGACAGGATGTGTGGTTTAGAATAGGTCACTCCTGCCTCTCTACTGGACCACTATGACATGGTCTTGGATGGTCACTGCTGCCTCTCTACTGGACCACTATGACATGGGCTTGGTGGTCACTGCTGCCTTCTACTGGAAACCCCATGACTGGTCTTGGAGGTCACTCCCGCTCTCTATGGACCACTTTTTGACATGGTCTTGGATGGTCATGCTGCCTCTAAAAACTACGGATCATTATGACATGGTCCTGGATGGTCACTGCTGCCTTCACAACTAGGATCATTTTTGACATGGTCTTGATGGTCACTTTTTGCCTTTTACAACTATGGATCATTAGACATGGTCTGGGTGCTCACTGCTGCTCTAAACCTGGTATTTGGACAGGGCTTGGGGGTTTACCTGCCCAATAGGAAACAAAAGGTCCAATGGTCACCTGTCCATAAATTTTGCATGGTTTTTTGGGGGTCATGCGTTTCAAACTGGACTTAGACATGGTTTTTGGAGGGATGTGTTTAAATACTGGTCATTAAAAAATG